>CAUIVZ010000004.1:16861654-17271654 GCA_961763995.1 Juglans cinerea | reverse complement strand
CTAAAAGCCAGAAAACATATTCTTTTTTTCCGTTTTTTATTTTTATTTTTTATTATTTCATTCCCTGCTTCTTTTTGGGAAAGGAGAATTCAAATCCTTTTCTTTATTTTTTTTTTCTTTCTGTGCGTGCAGAGCCAAAAGCCATTTATAACTAAGCTGGTTTATTACCAAACATTAGCTAGGGCTTGGCGGCTCATCCTCTCCTTGGGGGTGAGGTTTTTGTCTCTTTTACAGAGGGAAATTTCTTTTGAATCAGTGTTTGGCTGGTTTGAAAAGAGTGTCATGGAGGAAGATCTGGTAAGGCAATGGGAAGGATTTTCCCTTACTGAGCAGGAAAGGAAGGAGATGTCCCTTTCACTAAATACAATGGAGAATGCAGTGAAACATATGAAATTTTGTCTTTTGGCAATGATTATTACCAATAAACCTATCAATAAGGTAGCCTTTAAGAACACAATGACAAAAGTGTGGAAGAATGAAGGCTGGATACAATATTCAGAAGTAGGAACCAATAAATTTCTTATTGAGTTCGACAAAGAGGAAGACAGGCAACGTGTGATGAAAGGTAGGCCATGGTCCTTTGATAGGTGGCTACTTTGTTTACAAGATTTTGAAGGCCACATGTCTATCAATGAAGTTCATTTCAACCGGGAGGAGTTTTGGCTCCAAGTGTACAACATGCCACTTGCTAGTATGACTCTAAAGGTGGGGAACCAGATTGGAGGTTACGTGGCCAGGGTGATAAAAGTTCAGACAGATACGAGAGGTATTGGGTGGGGAAAATTTTTGAGAATAAGAGTTGAGGTGGATATTACAAAGTCTTAATGAGGGGCATGTTTCTAACTATTGATGGAAGAAAGACATGGGTTACCTTTAAATATGAGAGGCTTCCTATGTTCTGTCTCAGATGTGGAGTGATCAAGCATGTTGGTAAATTCTGCTCTCAAGATTCAGAAGGCTCTAGTCAGAACCAATATGGAGCCTGGTTGAGAGCTCCAGCAGCAAGAGAGGATAATGGTAATCAGAAGAGATATGAACAAAATCAAAATCAACAGGAAGGGGATGAATACAACACAGGTACAAAGGATAATGAGTCAAAACATGAGATTAACAAAGACAAAGAAGGGGAGTCTGCACAGGTTGGTTTGGAAAGAGACACGGGTATGGAACTTTTACAGAAAGTAGGGGATTCTGAACCACAAGAAGGGGAGTCTGCACAGGGTGGTTCTCTCAATCCTAACAAGGAAGCTTTCAGTCAGTTTTTTTCAGTAGGAGGATCAGACCAATTGTCATATGGAGCTGAGCATGTCCAGATAAGAGAGCCAAAACAAGAACCAGCAAAGGAGCTAGTTTCTGAGACTGGCTTGATGGATCAGGTCCACTCTATAGACCAATTCATCTCAGATCAAGTACAAATATTAGAAAATTCAAAGAAAAGAACCAAATGGAAAAGGAGGGCTAGGGACAAGTGCTTTGATACCTTAGCTGATAATACAAAGGATAGAAGTGCAGGGCTTACCATAAATAGAAAGAGAGGTGGCATTTCAACTGGTGAGGAAACATAAATTTTTAAGGCAAAAAGACCAAAGACTGAGGACTTGGAGAACATGGACTCAAACCCAACTGAGATGGTGGTGGCTGACTTCCAGCCCCACCAGCTTCAATGAGTTGCTTAAGCTCGAACTGCCGAGGGCTTGGGAACCCTCGGACAGTGAATGATTTGCATCTTATGGTGCAAAATAAGCTCCCATCTTTTGTTTTTCTTATGGAAACAAAATGCAAGAGGAATAAGGTGGAACTCATTAAAAGGAAACTAAATTTTGAGAACAGTTTTGTGATAGATTGTAAAGGTCTAAGTGGAGAGTTAGCTCTCTTATGGACTAATGAGTATGAAGCTGAGGTTCACTCATACTCTCAGCATCATATATCATTACTGATTAAGGGGGCAACAGTTGAAGAGGAGTGGCTTTTAACAGGGTTCTATGGCTCCCCAAAAACTGATAAGAGACAGAGCAGCTGGTAGTTGCTAAAGATCTTAAAACCTGAGGAGACTAAGGGGTGGCTATGTGTAGGGGATTTTAATGAAATTCTCAATAATGGTGAGAAATGTGGGGGTGCTCTTAGACCATATATGCAGATGGAATCATTTCGAGAATCAGTGGAGATTTGTGGTCTTAGTGATATGGGGTTTTCTGGAAACAAGTTCACTTGGTCAAATGGTAGGCATGGTGATGCCTATACAAAGGAAAGGCTTGATCGTGCTTTTAGCAACTTAATTTGGTCTAATTTTTTTCCTGGCTCTCAAGTCTTTACTTTGCCAGCTCTAAGCTCTGATCATTGTCCCATTTTTGTTACCCTGGACAAAAACTTCTCAGAAATGAACAGATTTGATAAACCTTTCAAATTTGAGGCATGTTGGTCTCAAAGGGAGGAATACAATAACATAGTGGAAGAGGAGTGGAGGCTCCCTAGGCTGGCAGAGAATAAGCTAAGTACTCTTACTAAGGGCCTTAAGAGTTGCAAAGACAAACTGAAGACATGGTGCAAAAACAAAATTGGCAATTCTAAAAAAGAGGTGAATGCAAAGTTGTCACAACTTTCCTTTTTACAAGAGAGGAATGAAGGCCATTTAAATGAGAGTATTAAGATACTCAAAAAAGAAATTGACAATTCACTTGAAGAAGAACACATGAAATGGAAGCAAAGGGCAAAACAAAGGTGGTTAAATGAAGGGGATAGAAATACAAAGTACTTCCATCAGTGTGCATCCCAAAGAAGGAAGACTAATACAATCAAAATGCTGAAGGATGATCATGGTAAGGAAGTGGTGTCTAAAGAGGGGATCAGTGACCTTTTTCAAAAAATTTTCAAGGAGCTTTATACATGTTCTGGACCCAATATGATTGAAGAGTGTCTTGCTGAAATGGAGCCTCGAGTTTCAGATGGAATGAACACAATGCTTTCCAGACCATACACACCTAAGGAAGTGGAGGAAGCCCTCTTCCAGATGAATGGCCTTAGCTCTCCAGGGCCAGATGGTTTTCCTGCTTTTTTCTTTCAAAAGCACTGGAAAACAGTTGGAGCACAGGTTAGTGATGCAGCTCTTTTTGTTCTTAATTCTAATGGGAACCTATATGAGATCAACAACACTTGTATCACTCTCATTCCAAAGAAAAATTCTCCTACTAAAGTGTCAGATTTTAGGCCCATATCTCTTTGTAATGTTTTGTATAAGATCATCTCTAAAGCTATTGCCAATAGACTAAAAAATGTTCTGTCATCTATTGCAAGTCCTACTCAATCAGTTTTTGTACCTGGAAGGCTTATAACTGATAATGTAATTGTGGCTTTTGAGGCAATGCATACTTTGAAGTGTAAGATGACAGGTAAAGAAGGATATATGGCACTAAAACTTGATATGAGCAAGGCTTACGACAGGGTAGAATGGGGTTTCCTTAGAGCAGTGATGAACAGACTGGGTTTCAGTATTCAATGGATTGATATGGTGATGAAGTGCGTTGAAACAGCTTCATACTCAATCTTGATCAATGGAGAACCCCAAGAGGTTTTCCAACCAACGCGAGGCATACGCCAAGGTGATCCACTTTCGCCCTATCTATTTATTCTTTGTGCAGAGGCTCTTAGCAACTTGATTGGGAAAGCTGAGGGAAGTGGCTTGATACATGGGGTACCTGTGGCTAGGGGTCAGCTAAGGATCTCTCACCTTTTCTTTGCGGATGACAGTATTCTTTTTTGTAAAGCAAATGCTATGGAATGGGGGAGGCTGTTTGGTTTGCTAAGGATCTATGAGGAGGCTTCTGGCCAGCGCCTTAATCTTGATAAAACCTCTATTATCTTTAGCAAGAACACCTTAAAAGTAACTCAAGATTATATTCTTTCTATTGCTGGGATCAAGGCTGCAATGACTTATGAGAGGTACCTTGGCCTGCCTTCAGTGGTAGGTAGAGCTAAACACCAAGCCTTCAAGGGTATTCTAGACAAAATCAGATCAAGGCTAAGTACACATAAAGTAAAAACCTTATCTCAAGCAGGAAAGGAGATTTATATTAAAGCTGTTGTGCAAGCCCTGCCAACCTATACAATGAGTGTTTTTAAACTGCCAAACTCATTGCTGAAAGCTATCAATAGTGTCATACAAAATTTCTGGTGGGGGCAGCAGCAAAAGGAACACAAAATCCACTCGGTTTCATGGAATTCGATGGGTAAAGCCAAATCTGAAGGGGGAATGGGGTTTAGAGACCTTGAATGTTTTAACAAAGCCATGCTTGCAAAACAATGTTGGAGGATTATTCAATATCCAGATTCACTAGCAGCTAAGGTACTGAAGGCCAAGTATTTTGGTGTCACAGATTTTCAAACTGCTAAACTGGGATCTAAGCCTTCATTTATATGGAGGAGCTTCCTTGCAGCTAGATCACTTATTGCATAAGGTTCTTTTTGGAGAGTTGGGACTGGAAGAGATATCAAGATATGGACAGACAAATGGCTGAATCAGACTAACTCCTCAAAAGTGCTTAGCCCAGTCAAGATATTAGATAGAAAGGCAACAGTAAATGAACTGATCGAGCCTATATCAAAGCAGTGGAGGAGGGATCTGATAAAAAAATTTTTGTGGAAGAAGAAGCTGAAACTATCCTAAGAACTCCAATTAGCTCCCTGAATAGTAAAGACAAGATAATATGGAAGGGCTCCAAATCAGGATGCTTCTCTGTTAAAAGTGCATATCACCTGCAAAAGAATTTGGCAACTGATGGACATGCTTCGTGCAGCAACAATTACAAAAGGATATGGCAGAAGATATGGCAACTTAAAGTTCCTCCAGGGGACAAAGTTTTTATTTGGAGGGCCTGTCTCGAATCTCTTCCTACTCAACAAAATTTGTTCAAAAAGAGGGTGGTGGATAATCCTTTATGTCTGATATGTAGAATGGAAAAGGAAACTATTATTCATGCTTTATCGGGGTGTGAGTCTGCAAGGGACGTCTGGAGTCAGTGTTCAAAGAGACTACAAAAATGCTTCATGCCACATACATCTATGTTACAGTTTGTAGAAGCTTTAACAGATTCAATGGAAGAGACCTTTGTGCAGGAATTTGTGGTAGTGGCTAAGAAGATTTGGTGGAGAAGAAATAGATTTATATTTCAGAATGAATTCTCCCACCCAAACTCCCTAGTCAAGGAAGCTAATCATACACTAGATATGTTTAAGGAAGAAGCAAGCAAGGAACACTGTCAAATCAAATCTGAATGTTCATCAGCTGAAGTATGGTCTCCACCCGAAACAGATTGGTTTAAAATTAATTGGGATGGGGCTATTGACAAGCTTAAAGGTTTGGTTGGAGTTGGTATCTGTGTTAGGGACAGTAATGGTCAAATTTTGGCAACTATGAGGCTTAGAAAACACCTCTTTCCTGATCCTTTATTAGCAGAGGCATTTGGAGCATTACAAGGAATCAAGTTTGGGATTGAACTGGGACTTAGGCAGGTCATTGTTGAGGGAGACTCCTTGCAAGTGATTAATGCTATTAAGGAAATTTCGGAGCCTTGGAACAGTGCAAGTATGTATGTGAATGAGGCAAGAATTTTACTAAAAAGCTTGGCCAAGTGGGAAGTTTCTCATGTTAGGAGAACTGGCAACAAAAAGGCTCACTTGTTGGCACAAGATGCTCTTTCCATTTCAGATGTAATTGTAACGTTGGAGGAATCTCCTTCTTGTATCTCATCTTTATGATAATGGAATGTGACTAGAGTTTTTTTCTCAAAAAAAAAAGACAAAGGCTCCAAAAGTGCTCTCTTTCGTCCACGTGTCAAAACCCAAAATAATAATCCAGAAAAATGCTGCCTCCCAATCCGTTTTGTGCGTCTTCCAGAATTAGCTGCTCCCTTTTCAGTGTCGTCCCTAGCTGTTCATCCAAGAGAAGGCCCGAAACTCACGCATGCCGCATCTCAAACCAAGTCAAACTCGCGCCAGTATAAATCCGTTCAAGAGCTCAAAAATCCCACACAAGCCACATTATTGGTCTTCATTCAAAATCAAAATAAATATCAATATCGTATGCATTTTTCTTTTTTATTCAGCAGCTCATATATTAAAATAACATCTTCATTTAAATGAGAGTTCTTAGACGATAGGCTTGTAAAATTTAATTTTCATTTTCTTCAAATCTGAAATAAATTTAAATGACAACAATAAAACCTAAAATCAACAAAAATAAATAAAATTAAACTAAAGTTTAAAGTTAAGAAGTAATAAAATATACTAAATTATTCAAGTCATCAGTATGCTTTATTTTAAAATATGATTTATTAAAATAAATCAAGGGTATTATTTTTAGATTTTGAAGTATTTTCCCTTAAGCCCTTAATTTCATTTATTTAGAAAATGGCCCAATTATTCTCTACCATTGGATTGGTCGGTGAAAACTACCCTTGAGGTGGATGGATCTCCACCATCCATTTGGTTCCTTGTGTTGGAAGAAGGAATCAAAAACTAAAATGCTATTTCCCTCCTCCAAGCCTACGTATGAAGCAACCAAGAAAGAAAAAAAGAAGTCTTCATCTTCTCCTCCCAAGCTTATGTGATAAGTTTTGACCAAGTTAACTAAATCCTTTTATTTTTCTTTCTTTCCTTAGACTTGAGCCCGTAGGTTTCCCAAGGAAGCCATTTACTTCACTTTCCTCCCACCTATTATCCACGGCAAGTCAACAAAAGAGAAAAGAAAAAAATAAAAACTATCCTAAGGCATTCCGTCCTTGCACCCGTTGGCCAAAGCTACACAAAAATGTAAGAGTTAAAAATCAATTCCCTTTCTTCCACTTTTCACCCGTAGGCTTCTAAAGTAAGCCATCAAGCCCTTTGACCCATAAGCTTCCTAAGGAAGCTATTGCACCCATCATCTAAGGCAAGTCAAAAAGAGAGAAGAGAAAAAATAAAAACTTTCCTAAGGCATTTTCCCGTCCCATAACCGTCGACCCTCACCCAAGAGAAAAGAAATAAATCTTCACTCCCTTTCCAAGCAAGCTAAAGCCTATCCTCTCTTCTTCTCCTCTCTTTTGTTCTTCGAGAAACCATCTCCTCTCATCATCTTCAAGCTTATGACTCCATAGCAAGGTAAGAGTACCCTTAATCCTTCTCCTTTGTGTATTTCGAATTTAGCCATGGTTGATCAAGTGGGTTTTCTTTTGATGTTTCGGTTTTGGGGTTTAAAACAGTGATATCGTGTTGCTCTTCATCCACATGGTTGTCCCTCTATTTGGTCTTCCACTTGTGTTTGGGAAGGGGCTAAGACCTTAAGGTAAAAATCCTAATTTGACTTATTTATTTTTAATGTGAGTTTTGAAGCCCATTAAGTTGTTTTAACTTGTGTTTTGGTGTAGTTAAATTCCTATGTTGAAAATAAATATGTATGCCCTATTTTTTGCCCAAACCGAATGAAATTATAGTTGTTTTGCTATGTATTTCCATATATTTCGAAATACTATGTTGTTATTAAACTTAGGTTAATCATAGGTGATGATTTAAAGTGATTATTATATATGTTGGTATCATATGCCTTGTGTTGAGGTTTGGTTGGTAATCTATTTTTAGGATGCTAGAGGTTTGGTTTAGAGGTTTTGTTTGGTTCTATAATTTTATATCTTGCTTTTAAAAGATATTAAGTAAGTAAATCATAAGCTTAAGTGTTTAAAGGTTTTAAAGTTTGTTAATGGGTAACTTTGCTATACCTTATGCTACTTTAATTTTAAATGGGAGGTTTAATCTAAACTATTTAATATATTGCTTATGTGAATAGGTTATAGCTTAGTTAGTTTAGATATAAGAGATTAATTGTGCATGATATATTATGATATGCAAAGCTGTCCAAGTATTCCTAAGACCATATCATGCCAAGTCTTGATGAAAAAATAGCCCATTTATGTTGTCCCTCGTTTGGTTAAATTCTACCTAACCTAAGAGTCCAAAATGTTGATAAGCTAACATTTTTACAATGAGGGACCACAAGTTGATTTAAAGGGCATGTTTCTTAAGTTTGTTTAGCCTACTTGAGATGCCTAAATCTATTTTCAAACCCATTGTTGAGAATTCCCAGATTTTATCTTCTAATGTCCACAACCCAAAGTGAGCTTGAACCCAAACTTGAAACCTATGAATTCTTAACTACTTTTCATGTAAGCTTTTAAAATAGCCTTTCCATGGATAGCTAGCATGTCTTAATATTTAAGTCATTTCTATTGTAAGTTGAGGCGAGGAGTAGTCATTTAGGTTAATGTTAAGCATATAATGGATGTTAGATTATAATATCGTGGCTTTATCTTTTAAAGGGAGAGCTAAAGAATATTGTATGAGTATTAACACGCTTATTATTTATTGGAATAGGATCTATATTGACATTGGAAGTATCGAGGAGCATAGAGGTAAGTAGCTATGACTATGCTTCTTACACCAAGTTCTCTTTATGAAAGAATGTCTCTCTCTCTTATTGCAAATGTTCTTCTAAACAAAGAGTAATGTATATAGTATGTACAAGCCCTTTCTTGATAGCCCCTGTATAAGGTAATGCATGCACGTAAGCTTTAAGTCATGAGATTTCCATACATGCTCTCTCAATAAACTTATTGATTATTCATATATGTAGTATAGCATGAAAATGTATCTTTTTTATGAAAATGCATGTGCATCGAAGTAAGAAAGATGATGAAAATATTTTGATTGCAAAGGAAATGTAATGAATGTCTCATGCCTTATGCTTCAAGTGATGCTTTAAACGAGTTTTAAAATGCCCCTATGAACTGATGCTTTCAATGACGCGAAGAAAGTGTTTTAAAATATCCTTATGAATTGATGCTTTAAATTATGCGAGGAAAACGTTTTAAGATGTCGTTATGAACTAATGTTAAATTGTCCCTATGAACTTACGCTTTATGGATGCCATGAAAAATGATGTTTAAGCTCATGCTTTAAAAATGATGATTCTTCATGAATGTACGGTTAAATGAAAAGATGATGTTAAATTCATGCTTTTAAATGACGTTTTCCATGAATGAACTGTTAAATGAATTAGACTGAAAGGACTGACATGAATGAATGAAATAAAAGACTGAATAAATGAATGCTTTAATATATGAAACTATTTAACGCCAATATGAATGAAAAGGGTACCAAAGGAATGGGCAGATTGTAATGCCGGGTAAGTAGTACTGGTAGTGCATCCAGTGCTGCCCCCTGACTGAAAGGGATTCCCAACCTGTGGCCACTGGCAGAATCTAGGTCCAAAGGAAGACCGTTAACCCAAACACACGGGGCGTAATAGTGTGTACCGGCCAAAGAAAGTGAAATATGAAAGTATGATTATTTCTTAAAATATTTATACATGAAAGCATAGTTATTTCTTAGAATGTTTATGCATGAAAGTATGAATTATTTCATAAACTGTTATGCATGAAAGTATTGTCAAGAATTAGCAAAATGTCTATGTATGCATGTTTTCAAAAGAAAATAATAGATGCCTAGTATGTTCACTACATGGTATACTACTTACTGAGTATTCGACTCACTTTTGTTTTAAATGTTTTAAACGTCGAGGTAATGATGAAAAAGTTGGGGAGCAAGGCACTACTGCAGAGGGAGAGGCAAACGCTTAGGACCTTCCCTAACCAGAACAGTTATGTTTATGGATCATGGGTTATGTTTTTATAAACGTATGGACTCCGAGAGTCTTTTACGGATGAATGTTCGAATAGGATGTCCATTAGGTGTTCCCTTTATTAAATTAGAAATTAGAGTACACATGTGTCATGTTCATGCCGACCGCATGTTATTAGAAAAGAAAGAAAATGAAAGGAAAAGAAAAGAACAGGCATGTACGTTGCGATCCCGAACTTCCTGAGACGGGGTTGTGACAGTCAGAGTTATCACTCACTATGGTGCCAGAGGTGCAATTTTTATTTATTTGATGTAGTTAGTAGTCTCAGCTTGTTCGAAAATGCGTTTTGCTTATTTCGAGGCACTTCGATATTGAATTTTAATAAACAAATTGCACAGTTAGGTTTGTATGAATATTTAGAATTTTACAGTGTAAAGTTTATGTTTCACTTTCCCGGAGTGAATAGTAACCTCTATAGTAGCATCTAGCGTAGTGTTTTCAAAATCACAGTGTGGGATGTCCAAATTAGGTTAGAGAAGTTTTATTTGGACACTTGGTAGGATCTTAGCCACACTTGGTAAATAGTATTGGACACTTGGCACAAAGAGAAACCATGAGTTGGATTATGAAGGAATCAAGGTGTGAGATCATGCCACCTAAGCGAAACCCTATTCTTTTTTTCATCTGATCAACCAATTTGCGGCAGACCAAGAGGGTTTTACTTTCACTCTAAATGGTTGGAATTCAATTGAAATCCCAAAAACTTGGTTGAAACCAAAACTCTTAACGATTTCCCCAAACCCTAAAATTGGCCTCCAAACCCTATTTGATCCAATTTCTAGCATTGTGTTTAATCACTTGATTAAATCACTTCTACATGCTATTAATTCCTTAAATTCATGTTTTGACATCATTATCCAACCCTTTAAACCTTTGAATTTTGATTAGATCAAGAAAAATTAGTTTTGGACTTGATAACATCCCAAATCCTAACCAAACCATCTCTAAACCCCAAATTGAAGCTGTAACAGCCCGCTAGAAATTCACTGGTAGAATTTCTATTGACTTTAGGAATCTCATGAAAACCCCATAAGTTTTTACGAATCGACCAATCACACAGGTTTTAGTCTATCAACATAATCAGTGTTCACTCATTATGGTGCTAGAAATACGATTTTTAATTATTTGAGATAGTTAGAAATGTCAAAATGTGTTTTAGTCTACACCATTAGACTCAGTTGATTATTTATGATCTTATGGCGCAATAGCCCATTTTCATAATTTTGGACGAAGCGCCTGTTCGAAATTGTGAAATTATTTTTAGGGGCACTTAGGGGTTGAATTTCGGTAAACGATTTTCATTATAGGTTAATGTGAATATTTAGATTTTTTTAATACTAAGTTTATTATGCATTTTTTTGGAGTGAATAGTAACCTCAATAAGTGCACCCAGTGTAGTGTTTTCAAAATAACAATGTGGAATGTCCAAATTAGGTTAGAGAAGTTTTATTTGGACACTTGGCAAGATCTTAGCCACACATAGTGGATAGTATTAGACACTTGGTACCAAGAGGAAGCATTAGATAGATTTGTGAAGGAAGTCAAGATGTGAGATCATGCCACTTAAACAAAGCTTTGTTTCATCTGATCAACCAAATTGTGCCAGACCAAAGAGGGTTTCAATCCTAGTGAAACCCTAAATGGTTAGAATCCAATTGAAACCCCAAAAGCTTGGTTGAAATTGAAACCCTAAACGGTTTTCCCAAACCCTAAAGTTGGCCTCTAAACCTTTTTAATCCGATTTCTAGTATTGTGTTTAATCACTTGATTAAATCACTTCCACATGCTATTAATTAATCAAATCCTTATTATGACATCATTATCCAACATTTTAAACCTTGAAAATTTGAATAGGCCAAGAAAAATTGGATTTGGGCTTGATAGCATCTCAAACCCTAACCAAACCCCCTTCAACCCCAAATTGAAGCCCACTTGGTTGAGGCCCACGAATTTGGCCACCTTGGCAAAGCTTCTTGAAGAAGTTTCCTCCCCCACATGGCAGACCATCCACTGCCATTGGCTGCACCCAATAGTGCCTAGATGTGAAGGATAAATCCACCCAATCAACCTCCATATCTCACAGCTGCTGCAGGCAGTCCTTGCTCCTCTCTATTCTCCACTTTATGTCACATAGCCACCTCCAATAAAGGGTCATTCAATACCATAACCTCCCCCTCCAGAAGTTTAAAGTCGTGAAAGACACATTTCACTCCCTTTAATCACTTATTCACCCCGTTCTTAGAGAGAAACTCAAAAGAGCTATCTCGGGCAGATTTCTGGGTCTTTTTGCGTGGACCTTTTCGACCCCTTGTATGTGTTTTTGAATGATTACTCCTTTATACAAGTTGTTCGTATTTGAGTTTAGTTTCCGTGGATATTTTATTAGTCTCCTTCCATGCTCATTTGGTCGGTTAAACATATTTTTAACCATGGAAATGTCATTTTGGGCATGAAACTGGAGAGTATGTTATGTTTTGGGATTTTGACCAATCTAATGGATATATCTTGGTCCGAAAATTTTATGGATTGTTTTTAGCATGTGTTTATGAATTTTCATTAAGGTTTTGTTGCATGAATAAAGCTTTTGATGATAGATTTCCTTAGATCTAGAAACTTGAAAACTGGTAGTGGAAAAACAGTTTTGGTTTTGTGAAAATTTGAGTATTTTGTGGTTTAATCTTATTCCAAAGGCTTTGATATTTTTATGTGATGATCCTAAGACTCTTTTATACATGTTAGGATGTTACTTTAAAGATATGATTTTCTATGCAAGACGATTTCGGTTAGGCCTAAGATTTGATGTTTTGAGTTAGATCCATGTTCTATTGAATTTTAGCCATGTGATTTTAAATTTGATGGTTGGACTTTCTTTAGGACACATTTTTAAACCATGAGATGTTTTAGCTTGAAGATCACATATCTTTAAGCCATGGATCAAGAGATTGATCAAAGTTAGTTGAGAGAAAAGTTTATGTTTTGGACTAAGTGTAAAACCAAAAACTCCAAGTATTGTTTTGTAATTTTTGGTGACTTTTGTTTGATGATTTAAAGCATGGTTGATCTTAGGATGACGTTATGAATATGTTAGAAGTAAGATTTGATTTTTTTGGAATTCTTGGAGATGTTTTTATTAAGGTTAAAACTTGTGATTTAAGGGTTTACTTTTTGTTAAATAGTTTGGGTCTTCTTACAAAAAGTTTTGTGTTGATGATTAGCTTTTTCTTAATGGATATTTTAAGTGTATTTTTAAACTTAGGATAGGAAGATCTTTGTTACAAAATTTTGATTTAATCATGGGTTTTGAAGATGGATGAAATTGCAACCAAAATCAAGGGAAATGGCCTTTGAATGTTTCGGCCATAGTGAGTTTTCCTTAGTTGTGAATGGTTTTAAATTTTTTTTGAGTTGATATTTGAGTCTAGGAAAAAACTTACATGAGAAATGTAAATTTTGGTAATTTTTGGAGTTAGGATGTGAAATCCTTAAGTTATGGGTAAAATGGTTATTTTCCCACATGTAGAGGGTAAAATGGTAATTTTACTAACTTTTAGAATGTCCTCTTTCAGTTCTTCATGGTTCGTGCTTTATTATTGTAGAACGCAACGATTGAGGTAAGTTAGCTCTTAACTTACTATCAGTTTACTGTGTTTGTGTGATGGGTAAGGGAACTACAGTTTATGTTCATATGTTGTTATATATGTCATGCCATGCCATATCATCACATGTTTATCTATTACACGAATTATTTTGTCACAAAAATCTTATTTGTTACATAATATATTCTGTCTCATGTTACTATCTGTTGCAAGTATGTCACATTACGTATGCCATCTATTACATGTATGTCATGTCACGTAATATTCATTGTCACATGTTACGCAATATTACGAAATGTTGTCTATTACATGGTATGCCATGTTACGAAATATTGTATGTTACATGTATGCCACGCTACGTCAGGACTTCTTTCTTTTATGTCACGTTCATGTCACGTCACGTTACGAAATATCATGTATGCTAGTTAAGTTATTCATGTCAATCATGACCTTAAGGGCTAGGATGTGGTAATATCCTAGTGGAACTCCTTTGTTCACGCTGGAGTGTCTAAATAGGTGTGAAATTCCCTGAGTTGACGAAATACAGTTAACAGGTTGTGAATGGGCCTAACTAGCTGGTCACAGGAGCGCACCAGGCACTAATGCCGATGGAGCCACACTTTATTTTACGTGTGTCCACAGCAAGTGTGGCACAAACAATTCATGGGGCCACAACAACTGTGGAGCATGAAGTATGGGGCCACAACAACTATGAAGCATACACCATGAAACACAACGATTGTGACACGTAGAATACGTGGGGCACAGCAACTGTGGAGTACGTATTAACGCAATCAAAGCTGGTATAGACACCTGTGTTGTGATGCGGTAATCGGCTGGGACACACGGCTCAAGGGGACCCATGTAGCACCCGCATGGTCACTTTATTAATTAAGTCTATTGAATAAGATTCCAAGTTCATGTATTTCACGTTCAAGTCATGCTTCACGTTATGTTATGTTCAAGTTTACGTTCATGTCAAGTTTCAAGTTCGTGTCAATCATGGTAACCCCATGAGATAAGAATACGCAATCATGGTAACCCCATGAGATAAGATTACGCAATCATAGTAACCCCATGAGATAAGACAACTCTATCATGGTGACCCCATGAGACAAGAATATGTTTCAAGTTCAAGTTCATGTCATGTTATGTTCAAGTTCACATTCATGTTATGTCATGTTCACGTTCACGTTATGTTTCAAGTTCATGTTTATGTTATATTATGCTCAGGTTCATGTTATGTTCAAGTTCATGTTCAAATTATGTATGTTCACGTTCATGCTATGTTTCAAGTCCATGTTATGTTTCAAGTTCACGTTCATGCTATGTTGCTAGTCCATGTTATTCTTTAAGTTCACGTACATGTCATGTCATGTCAAACTAAGTTTCAGTTCAGTTCAAGTTAAGTCATTTATGCCATACTATACGTCAAGTTATGCTATGCTTACTTACGACTTTAATTATGCATTCATGCTTTTACTGTCATGCATGTATCATTAACCTGTGTGGAAGTTTCCTGTTAACTTGCTGAGAAATCTCACCGTGGTAGTCCCAACTACCATTCCCCCGAATGGTAGGCGATGTGTTAGGATCAAAGCAGGGAGCAAACACTGGCGGACAGGAGGAGGTTGACTAGACTTCATAGACGCAACACAGAACTTGCAGCCTCCATAGTTAGGTCTTTGAATAGTATTTCGGCATCGTTAGTCGAGTTATGCGAGTTACTCAACGAACTAACCCAATGGTGTATTTTGGCAATGTAATTATGGAGCCATGTCTCCGTTGTTTTGAGATTACAGTCTTCTGAGACCCGTGTTGTAATCATGGATGTTTATTTCGTTAAGTATGTATAGATTATGTTTTAACTATTTGGGATATTATAAGTTTGGTGCATAGTATTGCTAAAAAAAAAATGATCTTCTGCAAATATTGCATAATGCTAGATGCATGTTAGGAACATTGCATCTTATATGTCATGAACGGGGACATGTAACCTTGTGTTGCATATCCCGACACTTCAGATGTCCGTACGATCCCAAGCGAAATCTGGGGGCGTCACAGAAAGCTACTTAGTTGAGGCAAACCAAGGCCCACGAATCTTGGCCAACTTGTAAAACTTCTTGTGGAAGTTTTCACCCACCCATGGCTGACCATCCACTACTCATGACACCCCAAAGTCGTGCATGATGTGAGGGGGAAAAGCCACCTCATCACACCCCTTCTAGAAGGCAGCAGCATCAGCCCACTCCCCATCCACTATTCTTGCCTTTCTGTGACCTAAGAAGCATCCCTCACGGGTCATTCAAGCCCATACCTCACCCTCTCAAAGTCTAGAGGCATGCAATGCACCCTTCCTTTCATTTCATCACTTCTCATCCCCATTCTTAGAGAGAAACACTTAGTAGCTCTCTTAGAAAGTTTTCTGAGTCATTTTGCGTGGCCATTTACGACCCTTTGTAAGTATTTTATCGCAATGAATTCTTCATAAACATTGTTTTTCTTTGAGTCTAGTTTCCGTGAATATCTTATTTGTTTCATTTCATGGTGATTTGTCGGTCAAACATTACTTTAATCATGTAAAGGTCATTTTGGGCATTAAACTAGAGAGTGTGTTATATTTTGGAGTTTTTGACCAAGCTAATGGAAATATCTTGGTCCAAAAATTTTACGGAGTGTTTTTAACATGTGTTTATGATTTTTCATTAAGGATTTGTTGCATGAATAAAGCTTTTGATGAAATAGTTTCTTAGATATAGAAACTTAGAAACTGGAAGTGGAAAAATAGTTTCTGTTTTGAGAAAGTTTGAATATTTCATAGCTTAATCTTACTCCAATGGCTTTGATATTTTTATTTGATGATCCTAAGCCTCTTATATGCATGTTAGGATGTTGTTTTGAAAATATTTAGTATTAGTTTCAAAGATATGATTTTTCTATGCAAGAGGATTTCGGTTAGACGTAACATTTGATGTTTTTGGGTTAGATCCATGTTTCATTGATTTTTAGCCATGTGGTTTTAAGTTTGATGGTTGTATTTTCTTTAGAACCAATTTTTAAACCTTATGATGTTTTAATTTGAATGTCTCATCTTTTTAAGCCATGGATCAAGAGATTGATCAAAGCTAGTTAAGGAAAGGTTTTTGTTTTTGGACTAAGTGTAGAACCAAAAACTCCAAGTGTTGTTTTGTGATTTTTGGTGACTTTTGTTTGATAATTTAAAGCATGGTTGATCTTAGAATGATGTTATAAATATGTTTGATGTAAGATTTGATTTTTTTTGGAATTCTTGCAGATGTTTTGAATAAAGTCGAAACTTGGGTTTCAAGGGTTTGTTTTAGGTTAAAAAGTTTGGTGGTAATGATTAGCATTTATTTTAATGGATGTTTAAGTATGTTGTTAAACTTAGGATAGGAAAATCTTTGTTGCAAAATTTCGGTTTAATCATGAGTTTTGAATTTGAAAGAATTGCAACAAAAATCAAGGGAAAAAGCCTATGCATGTTTCGGCCCCTATAGACTTTTTATGGTTGTGTTTAGTTTTAAATTTTTCTGATTTAATATTGGAGTTTAGGAAAAAACTTTACATGGGGTGTCAAATCGTGTTAACGGGTCGTGTTCGTGTCGTGTCAAGACATGTATATTATACTATATAGGTCAACCCTAACCCGACCCGTTAAGCTTAACATGTCAAAATCTCAAACCCTAACACGACCCATTAACATAACGGGTCGTGTCGTGTCAATCCGTTTTGACCCATTTATGTAAATGGATTGAACAGATCCAAAATTAACCCATTTGATCTAGCTAAGTTTAGCAAAATTTTATACAAATGTTAAAATCACAATATCTATAAAAAAATATAAAACTAACTATAAGTCCAAAATTACAATCCAAACAATAAAAATATCGAAATTAAAATCCCAACAATTTTATTTTTTAGGTATAAAGGTATAATTGTAACTTTAACTTTTTTAACGGGTCATAACGGGTTATAACGGATCATAACGGGTTGACCCGTTATCAACCCGTTAAGCTATCGTGTCTTAACGGGTCAACCCGTTTTGACCCGAACCCGTTAAGGCTAAACCCTAACCCGCTTTTATGGTATCTTGTTCGTATTGGGTTAACGAGTCGTGTCACATATTGCTACCCCTACATGAGGTATGTAAATTTGGTGATTTTTGGAGTTAGGATGCAAAATCCTTAAGTAAGGGGTAAAGTCGTCATTTTCCCTCATATAGAGGATAAAATGAAAATTTTACTCTAAGTTAATATTTTTCCATATTTCGAATTGTTAGTGATTAAGTTCTAACTTTTATAAATCACTATTTTTAGTTCTTCGTGATCGCGCTTGAGTTTTTGCTTAGAAACACAAAGACCGAGTTTTTGCCATGTCATGTCATCACATGTTTATCTATTACGCGAATTATTCTGTCACAAAAATCTTATCTGTTACACAATATATTATGTCTCATGTTACTATCTATTGCAAGTATGTCACATTACGTATGCCATATGTTACATGTATGTCATGTCATGTAATTTTCATTGTTATATGTTACGCAATATTACGAAATGTTGTCTATTTCAAGGTAGGTCATGTTATGAAATATTGTATGTTACATGTATGCCATGTTATGGAATGTTGTCTATTACATTTATCTCTCAAAGTATGTCATGTTTGTCGTCTTACGTTCATGTCATGTTACGCTACATCAGGACTTCTGTCTTTTATGTCACGTTCATGTCACTTCACGTTACGAAATATCATGTATACTAGTTAAGTTATTCATATCAACCATGACCCTAAGTGCTAGGATGGGGTAATATCCTAGTGAAACTCATTTGTTCATGCTAGAGTGTCTAAATAGGTGTAAAATTCTCTGAGTTGATGAATACTGTCAACGGTTAACGGGCGGAGCCTAACCAGCTGGTCACTGGAGCGTGTCAGCACTAACGCCGATAGAGCCACATTTCAGTTATCTTGGGGTCCATAGTGAATGTGGCATACGAGGTATGGGGACCACAGTGACTGTGGCACGTACAACGCACTCGCAGCTAGTGCAGATACCTGTGTTGTGATGCGGTAATCGACAGGGACACATGGCTCTAGGGGACCCATGTAGCACCCAAGTAGTTGAGTTTAATAAGTTAAAGAACAAGATTTCAAGTTCATGTTAAGTCAAGTCTCAGGTCAAGTTCATGTCAAGTTAAGTCTTAGTTTAAGTCCAATTCAGTTTAAGCAAGTCAAGTTCAGTTCCTGCTTCAGTTTAAGTTATATCAGTTATGTTATGTTGTATGTCAAGTTATGCTATGATTACTTATGACTTTGATTATGCATTCATGTTTTTAGTGTCATGCATGCATCATTAACCTATGTTGAGGTTTTCTGTTAACTTTCTGAGATTTGTAATCAAATTTTATTCTGGTAGTCTCAACTATCATTCCCCCCAAATGGTAGATCTTGTTACAAGACCCGAAGGATAACCTGGATTCGACCAACTGGACACAGTCGACTGAGCGACGGTGCGACGTCAATGTTAATATAGTAGTTCACTTGGATTACTACTTGTACTATAGAGTGGCATCTCCAGTACTCTTTTGATCATAACCATTTTGGACTAGTGTTATGATCTCAGTTGTTTAGTATGTCCTTTTGTATGAAGTATGTTTTAAGTATTTGAGATATTTTCAGTTTGGTGTATAGTATTGCTAAGGAAAATAAATTATCTGCTGTGAATATTGCTTAATGCTATATGCATGTTAGGAACATTGTATCTTTAATTGTCATGAACGAGGGCAGGTAACCTTGTGTTGCATGTCTCGACGCTTTAGATGTCCGTTCGATCCCAAGCAAAATCTGGAGGCATCACAAGCATGCTAGCTATCCATGAAAGGCCAATTAGGTATTTTACATGGAAAGGTAGTTGAGAACTTACAGGTTTAACAAGGTTTATTTGATTTAAGCTTACTTTGGGATTAATGGAAATAAAAGCTCAAATCTAGAAAATGCTTAACAAGGGGGCTTAGGTCAGATTTGGCATCTCGGATAAGCTAATCAATTAGAAAAATAATAATAAAAAAATTATGCCCTTTAAAATAGCTAGTTGTCCCTTATTAGAAAAATGCTCACTTATCAACAATTTGGCTCTTGGGTCGGGTGGAATTAAATTAGAAGAGGGACAACGTCAAGGGGCTGTCTTGTCATTAAAACAGGGCATACACATGTGTTTAGGCTTATTAGACAGCTTACATTCAATAATATGACATGCACAATTAATCATCTACTCCTAATACCAACCTATGCTATAAATCTAGTGACATTTTAAAGAAAAGTTTCTTAAAACATAATTATTTGGTTAAACATAGCATAAAAACAGCAAGGTTAAACCCATGAAGTAAACCAAAATTTAATGGTAAAGATTTCCAACTTAGCTAATTTTAACACATCTAAAAGCACAAATGTAAAAGCCATGTAACACTACAACAAAGTTCCTTTCTTTGAAAAACCCACCTATTTCGAAATACTCAAGAAACAAAACACCAAAGTGGCTATCTTCAACATACACGGTTATATGAAATCTGGAAAATACATAGCATACAAGGCATTAATTAAATAAATTCCACAATTCATTAAAAGAGGTAAAAATCTGGAAAAGATACAAGCTTTCAACTTCAACCACAACCACAATCACAACCACAATCCAACCAAAGGAAATTAGGGTTAGGGTTTATACCTTTTGTGGATCTCTTCCCAAAACACAAAACAGAGAAGAGGAAAGGTAGATTCAGTTTGGGGAACAAGAGAGCACACAAAATCCTTGGCTTGCTATTTTCCTCTTGAGAAGATAAAATAGTAGGGCTGCGTTTCGTTCCAAAACTCAGCTAAATTCAGTCTAACTTTAAGCTGAGTCTAACATCCAAACACTCAACTCTCAAATTACTAAACTCATCCCAACTTAAAACATTCTTACACGTGGGACCCGCAACCTTTTTCAACTTAAAACATCTTTATATATGGGACCCACAACCTTTTTCAATTTCCCATAAAAAGTACTAAACTCATCTTAACATCCAAACACATTTTAAACTCAGTTTAGATGGGCCCCACATAACTCCCTACACTACTCAACTACTCAACTCACTACTATTCATTAAGAACTCAACTCAGCTCAGCTCAACTCATCATCCAAACGCAGCAGTGTGCTTGGGCTTAAGATTGGAAGAAGAACGAAAATAGGGAGAGAAAGAGAAGTGTCGCACAGATAGACTTGAGGACTTGAGAGAAATTTTTCCTTTTCGTTGCCTTGGAAGCCGATGGGTATGATGGGGGGTAATAAGGGCTTAAGTGACTTTTGAAAGTCCTTCCCTTAGAAGCTAAAATGGATGTTGGGGATTAAACTTGGGAAGATATTTCCCTTACTTAACAAATCAATGGCTAGGATTAAAGGAGCTTTATACTTAAAATAAATAAAATAGTAAAACTAAGGCTAATGTTGTAAAATCATATAATTATAATACCCTTTACTCATTTTAATAAGTCCCATTTAAATAAAACCATACTCATCTTAAAATAAAATAATTAAAAATCTTTATTTTAAAATGTATAAAAGAATATTTCACTTAAAAGAATTAATAAAAAAATGACATAAAAGTCTACGCAATAGGACTCGGGTATTACATTCAATAATATGTTTGAAGTGTGGGATCACTTCACAAGAGTGTCTGATTGTGATCTCGTAGAACATACAACAATTTGTGACCATTGTGGGAGGTTGTGGAAATGCTATCCCAAAAGGCAAGGCACTTTAGCCATGAGAGCACACATCCACATTTGCCCCAAAAACCGTAAAAGTAAATTGGAAAAGAGTACAACATTCTTGGTTCTAGAGGCAAGAGTTAAAGGAGGGAAAGGGGAGAAGAATCTAGGGATGACCAAGTATAATAAGAAGAAAATTAGGGTTGCCCTTGCTAGGATGGTGATAATGGATCAGTTGACTTTTAGGGTTGTTGAGGGCCAAGGGTTTAAGGCTACAATTAACCCCTTGATCCTAGGTTTCCCATTCCTTCTTGTTTTGCGGTAATGAGGGGTTATATGAGGCTATTCTTAAGAGAGAATGATAACCTTCCAACTTAAGTTGGACGTGGCTGAGAAGTATGAAAAAACCTTCCAACTTATGTTTGATCAGAATCCCTACTCACAAGTTTATTTGTCAGAGGATGGGCTTGGGAAAAAGGCTCTAGGAGCTCTTGGGTTTGATGATTGGGAGACCATCAGAAACTTTACAAAGTTTCTTTATGTATTTTATAATGTCACATTGTGTATTTCTAGTCTACTATAAGTTACATCGAATCCGTATTTTCATGAGCTTTTTAATATTCATGCAAACTTTAAGAGTTTTTGCAACAATGGTAATCGACGCTTGAGTTCAATGGATTTTAGAATGAAAAGTATGATAAATATTTGGGAGATTTTCAAAAGATAAACAGGTTACTGTCTATTCCTGCCATTCTTGATCCATAGTACAAATTGATTACACAACCATTTGGTTCAATTAAATATTGGGCAATTAAAGTGATGAATTTGTTGAACTCCTCAAGAGTGATTTGGAGTTCTTGAATAAACAATATGTTACGTTTGGTGGTGGGTGCGCAAGTGAGTCTCAGTCAACTATGTCTCATACTCCTAATGAGGGTAGTATATCAATGTGGAGTAACTGTACAATTGATCCCTTGGATTATTTAAGAAACTTCCATAAAGAGTAGAAATCAGCAACCTTGATGGACTGAAAATCGGAGCTAGAACGGTATTTTATGGAGAACGTTGAGGTTCCTACGTAGAGTTTCGACATTTTAAATCATGGTGGAGGGTCAATTCCACCAAATACCCGGTTCTTGCTCTAATAGCAAGAGATATCTTGCCCATTCCAATCATCATCATAGCATCTGAGTCAGCATTTAGCACATGAGGCCATGTCCAGGATTCGTTTCGAAGTTCATTGGCTCCTAGAACTGTAGAGGCTCTTGTGTGTGCGCAAAACTGGTTGAAGTCCACTCCTATACTTGAGTAAAAATTATTTGGATACAATTGATGATGTAAATAGCTATAAGTTAGACTCGAGTAATATATTTAAATATTTTATTTTTTTTTAGTTTTTGTTATGTATCTTGATTTTGTCATTTTTTATACTAATGTTTTATATCTTAACATCTTAATGTAGAATTAACCATCAGTGTGGCAAATATACTACATGAAGATAATTGAGGTTTGAGGTGCATTTGTAAAATTGTGTAACTCTTGTTTGTTCAATTTTATTTCATTATTTTTATAAATTTATGTGGACCTATTTTATTTCCTTACTAATCTTGTCCTCTTTTGTTCAGACACAACTTGGAATGGCACTTGAAGTTTGCTTCTTTTGTTGTTAACTTGTTGGAAATTTGAAATGGGGAACATTTAATTTGGTTGGCACAAAAAAGTTGTTTTATTGTTGTTGGAATGAGAACTTAGAAAATGTTGGTTATTGTATTTGGGAAGAAATAATATTATGATGGATGATGTGTTGGTTGGCAAATTTGGGAGCTGGCTGGTTGTGTTTCACCACAACTTGGAATGGGAAAAAGCCCCCAGTATTTGGTTTTGTTTATTGTTGGAATGATAACATGTAATTGGTTTTAATTTGTGTTGTTGGTTATGTAACTTATGTTTTAGTTTTTGATTGTATTAATTTTTGAGTGAATGATTTAGTTTTTTAATTTTTTTATGTTTAAGTATTGGCTTGTAAGCTGCAGTAAATCAGTAGTGATTAGTTGTAGTCTTGTTTATGTTTTTTTTTTTTTACTTTGTAGTGAATGATTTAGTTTTTCAGTTTTGTTTATGTTTCTAATAAAATCGAAGTAAATAATAATGAATGATTTAGTTTTAGATTATAACTTTTTCAGAAAATTGAAATTTGAAAACCTACAATTTTTTTTTTTAAATGTGTTGAATATAAAGTTAAAAAAAATCCAAAAAATGCCAAATATTCCAACTCCGCTCTGACAAGTTGGAATCAAAGTCGGATTAGAGGATATATAAGTCAGAGTCAGAATTAGAGGTCGGATTCGGCCTCCGACAAAGTCGGACTCGGAGTCTAATTTAGAAGATTCCGACTCCGACTTGGTCAGTGCTCAGCCATAATTATCAGTCTTGTAAGTTTATCACCAGGCACATACTGCTTTTATCCTCGTAAAACCGGTGCTCCAACTTTTACTTTTACTCCCTAAGAGCGTAGAGGCCACATGGGATTAATTAGTTTTAAGTTACACTGAAATTTGTTGGATAAATATATTATCTTTTAACAATACCTTCTAAGGGATGGTTAGTCAAAGATGCGGAAAAACAAAGTTTGGCATGCAATATAACTGCGATTAATTAGCTAGGTAGTCTATATGTTTAGTCAAGATTATGGATGACGTTATATATTTTCAAACAATATGCATGCACTAGCCTTTTGAGCTGAGATGATATTATACTATGGCAGTGTACAACTGGAGACACTTTGAATATTAGCATATGAATTTGCGAGTACTTTAGTCTCTTTTTTAATATATGATCGGGATTTTATAACGATTTTATCAAAACAAAGGAGCTTGATCTTAAGAAAGGGAAGAGATATAAATGGGTGCGAGATAATCTCGAAATGGAAAATAGTTAACTTTTCCTCGGTTTTGCATTTTGAATTTGGAATTAACAAAAATTTCAACCAAAGCTTTTTATAATGAGCTATTTTTAGATGGTAGTGTTGACGTGAAACAGTCAATTAACAATGTGATTATTCATTTATGTGACACATTTTAAGTAGTTTTATATATCAATCACTTGAATAGAGTCACTTATAAAGTACCATATAATAAGTGTAATTAGAGATAGTCCTCTTTTCCATTCTTAATGTTGGGTAGAAATGCGCATCGTAGGTGAGAAAAGATGGACGAAACGACTATAGGAGTGGGTGCAAGGATGCCTGTATAAGGGAAGGCGCGCGAGGGAGGATTGCAGCTAAATAACAAACCAGAAATGCTTCAGAACGGTCGGGCTGCTAATAGGAAAAGAGCAGCACTCCATTCAAACATCAACACGTAAGGAAAAACAAAATAAACTCCTTAGGCTTCACCACATAGAATCACAATAGGCAAGACGTTGCACTGCCAGTCGTCTCTTTGCACCACCGCCCAAGACGAAGACGTTGCCTACCTCCAATCGCCAAACACAAAAAATATGAAGTAAAATCGAAGTAAGCAAACTCCGATGATTTTTTGAAACCAGATGAAGAAAATATGAAGCAAAACAACCCATCAACCCCCCCCCCCCCCCCCCCCCGAGGTGAACCCAACTAGCACCCTGCAATATCAACTTTTTCATACCCTAAAAAAATACCCTTTTACATGCAAAAATAAATTACCGAAAACTGATCATCAGATAAGAAAATATGCACTTTGTTCTTATATTTGATCCAACTACATCAAGGTTTCTTTCTCATTCCTCTTTTTAATTGGGCCACATCCTTCCTTCCATTTCTCCAATGCAGGAAAGATAAGGTATAATTGTTGGGTAAGAAGCCACTCTCAAGCATATCCTTATAGAGAGACAAAGCTTTAAGGGATTCATCCCTCTCGGAAAAAGCTATGACCAATGACCATGGTTTTCCATACCAATGTCGTTCGATGCGGTAGATGGCGAAAGAGTTGGCAGGCATGAGTTAAGTCGACACGATTGGACACTGCACAGAAGGAGATGATCTTGCAGCGGCTTGAGGATCCAAGATGGTGCCTGAAACTGTGAGATGGGGGAGGAAGGCCGCGGGTGAGGGGCTTCGCCAAGAGGGGGGGTTCGAATCGAGGGGGGGAGTTCGCATCAGGGAGTAGGGGACACCGGTGCAAGGTGGTGGGGGGAGGTCGACGCTGTTACAAGGGGGAGCAGAGTAGAATCTTTGGGGGGGGGGGGGGGCGGTAACAACCCGCTACTTCTTACTGACGTAAACAAATTCGACTGCGAGTCTCGTTATGCATGCCAAATCCCGATGGCGTGTTTTTAAAGATATTATGTGATTTCTAAAGTAAGCCCAGTGTTTTAAAGCCCTCGAATATTTTAAATGTCCTGGAAATATTTATATTTCCAGAGTTATTAAACCAAGCCTGATTTTAAATAAGAAAATTATAATATTTTTGAAGAGCTCCAAAAATATTATAATTGTAGGAAATCATTTTAATATCATTTATTAAAATGATTTCAGCTTTTTAAATATTATGAGATTTAAATTATGTTAAAAACTCTAATTAATTAAATGATTTTATTCTTTTAAAGATATTAAATAAGACTTCATTATTTTATTAATGATGAAGGAATATTATTTTATAAACTAAATTTTAGTTTAAATAATATTCTATCTTAATTCCTCTCAGTGTTTTTAAGTTAAATCGTTGTTTAATCTCTTACCGTTAGATAGTTTTGAGGATCCCAAGATGAAGGGCCTGGATTAAATACCCAAGCCCTCTCCCTTTCTCCCTCACTTTTCCCCTCCCTCTCTCTCTCTTTCCTCTCCCTCACGCGTACGCTGCAAGCTCCCCTCTCCCTCAGCCAATTCTCCCTCAGCCCAACCTAGCGCCACCGTACGCCGCCCAGCCTCACCGTCACTACCAACGGCCACCTCTCACGCCGGCGAGTTCCCACCACCGAACCCAGCCTCCATCTTTCCTCTCCCTAGGGCCGCAGTAGCGGCCACCCAGGCCATCGACCACCACCTCGAGCACTCGTGAGCCTCCCCCTTCCTCCTCCCCTCGACCCAGCCACCGTAGCTCCTCCCTAGGCCATGCACGAAACCCACGGGTTTCTCCCCTTTCCACCGCCATCCACTGCCTCCTCGCCACCACACCACCACCAGAGCCTCCTTTGGCCACCAGCGGCCTCCCCTAGCCACCCCCATCGCCAGCCACGACTAGCCAAGCTGCCCCTCCGATTTCCCCTGTTTGAGACCCACGGCCTAAACTCCTCCACGAGCTGCCATGTCTCAAACGTGTGCAACCTCGGCACCTCCACGAGACCACCACTCCAGGACCACGACCTAACCCTCCTACGCATAGATCTGCACTTGTAGCCATCTTCAATGACCCATACAGCCGCTGTACTTGGGTTAGCCGCCACGTACGACCCTTCCGACGTCATCAACTGTGACAGTCAGCGAACAATGCACAGGCCAACCCCAACGATGGTATAACCCTCTATCCCTCGTTATTTATGTTAGTTGGTTGGTTAGGTTGTGAACTATGCTGTTAGTAATTGTGGAGTTCGTTGTGTATGCGAAGTGTTGGGCGTATCTGTGTAGTGTGCTGTGAAGTGTCGTGGACTGTGCTGTGAAGTGTAGGTGTAAAGTGTGTGTTGTAGTAGTAATGTGGCGTAGCGTGTGTGAAGGGAGTACACGTGGAGTGTACTCCATGAGGTAAAGCGATAAACCGTGTGGTGTGTGTGGCGTGTGGCGAAGATAAGGATGGTTGCGTAGTTGATGAGCGTAGAGCGTGATGAATAGTGTCAGGAACTGTGAAACAATGTCCTAAAGTAGTTGTGATGTGGCCTGTAGTTTGAGGTGACAGGTGTTACCGTGTAGTTGATTTATGGCTGGGAGTATGTGCGAAGTGACAGAACAAGTGAAAGAGTGCGCAGCGAAAGCATGACAGGGCCATGTCACAAAGTGACATTGTTAAGCAAGAAGTCATGCTTGTGTTGAGTGAGGAGTTAGCGTAAGAGTGATGTAGCGGGATGTCAGGTGACATGACAAGGTCATGGTGTAGCTTGGGAGTAGTCTCGAACTATAACGTGACGTAAGGTGTAGTTATGAATGGAGTCTTTTCGTGTTAAGTGTTGGGATGAACTGTCAAAATGGATGGGTAGCATGAAGAGTCATCCTAGCTGGGTTAAGAGAAGGTTGATATCGTAGTATGGCACTTGTCCCTACGAGCATGTGATCAACATGTTATATGTTGGTCTTAGGTGATAAGGGGTAAGGTACGAGTGTAATATGGTTAGACACATGTGCCGGATGGATTCACCATATGTAATGGGTAATCTATCCTAAGCATGGTTACATGGTGCTTAAGTCTCAGAGTTGGCTTAAAGCCGTGTGGCATGTATGGATGGGAATGAAGATTTAGTGTGAGTTAAGATGAATGAAGGTAGTGACAGTTGTATTGTTTAGGATTGGGATGCATGTAAGTCACTATGTTCAAACGTTTCCAAGCACAAACGATCTAAACGTTCGAATGATTAGAATAGATACGTTCAAACGACAACCCAACATCCGAACGTTTAACATTTTACATTCGAACGCTTCGCCCTTAACATCCGAGTGCTACATTCAAACGTCTACGAGTAAATTTTTGAAAGTAAATATTAATCGTGCGAAGCAGATATAACGAATGTCTAATTTTTACGTTCGAATATTAATAAGGTTAACATTCGAACGTCGGTCTTTTATGTGCAAACGTTACTTTCTGTGATGGATTTTAACTATCACAAAAAAACTTCACGTTTGATCCTTACATCTCATGGAAGACTTCCAACCGTCACAAAAAAAAAAAAAAAATTTGCGACGATTGAACAGTAAACCGTCACAAATTACTTTTTGTGATGTCTTTTAGGTGACAGTTGGAAGTATTTGTGACAGTTTACTTTTTTTTGTGACGGTTTCATCCATCATAAAAGTCAAAATCTGTTGTAGTGAGATTTCTTATAAAAGGGGCTACCAAATAATAGGCTTATACATGCGCGCATGATATATATATATATATATATATCCTATGAAGACATGTACATATAGTATGGCAGCAAGAGGACTCAAATATTCCCTTCAGTTATCCCACTAATTTTCTTTGTATTACCGCAAAAGAAATTAACTAGTTCGCGCCTTCTACGCCCACATGATAATCTTACCCCGTTGGCGTACAATAGATAGGCAGTTAGCCAAATTCCAACTTTTCCTACCTTGCTGAGGGTCCATGATAGATACTGTTTGGGTTCAAGTTTATGCCCATTCCCGTGCTTTCAATGTCCTTTATTTGAAAGAAGTGGTAACTTCCGGTGCAGCCAACCTTTTGGATTCCCAAACTCCTCATGATTACCTTTTCTGATCCTTCTCTTTTTTTATTCACTTCTTTTTGTCCATACTCCCTCTTTTCATACCTCTTCTTCCTTCCATCTCCTCCTCTCCTTTCTTGAGCCCTTTGTTAGCATTATCAAGAGTGTGTTTATGTCGCAATGGCTAGTCGTGGCTCCTACTGTACTCACATCCGGTCCTCCAGCCAAACTTTGGTAAGGCCTCTTCTCCACTACCGATGAGTCTTCCCTCAGTCAAATCCCTACTTCTTTTGAGGGTTTTTCTTAGCATTCCACCCTAACCAAGCAGGACTTAATGAAGCTGATGTCCACTTATCAAATCCCAAACTCGGTGAGACTCTCCATTCCCGAGGCATGGTGAACCAAACTCGGTGAGTGCCCTGGCGCACAGGCTGTGATTCCCTTTCATAAGTCTTATCCGTGATGCTTTGGACTTCTTGGGGTTGGCCCCCGCCCAGCTTAACCCGCATGCTTGGTGTGTACTTATGTGTTCATGCATGGTCTTTTGCATGGTTTTGGAGCCCCTAAAGGAGGCTTACCATATTTCATAGCGAAAGAGTTTCTTTCCTTCTATGGGGTGATGTCGCTACCGGGCAACATTTGTAGTTTCCGCGTTTGATCGCATCACTTGGCGGCCTTCAAGCCTCACTACTCCAATGCCAAGCAATGGCAAAACAAATTCTTCTTTGTCTCTAGTAGGGATTGGGAATTTCCTACCGAAGAGATGAACCTTCAAGATTATCCAGTCCGTGCTAATTGGGGAAGAGTCCCCGATGACAAAAGCTTATTGTTGGACTTAACTGATAAGGAACGCTCTATTGTTGACATAGTCTTTAATTGGGCAAAGGAGAATAATAAGAGTAGTTTGTTGACGGAGGATCTGCTCTCTGCCTCCAATTTTGATAGGTTCTTGGTCGTGCCCAGTTGTGCCCATGTCAGGGGACGTAAACTTAAGGCCATGGTGACTCCAGCGAAGAGACGTGCTCCCTAGCCCGAGGGGAAGAGGCATGCTCCTCAATCTAGTGGCTCTTTGCCAAAGTGCCCTCGTAGCGGCATCGCTGGGGGTGAGGTTGCTGGATCCACCACCGGGGCGGAAGTAGAGGTGGATCGAGGAGCACCTTTTGATTCCAACTTTGTTGTTGGTGAGGGGGTGATGCTTCCCCTAGGGAGAAGACACCTGAAGCTTCTCCGGTCAGGGTCTCCCCACCTGTATCGCCAGGTCTCAATGACCTTACTAGGCTCATGGGCCAATTAAGCCCTTCTTGATTTGGCGACACCCTTCAATTTTGACTTGCCTGCCGAGGGTATTGAACCCATGATGTAACAACCCGATCCTAAGATTAGGCCATAAGATAAGTTTTATGTAACTATAAATATTTTTATTATTATTATAATTTTATTAGATTTTACATTTATTAATTTTAATAGGATTATTATTATATTGTTATTGGTATTTTATGTACGACCAGATTTTGCAATAGGAGTTTGTTTTGAATTTAAACCTTATTTCTCCATATCTCCACCCATAAGCCTCATTCTTATCTCTTGATTGGATAATCCTAATCTCATTTACATTTTTTATCTCCTAATTGATCATCCTAATGGGAAACCAACACTGAAATCCTATCATCACTCCTCCCTTTTCCCTCTATGAAATCCCATGAAGCCCTCTAAAATAAACACAAGAAACCTTCTAAGCCAACTCACGCCACTTCCCTCCCCATCTTCTATTAAATCACTGAAACCCTTTGTATAAAAACAAGGAACCTTACACACATAGCCACCGTAGCAGCCTCAACCGAGAACCCACCAGCAGTGCCGTCAACCTTGTTAGGCCAAGATGAAAGCCACCATCGCATGGAACAGACCTACCGTGAACCATCATCACCCCCGTTCCTCCGCGGCAACTCCACGCTGCCCTCCACTTCATGCACAGCCACACAAAAACCATAGCACCAGCACAGCTCCTCCCCTTGCAGCAACTCCATGCCACCACCACTTTCAGATCACACTGGTGCTAGCTCATGGACCACCACTGCCTGAGAAACCAACCCAACCACCCTGCGGCTTCTTGCACCCGTAGACGAGTACCTTGACACAGCCAGTCCAAGTGGTTTTGCCAGCCACCTTAAGGACGTCAGAGCACCTCTCGAGCATCATGGAAACCGCCGGTGAAGACTTTCCGCCACCCCAGATTCACCGCACGCCACCTCAGCCTCAACTGCCTCACGGTGATCTCCTCTCCCTTTGTTATTCTCTACTAGGCAGTCTCTCTCTCTCTCTCTCTCTCTCTCTCTCTCTCTATATCACGGCGTCGCACCACCCTACCCAGAGACCTAGTCGCGTCACCGACCACTTCTAGTCGTCCAGAATCGTCGAACCGTGCCCCTCTCGGTGAGCCCTCTGTTTTTCTCTTACGCACGGCCAATTCCTTCCTTGTTCTGTTTCCATGTGCTTTAAATCTCCAAGAACCTTTGATTCATAACGGGCCTTGGGCCCTAAGCCCATATGGCCAGTATTTTTCCTAAGACAAAGAATGCTAGGCTTACTTTTAAAAGGTCTTGTAATTTTAATTGGGCTTGGACTCTTGTGGGCTTGAGTATTTTATTTGTTGATGGGTTGGGCTTATTATTTTAAAGGTGAGTTTTTACTTAAATAAATATATTAGTCAAATGCTCATTTTTATAAGAAAGAGTTGAAAGAATTTGAAATATATTTTAAAGTATACTATTGAGCCTAATATTTTATTAAATATTCCTTTGCCTATTTAGTAGAATTTTAATAAAATTATTATGTTAAGAATATTTAAAAAATATTAATATTTATTATATTTCTTAGAAGATTGAATAATTATGTTAAGAAAGGAAAACCTATTTAAAGAATTGGGATTTTTATGACTTATTAAAAATAGCCCAAGTATTCTACTAAATTATAATATGTTATTAGTATTTAAGTAATTTAAAATATCAGGATTTATTGATTATGGTGTTAAATAAAAGATTTATTTGATTATCTTCTAAATTATGAATTTAATTAAATAGGATATTAGTACATATTTTTCTTAGACAGATTTAGTGATAGTTAATATTGCGTATTGGTGACGAGTAACGAAGTGAGATTCAAGAAGAAGCACAGCGAGGTAAGTAATTTGATCACAAATTAGGATCATCACAGTTCAGGTTATATGTAAGTATTATTCAAGCTAGTTCATTGACAACCATTATTTATGCACCACTCATGTCATATGCAAATATGTCATCCAGCATAGCATACGATCATGTCATTCCACATCATGTTCAAATTTAGAAATTATAATTATATATGTATTATGTCATGCATCTCATGTGTATGCTATCAGCGGCTCCCCTCGCGGCCGCGGGACATGGGGCCGGTGTACAACCTCGCACACAGGGTTAAGTGTGTTGGCCAGTCAAAACAATCAGTTAGTTCTGATAAATCAAGTCATGCATAGTATAAGCATCAGTACAAACAGTCATAATTTTAAGCTCTCAGCATGAAAACTTTTATGAAAACCTTATGTTTACGTTGTGATGGGTTTCTTACTAAGTCTTCGACTCATTTTAGTTTGTTTTCATGTTTTGAACCACCCAGGTGAGGATGATGAGTACGAGCAGGCAGGCCAGGATTAGAAGGAACAGTTGATTTAGTTTCAGACTTTCTAGAATAAAATTACTTTTATGACATAAATTTATTTAGTTTATTCGCTTAAGTTTTTTTTAAGATATATTATTAGACAAATCTTTTTATCAAATAAATGCTACGTTCATTTATTAAATATGAGATCTCTTGTCGGGTTCATTTTATGAAAAACACATGACACTCCTAGCGTACGGGAAGGGGGTGTTACACATGAGCATGCCACCCTTTGAGTTTCCTCTCTCCTCTCTTCGGCTTCCACGCCCAGTGTCGACAACTTTTCTACGGATATGTACAGCGCCTTTTCTAAGGGCAAGGCTGGGGTTGGGGCCCCCGAATCCACCATATCCTTAGTTGGTGGTGCCTAGACCAATATTGAGGGTAGTGACGAAGACGATCACAAGAAGCAAGGCTCTACTTTAAGCTCTCTCCTGGCGACCATTTATGGTGGCAAAACCCCTGCTACCAATCAAGAGAGGATTCTCCCACTCCTCATGAAGGGGGTGGATCATCCCTAGAAGAGGGAAGATTCGAAGATGGTGGGGTTGGCCAAAGAGAAGTGGGTGATGGGGGACTTGGCAACCAAGAAACTAAGGGGTAGGTTGAGGGCCAAGGGGTGTTCATGGTCGAGTTGGGGGGTCTGACCACCCCTTCCCTACCTTTCGGGACCCCCGTGTTAGGTGGAACCCCTATGAAGAATGGGACAAGCAGGGTTGAGGAGGTTGGAGATGTCGAAACACCTGAGAAATATCCTCTTTCCAGTATTGGGTTTATTTTTGCTTAATATGCTTGCCTGGTAATGGTTGCTCCTGTGTGAAACCATTTTACTTAGCCATTTTGCTTATGCAGGGTGTTGACGACCTGGCGGCTTGGATTGTAGGCGATCGGGCCAAGTTGGAAGCTGAGGTTCGGGAGCGGCAAAAGTTTAGGTATTTTTCCAAGAAGGAAATGACTCAGCTTTGGTCGAGAAGACTGAGGTGGAGTGCTATCTGGAACAGGCTGATCGGCACATCCATAGCTTAGAAACCGATCTTGCATCCCTGCATGATGAGGTGTGCGAGCTTCGTGGCGAATTGCTTCACACTCAGTCTCTCCAGGCGCGTGATAGCTTTGCCCTGCAACTGACAGAATCTGAACAGGAGTCTGCTCATCCTCAAATATCTCAGCTGAGTGGGGGATTGGTCTCCTCTCAACGGTCGCATGAGGATGCTGAGCAACATTATGGGAGTCTGCTCAGGCATTGTCTTCCTCCAAAGAGGAGCGCAAGAAGTTGCCCTCAAACTGTTAGAGGTGAAGGCGTTGCATGCAGAGGAGCATAGGCAGTTCGACCTCCAATTGTCCGAGGTGAAGGGGGATCATGCAGAGCTGCAATCGAGGTTCACCGCCTATAAGAAGGAATGGGAGGATGCTGCCGCCGCGCAGGACAAGACAAATAATAGTATGCTGCATTTGGACACCACTGTTAGAGAGTAGAAACTGCAGTTGTGGGAGTTGGGTTCTCAGTTAGCTTCTGCCAATGGTGAGTTGGTCTGTTTGCATCCTCAATTGGCCACTACCAGGGTTGTTAGGGACTGGGCTTTCGGGTATGGCTTTGGGGCTAGTATGGCTCGCTTACGAGCTCACCTGTTGACTAACCCTTGTACCAACTTGAGGAGGCTGGACTTGGAGGAGTTCCAACCTGATGCAGTGTCATGTCAATTTGTGGATGCCCGAGGACGCAACACCATGCTCGACACCTTTCCTACTCCAACATCCTCATCCCGCCCTTGTGGGGCCACACCATCATGACAAGGAAAACACTGCCTCTTCGGCTTTTGTGATGTTTGCATGAGTTTAATTTTTGTATTGATTTTGGAAAATGTTTGGCCCTTGGGTTGGCCATCTATGTGTAACAACTTGGCCCCTTTGTTTTGGTCTTAACTTCCTATATAGTTCAATTTGTGCACCTCGGGTACTTAGCTGACTCCTTGGACCTTAGTTTTAGCCCTTTGTATGCACCTTATGTTGTGGGGGTCATGGGGTCTTTTGACCCTTATGCCCGTTTGCTTGCACAGCCAGTTAAACTCGACACTGGTGGCTAACTGTTGGTGGGTCGTGGGGTCTGTTAACCTCCACGTCCGTTTGCTTGTATCGCGAGTTAGACTCCACACTAGTGGCTAACTGTTGGTGGGTCGTGGGATCTTTTGACCTCCACGCCCATTTGCTTAGACCGCAAGTTAGACTCGACACTAGTGGCTAACTATTGGTGGGTCATGGGATCTTTTGACCACCACGCACATTTTCTTGCACCGTGAGTTAGACTCAACACTGGTGGCTAACTGTTGGTGGGTTGTGTGGTCTTTTGACTTCCACGCCGATTTGCTTGCACCGCGAATTAGACTCGACACTAGTGGCTAATTGTTGGTGGGTTGTGGGATCTTTTGACCTCCACACCCGTTTGCTTGCATCGCGAGTTAGACTCGACACTAGTGGCTAATTGTTAGTGGGTCGTGGGGTCTTTTGACCTCCACACCTGCTTGCTTGCACTGCGAGTTAAACTCGACACTGGTTGCTAACTATTGGTGGGTCGTGAGGTCTTTTGACCTCCATGCCCTTTTGCTTGCACCGCGAGTTAGACTCGACACTGGTGGCTAACTATTGGTGGGTCGTGGGGTCTTTTGACCTCCACGCCCATTGCTTGCACCGCGCGTTAAACTCGACACTGGTGGCTAACTGTTGGGGGGCTGTGGGGTCTTTTGACCTCCACGCCTGTTTGCTTACACCACGAGTTAGACTTGACACTAGTGGATAATTGTTGGTGGGTCGTGGGGTCCTATGACCTCCACGCTCATTTGCTTGCACCGCGAGTTAGACTTGACACTGGTGGCTAACTGTTGGTGGGTCCTGGGGTCTTTTGACCTTCATGCCCATTCGCTTGCACCGCGAGTTAGACTCGACACTGGTGGCTAACTGTTGGTAGGTCGTGGGGTCTTTTGACATCCAAGTCCGTTTGCTTGCACCGCGAGTTAAACTCAACACTGGTGGCTAACTCGAACCTCAATCTGCTTTATTGATTTGTCTCTTATTGAAAACATACATCCAGGAAAGAAATATAAATGCTTAGAAGTAACTTCTTAGGGATAAAACCTCTTTAAGTGTTTGGCGTTCCATGGGTGCTGCAACTCCTTTCCCTGACTATCCTTGATATTGTAGGACCCTGGCAGGTTGTAGGCTACGACTACATAAGGGTCTTCCTATCGTGGGCCGAGCTTTCCCTCGCTCTGGGTTGTCACGCCTGTAGCCCCAAGCACCAAGTCGCCGACCTTAATTAGGTCGTACGGTGACAACAACCGCTAAGACGCCTTAGAGAGTCACCATCCATTCTGAAGAAGTATAAGAAACTATTGGAGAAGGTGAAGGCAGGAGGGCAAGATGACGATAAAAGGGTAATTTTGGAGCTTAAAAAGAAGTGTTGCACACCGGAGTGTGTGAAAATGAAGGCTGAAAGCAAGATTGAGCTTTAGAAAAGGAGGTTTGAAACTGGAGCCTCGAACGACAGAGAAGAACAAGACCCGTTGGAAATTACAGCCGAGGAGAATCAACCATCAGCGGGAAGGATTACGTCCCGAGGAGAGCAGCCCGTTCCAAGGACACTTTGTTCAAGGGAAGCTCCCCCATACCCAGGGCCCTCAGATTGCATCGGGGGTCCTGAAGGATATGAGTCTTCATCCTTTCCAAGCCCTCATAATAACCAAAGTGCCAGGCATTATCACGGACACCACAGACATACAATAGCTCCTCCCGCAGACCCCGAATGGTAGCATCTCGAGCCTCCAAAGTGCGCATGGCTTCGACTTGATCAGTCTCCAAGTCCCTCCTTCATTTCCTCTCATCTTCCAGGGCCTTTCTCTTATCCTTCAGAGACTGGGAGACCTTTTCATACTCCCCCTACACCACTTGTACGACCGATTGTCAGAGTCTTGCCGCTTGTGAAACTCCAAGTCTCCAAGTTTCTGGCCCGCAGCTGCTGAAGCTCTTCCTAACAGTTGTCGAGCGACCTCCGTAGCCCATCCCTCACCTCGGAGGCAAGCACCACCTCGAGACAAAGAAGGCCAGCCTCATCTCGGGACTTCAACAGAGGGCCACCTCAGCCCTCTTCCTTCTTCCTACCCTCCTCTGCTACACAGTGTAAGGCCAGTAGGGCGAGCAAGCGAAGTGCACTATTCTCACTCACCACCTCCTCTCGGCCTTCCACAATGCACACCGCCAGACGCTCCAAGCCCTACCATGAGAGTCTGGGTCAAACGAAAGAAGAAAATAAACAAGAAGTGCAGAAAGCTTACAAGCAAGGGACTTACCCCAGTAAAAAGACTCTTAAGCCTGCTATCCGCCTTGTAGATGCGGTCGGCGCGGCTTTCTGCAGCCGCTGACCGAAAGTCCACTGGGACTTCATCAACTGCCTCCTCATCTGCATAAGTTGTAGCTGCCTCAGTCCCAAGAACGCTAGCCACCACCTCTTCAGCCTAGGCAATGGCCTAGCCACTTTATCGCCAACAAAGACAACCTCAATCTCAGGAGAGCAAAGTAGGGGGGACTCTGGGATGGAGACCCACTTAGGGGACCCCACGCCCTCCGCTAAATGCTCTTTGTATAAGGGCAAAGGAGCCTGCTCGAGGGCGGTACCAAGGGGCGAGGAGAATACTAAGGCTCGCATCACAACCAAGGGCTCGGCGGCGCAGGTTGAACATCCGCAACAACTCCTTGAGCCAGCAACACAGCACGAGGGAAGTTCTTGATCGTCATTGTTTTCCTCGGCAACGACGGCTCTGGCCGAATGATGAGCACCTCCGTGGAAGGACCTCCAAGAGGAATGGGAAGGTCGTCAGAGTCGGCTCTAATGGGAGAAACCCTCTAGGGCTTTTTCCCTTTCCCCTCCACTGGCGAGCTTGGAGTGTGGCTGCAGACTTGGGGCATGATCTCCCTTAGCGGGAAGGCTACGTAGGAGCACAAATTGGCAGGAGGGGCAAGATGCCAACGAAGGCTGACCTCAACCAACAAAGTCATCTAAAGAACAGCGACCGGATCAGACTTCACCCAAGCACGAACGACCTTGATCCTGAATGCCTCACCAGGGGTCACGGTAGGACGACGGTTCCTGTCATCGCCAACCACTCCCCATATGGCGCAAACGGGGATTGCGCATCAATTTTCCTGGCCAATAGGAAACTCCCACCCCTTGCTGGACAAAAAGAAGAACAGACAACTCCAACCCCTCACGGTGGCATACTACGACTCCAGCCGAACCAATGTCTAAACTGGTTTGAAGCTGTAAGTGTTATGACCTCGCCTCAGAAGGTCATGGACGAGGAAGAACTCACGCACCGTGAGGTCCGAGTAGTTAGCCCCTGCCTGCTCCAACGCGTGATCCCAAATGACACAGCACGACACAAGGATTCTCCATGCGCTAGGAGGGTTGTTGAGTAGGCACCAATTGGAAATGAGCACTTCTCGCACTATACGGCACGAACCACTAGAAAACATGGCATCGTACATCGCCACTTTGGATGCAAAACCTTTGAAATCTACCGCCCCTTCGGTAGGGGGAGGCACCTCAAGTTCCACAGTCCGAGGGATCCTGTAGGTCTCCCTCAACGACTCCAACTAAGTAGGAGTCTCCTCCGAATGCCACGAGAAGCCAACAAAAGCCTCTGGAACGGTGTTGCCTTGCCTGTCAGTGCCACAGGCAAATTCGGAAGGCCTAGCCAGCTCGGAGGGCGCCGAGATTTCTTAGGGGCCATTAGCAACAAAGAAAACGATCAGGAATCAAAAAGAACAACGCAAGGAGAAGTGCTAGGAAGAAGAAGGGGAACACGAGATATGCTACAGAAGAGAGAATAGACAAAGTAGCTCGTTGCTAGGGATGAAGGGGACCTTATATAGGCAAACTCGACGGTTGACATCCTGAGGTAGTAAGAACCCACGCGCCCCACGAAGTACTAGAATCCCACGATGGCCACGATTCCAGCAGAGCATATCCGGTGATGTGACGTGGGAAAGAATTAACTACCTGACGTGAATAATGACGAAGGGACAGAAGAGGCGCCATTTAATGCGGAATGGAACTCAAAGTACGTCCATACAAGCTGAAGACAAAACGTTGCCAGATATTGTGTAAAGCCAGAAAGGCCACTCGAGTATAGCTGGAAAACAAAAGGGCGACACGTGGGCACTAAGATTTTCACTACCCCTGTCCCGGGAAAGGAAAGGTCGCACGGCCGCATTGTAAAGATTGGTCAATCAAGGAAGGAAAGGCAGAATTCCCATAGGACCGGAATTGGCGGGGTAACTGTAAGGGAATTTTCCCTCACTCATAAGCTCATTGGACACTTGGCCGAGGGTAATGGGCTTCACACCGATGCCCAGCCTCGGGACTCAAACCTGCCCACGAAGCGAGTCACCTGCAAGGAAAAGTAAACAATGATGGCTGATGGGACGGACAGGCCTAATGTCGTTCGCTCATGGGGACTTGTACAAGGCAAAACGGGAAAGACTGAGAACCCTCGATCCTATGACAGATTGACATTGACGGACCACCAAGGACACCAGCAGACTGAGGTAAATCTGGAAACCACACCACATTAATGGCACATTTACCCGAGCAACACGCCACATTTATGAAGCCATCGTAGAGGCACGCTGCATTAAAAGGCTCTGACAAAATGAATAGTAAAAAGCACATTAACTCTGCAGGGGTAGGCACGATCTGTCCCCCTAGACTCCCGGTATAAATAGCCATTCTCTGGTATGAAAAAGCTTCTTCTCTTTTGATTCTCCGATCTCTAAACTCTCTCATTATTTGCAAACTTTAAAAATATTCTACTGATTTTGACATCGGAAACTCTCCGACCCCAAAACCACTTTCTCCCAACTGCACTCTTCTTCATTTTCATAGGCCCAATTCCAAAGATCTGAATTGCTAAAACCTGGTTGGAAAACGTGTGAAATTTGATGCTAACAATGAAGGTGAAAGCAATTAAATAAACAGCTAAAATCTAAATTTCATTGATTTTTGTGTTTTATTTCACTTGATTCCCTTTCTCCACTTTGTCTGTATTCTGAATGATCTCTGACCAGTCACAAGGTTTCGCAAGAGTTTTCCTTATCCTATTGTTTCGACATAAGATCGGGTTGTCAGAATATTCTTTCTATTTTTGAAAGAATATTTTGAAAACTCTATAATTAGATAGAGATAGGGTATGTTTGGGTGTTGAAAAGTGTTGAGAAGTGTTGAGAATGTTTGTGAATAGTAGTGAGTAGAGATTGGAGTGAGTTTGTGGGTCCCATTGAGAGTATTTTGAGTTGTTTGGATGTGTGAAGTATGTTGAGTTGTTGACTTTTGAGTAGGTAGTTGAAAAATGTGTGGGTCCCATAAATATTATAATGATTTTATTTTTAGTAATAAATATTATAATGATTTTATTATAGAGATTTTTTAATATTAATAAATATTGTAGTGATTTTATTTTACTTTTATATATAATAATGATAAATATTACTAAAAATAATATTTTTTTATTTATATATAATATAGATAAATATTATAATAATTTTATTTTCATATATATAATAGTCATAAATATTATAGTTTTGCTAAATTTTTATTTAAAAATTATAGTGATATTATGTTTTATTTATATACAATAGTGATAAATATTATAGTGATTTCATTTTTTATTTATATATTATTGTCAAAATTCAGCTTATTTATATATAATAGTGATAAATATTATTAGGAAATGCAAAATTCTTAAAATTCCGACTCTGTCCTACTTCCGCTCCGACTCCGACTCTGACGGAGTCGAAGTCATCGGAATTCGGAGTCGGACTTCGGAGTAGCTCCAAATATCTATTCGGAGTCGGACAAAGGAGTAGCTCCAAATAATACTGATTTTATTTTTTATTATATATTATAGTAATTTTTTTATATATTATAGTGATTTTATTTTATTTTTATATATTATAGTAATTTTATTTTTTCTTTATATATTATAGTGATTTTATTTTTTATTTATATATTATAGTGATTTTATTTGTTACAAATTTTATATATAACATAAGTGCCTATATCAAAATTATTTGAATACTACCGGGACAATAACGTATTCAAAATTGTTGAGGGAAAAATTAGTTAATTGGCATATTCTTGTGAAAACCTATGTAAAGTTGAGTTGTAACAAGTGTTGATGCAGTGTTAAAATGAAAAAGATTGAAGTGTGCTCAACATGGCTCGACTGGCGCTCGAGCGGAACCTTCCATATGCGTTCGCTCGATGGGCGCTCGACGTAGCGCTCGAGCGAAACCTTCCTGAGTGGTTCGCTCGATGTGCGCTCGACACAGCGCTCGAGCAGAACCCAAACAGAGTGGTTCGCTCGAGGTGAGTTTGACGTGGCGCTCGAGCAGAACCCATCCAGAGTGGTTCGCTCGATGTGCGCTCGACCCAGCGCTCGAGCGGAACCCGTGAGCTTGACATGGCGCTCAAGCAGAACCCGTAAGCTTGACATGGCGCTCAAGCAGAACCCCTCCAGAGTGGTTCGCTCGATGTGTGCTCGACGCAGCGCTTAAGCGGAACCCAAACAGAGTGGTTCGCTCGAGGTGAGCTTGACGTGGCGCTCGAGCAGAACCCATCCAGAGAGGTTCGCTCGATGTGCGCTCGACGTTGCGCTCGAGCAGAACTCATCCAGAGACGTTCGCTCGATCTTCGCTCGACACCTCGCTCGAGCCAATGTTCAAGAAACCTAAAAATTCATGTTTTGAGCGCCGTGACTTGCTGGGACTATAAATAGAACATATCATTTATGTTCTGTGGTGTGGTTTTAGAATTTGAAGACGTTCTTCAAATGAGTTTCCACTTCGTGACCAAATCTCTGTGTTGATTATTTGTATGATTTGTGTAATCTTTTAATTGCTTCTTGTAATTAATTTTTATTAGATTAGAAAATTTAAACTGCACCTATTCACCCCCCTCTAGGTGTTGTATGGGATAGAACCACTGCTTTTTCAAAAATTATTATGCATTTCGTAATTTGTTTTGTATCATATGAAATTATTTATATAAAAATTTATAAAAAAATCAATCTTTTTCTAAAAAACATGTTATGATGACAACTCCTAACTGCGCTATTATAATAAAACAGGTAAATAGTTCATACATGCGAAAATCCCAAAACATAGAAAACATAAGAAATCCCAACATTTGCAAACATGTCCAAAAAAAAATAAAAACATACAATACAATCAAATAAAAGCAAGTGTCAATGGGCCGCCCTATGTGCCCACATATTTATTGCGATAGAGTCCCTGGTAGCAGCCATGGCTTGTGCTGAGGCAGATGACATGTCAGGCATATGTGTTGAATGGTCTGGGTTATCCTCAACAGTTTGTCCTTCAGCAAGATTCGGATTATTAAATTTACGCCATATCTTATCATTTGGTGTAATTGATCGAATAATGTTATGCATGACACAACATGCAATGACAATATACCGTTGTCGTGCCACCTTGTATGGGTTCATTGATTTCAAAATTCGAAATCTTTTTTTTAGCACACCGAATGTACGCTCAATCACATTCCGGAGGGAAGAATGTCGATAATTAAAATAATCTTGATATCCAGAGAATGAGCTATTGCTATGCCGGTCAGACCTATGATACCGCACCCTGGGGTACGGGGGCATAAACCCCAGTCTGCACGGAAAGGCGGAATCAACCAAGTAATAATAACCTAAAAACCAAATCACAAAAAAACTATCATAAGGGAATCATACGTTACATCATGACAAAAAATGCTAACTCAATAAATAATGGGTAATAATTCTTACCCTCATGAGGCAATGGGAAATCGATCCCTGGACGACTCAATGCATCCATAAATAGGCGTGCATCATGGGCAGTGCCTTCCCAGCCAGCGTATATAAATGTGAATTTCATGTCGAAATCACAGGCTGCCAGCACATTTTGGCTAACTTGTTGATGACGAGACAGATACGCGTTAGTAACCTCGGCAGGCACACATGCATCGATATAAGTACCGTCAATTGCACCAATACATTTCTGCAATCATATATTGAAAAATTGTGAGTTATCCCATTTTTAATAAAATTGGACCAACTATGGTCTCTTAATTTTGAACCATATATTTAATCTTTTTTAAACCAGAGTAAGAATATTTTTACCTCAAACCATGGATAATGTTTTGGATTGCCTTGAATATATGGTGCTACCCAGTAGTATGTGTAGCTGCAATTACATCAGGAGCAATATTACATAGGGCAACCATCACTGCATACACATGCCGATTAACTGTTTCAGTAGAGTGTTGAAATCGGTCGGCTGTGACTCGTTGAACTTTGGCATGTGCGACCGTGTATGCAAACATTGCCAAAGCTTCCTCCACAGATACCTCTCTTGTTGATGTTAGATATTCATTGGCCCGCAATGTATTGCATAACGCTTCAAATGCATATATCTCCATCCGAAATAAGTTCCAACAGTTATTCGGATGTCCATTGAGAACTGCAATTATATAGTCTCGTCCACGTAAGCCGATATTGTGTTCTGGCATTCGCTCAAAGGCTGGCAATGCGCTTTCCTCTGCTGCTGCGATTGTAAGCATAAACATATTATCCCAAATCGAATCATCACGCATCCTCGTACGTAGGTATTCGTCCCACACTGGATACGCGTTACTACTAGATGCTCCTACTCTCCTCCAAGCTTCGTAATCGTCATGGCTTGGAGGCTGGTTACTACTTGAGCCAGCCTCGGTGGCATTATTTGCCTCTACTTGCGGCTCATCGTCTGACCCATTCCCAACATCCATTCTGTTGTGTGAAAATTAATTAATAATGATTTATCACTTGATCCATTATAATAACTAGTGATTCTTTAATAGAATAACAATAAAACACAAGCCAAATAATTGAAGCTAATAAATTATAAGCATTCATAATCCAAGGTCATTATAACACGTTCATCTAAACCGTTGTCCATAAATCAATAAACAACAACCACAATAAAAATGTTTACCTAAGCAGCTCATAAATAACAATGTCAATGACAAATAATATCCGCAAACATAAAAATATATTTAATCCCGGCAAGAGACAAGCTACATCACTGCAACCCCCAAATCCAATCAATTTTGCGGTTCGGGGGCATCATTAATAATGCTTCAACTGCCTTGTCATTCATAAACTTTTCTACTGCTTTATTATATTGATGTGCAGGGAGCGGTGGGATAATCTCATCCAAAAACTTCATAGCAACACCTAGCTTGCTATATGATGCATCCGAACCAAACTCAGTCTCATCGCCTTTGCTTCGCTTTCTACTACATTCCTCTAAAAACTATTTATCCAACTCATTTCTCATTGCGGCGGTGGCGGCCATAACTTCCAAAGTTTTGCTAAATTCTGGGGATATGCTACTCCGAACCGGCTCCCTTCTTCGACGACGAGCTTGTCTCTGTCTCCCAGCTGGCCCATCGATGTTTGGCCCATCGAGATCTATCGGCGCGTCCGTGGCAGTTCCCAGTACGGGGCCCCTTGCCCTCACCTCCTCCTCAAGTCGGTCCTCCTCCTCACTCGTAGGGGGTTGCTGCGTCGACGCAAAATGGCAAACACCCGTCGCCACCGACTGCCCAAAAATGGTGCACAGTAGATCGTAGTCTCGACAACCATTAGTCTTGAATTTTTTCCATTGGCTACGCACCTAGCCCAAATAAAAAACTTATATTAGTATTGTCATATACACCCAAAAACTTATTGAAATCAATCGAAGCATATAATTCGATTGTGGACCCAACAAATTAAACTATTCTTTATAATTTTTTTACCTTTATTGCGTTAGCCCAATGTTCGTCGGTGGCAATTACAGTTTTTGTACTTGGATTCCAACCCATTCCTGTTTGGCCCATTAAATCCGTGAACATCCGCAACCGCTGCCTCAAGCGAGTGATTTTCCCCCTAATTTGTGAGGCATCAATTGCCTTCCTCCCAACTCGAGACAGCTGTTCTGCAAGTCTCAGATGATCACGGTTGGTGATCTTCGACCCAACCAATTTTCCATCAATGGTCTCTTGGTAGAGAATGTCTACGAACATCTCCTCCAATCCATCGGTCCACAACTCGTGATCACGCTGGACCTCATACTCATCCATGGAGTGCTGCTCATTGCAAACATAAGTATGCGAGCTAATCCAATAAAATCACATATTCTCCAGGTAATAGTTGATTGGTTAAAAGAATGTTCATAATATATCCTCCAAAATGTGAAATAATAATAAATATAGTTTCACTAAAATATTCGCATACAACTTTAACTGACATATTGGTACCATGGTAAAATAACATGGTACCAATGTTCCCTTGCTAGCACTAATTAGAATAGTAACATATTTGTTTTACTAATTAGAATAGTAACCTAATTGTTTCACTAATTAGAATAGTAACATATCTGCCTTGTTACTAATTAGAATAGTAACTAATTAGGTTACTAATTAGAATAGTAACCTGTAACATATTTGTTATTTGAAGATGGTACCAATGTTAATTAATAGTCCAATATATATGGTCAAAATCATGTGTACAATTAATAAGGCAAAAATACAAATTAAAATAATCTAGTGCTTTGTAAACATCATAGCAAGTAATAGCCCAATTCGCATGGGTCAATGACAAATAAAAACAAATATTCATACCTCCCTCGAAGCACGCGTTGAAGATCTGAGATAGTATCGCTGTAATATATAAACCGCGAAAAAAGTCAGGCACCAAGAGAAAAAATTTAAGTAACATGAGATGTTACTTTGATGGTTTACATTTGAATCCAATATGGGTTTATTGAATTGAATGAAATTCTAAACCCATATTGGGTTTATTCAATCAAAGTAACAAATAAAAACTGGTGTTCCCAATCAAAATCCATATTGAAAGCAACAATAACACACATGCAGATTTTTTTTTAGACCAAATAAACAAGAAACAAGCAAATCCTACCATTCCAACTAATAACTTTGTAGGTGCAGATTTTTTTTTAGACCAAATAAAAACTTAAGTAATCAAATTGTATGCCATAGTAGGCAATTGGACAGATATACATCTGAAACTAGATGAAGCAGAATCTGCTTGCTTTAAAAACAGAATAAATAAAGGAGCAATTCGATTTTGCTTTAAAAACAGAAGCCTATTCAAAACAGATGAAAGTCCAGAATTCAGTTTGATTTAAAAACAGAATCTGTCACCAGCTCAATTTGCGCCAACTAGACTTACAGAAAGAGCAGCTATATACAACTTCAATTCAGTGTATTTCGAACTTAACTAAAAACAATGAAAAACCAAGTAATGAAATGCCTAATCTTTTTTTATTTTTAAAAAGAGAATCTGTTGTCAATGATGAAAAACAAGGTAGTTGGTCAATTGATAAATCTTTACAGCAAACATATATATATAGGTAATATATATATAAATTACCTATATATATATAATAGGTAATAAAGCAACAATCATGTTCTGAGTTCACAGTGCAGGGGAGTCCAAAAAAAACAGCTTCATTTCAAAAACAACAAACGATCCTCCTCAACTAGACTTTCATGTCATAAAGAAATATTCAAACAAAAACAACATTCAAACACAACAAACCAATAAATAGCTTGATTTCATTCAAATCAAACAAAAATTTATGTTCTGAGTTCACAATGCAGGGGAGTCCCACAAAAACAGCTTCATTTCATTCAAATCAACCTACTCTACGATTTCATTCAAAATCATGCAGTATTTATATATTTTATGAATACATGTATATATACTCTTTAATAATATATCATTATGATCTCTATTGAGAATGACTTTGTTGAAACAACCTGTCTTTCTTTACCTTCTCTTTGTATTTTTTTGTTTTTAATTTATTTCAACAAACATGACTTCATATATGCCGATTAATATATTGATCATGAAGGTTTAAGGAATTATGTGCACAATCAATTCTGCAACATTCAAACCATAATCTGGCTCCCTCTCCTTGTCTCAATCGAAATTATTAGTATGCAGGTGATGTGTACCATATTTATTATGTTATGAATTTATGTGCATGACAAAGCAAGCAGGTTATAAAGGGGCCGGGAGGGAAATTAGGGAAGGGTAGGTGAAAAAATGTTGGCTAAGCGAAGAGAAACTGGAGACATGACAAATATGCATGCATGCAGGACAAAAATAAATAGGTAGAGAATCAAAGCAGAAACATACCGAAAATAAAAAAGATCAAAAGTGGTATAGAATGAAGTGGAATTCTGAACTTGTTTCAAATTCTTTATTATTTCCCTCAATTTCATTACCTGATCTTGTTCTCTCTCTCTCTCTCTCTCTCTCTCTCTCTCTCTCTCTCTCTCTCTATATATATATATATATATATCCATTCAAATAATTTTTAAGAAGAGCTGTAGTTATAAAGATGATCTGATCTTATATATAGGTTCCTCGAAACCTACCTAGCTAAGGAATAAGGTCCGTCATTAACTTAATAATAATAAATGAAATGACTTTTGTAACTGACATTTTTCCCATGATGATCAATACCGGCCCTCAATTTCGAGCCATAAGATCCTGATCCATCTCAAGTTCCATTCTTCCTCTAGCACTTAGGATTTAGGACTGATTTCTCATGCACATGAACTTGTTTGTCCTGAGTTAGATCTATTTAATAGCAACCTAATGGATCAAACATACAAACCAATGTTAACTTCTAAATTGTATAGGATTTGACTACCTTAAAAATTTTGTTCAAGCTAGCTAGCAAAGTTTAAAGTAAGAGTGTTCTTCGTTTGAAGGGATAGAATATATATATTTCAATCCTAAAAATAATCAATTGCACAGAGCATGGCATGATACTTCATACAATAACATCCCAAAACATAGAAAATTAAAGGACATGATCCAAGTAAAAAAACAAGAAAAAGATAGATCGAAACTCCTAGACATAATATATAATTTGTATTGGATGAATGAATGCAAATCTTCATGATAATATTCATGAAGAAACATGTTAATGGAGAATGTTTCTTTCAACTACTCTAGTACGCAACCGGACTAACCGTTAAATATCCCAATTAACTAGGATGGACTTGATGAATTGTTGTCAACAATTAAGATCTTTGAGTACTTATGTTCTAGGAGGCACTTGGGATTATATATATATATATATATATATATATAAACATGTTTAATTAGAATTAGTGGAAGTGGCCATGACAGCCATTACCAAGGCACCGAATGGATTTTCCATCCATTATCCACCACTAAAGATCTTTGAGAACTTTCATTAGGAAATGCTTGGTTTTCAAATAAATGAAATGTAGTATATATCAGTCCGGGTTAGAGGGAAAAACCTCCCAACTACACCTGACTTCTTATGAAATGTAGTATATAAATTCTACTGAACAATACCCAAATCAGTAAGTATAGAAATCGTTCAGATCCTCATAATTTCTACAATCATAAATATTTATCTACCAAATTAATAGAAGACAAGCCCATGGAAGCATATTCAATAAAGTAGAGAATAGGGATAGAGATTGTAGTTACCTTAAAGGATCGCGTCTGAGGCCCCGTGGTGAATAATGTGGTGGGAATCAATCTTGAGTGTTGTTGCTTTCGAACCCTAGACTTCGATTGGCTGGTACGTAATGTGGCTTTGGCCATGGGTGGTTTGAGGAAAATGTGGGATTCTAGGGGCACGGGTTGAGGAATCGAATCTTCGTCAGACAAAATACACTGCCAAAACCTAATGATTCGAAATCGTTCAGTAGAGATGGGATGGAGCATGGAGCACGCGTTCGGTGAGGGAGCAGCGAATCACTTCGGAGAGATTTGATTCCCAACTCATCAGGTTCGCGTACTACATTGCAGACACAGAGAGAAAGGGAGAGAACGAGGAGAAATGGTAAAGCAGAGAGGGAGATAGAGGTCGAGTACGGGTGAGTCTCTGGTTCACTGTGGGGGGATTCTCTCTCAGCTGTGCGAGGACAACTCGGGTGATTTGGGGAAGAAGACCGTGCAAAGGGTGAGGGGATGTTGTCCTCGGGGGCAGGCTTGATTTCTTTTGACCGTTGAGCTCGGTCTTTCGAAACACAGTAGAGTCACATGGGGTTGAAAGTGTTTTCGGGTGTTTGGATAGTGAAGTATCTCTGTCCGTACAAGAACCATCAAGAATAGCTGAGAGTAGTTGGACACCCAAACACACCCAGATAATCTAGTAACTTTTAAAAAATTAAATTATTTATTATATTTTATATAAAAATTTAAAAAATTATAATAATAAAATAAAATAAAATAATTTTACTATCCGACGGAGAGAATGGAACACAATTGCAAAATTAAAAAACGACGAATCACGTCCGAGGTGTCAACATCCGAAAGGTCAAAGTCTTTGCTGTGTGTATGCTACACTGCTACAACAACTCTTCGCAGCATCGTTATTATACTCTGGCCATCACGACTTTTTAGGCAAAACAGCTAAGCAATACATAGGCTTTAAAGTTTTCGAGGTTAGGGTCTCCTCTTTTGGATTTCAATAACCACATGGACCACCTTCGTAGCTATTTTGTCTTTTGTGTACAAGTTGTTCAATGATTTCGATCCGTTTGGATGTTAGAGAAACGGTAAATAGTAATATTTTATAAATTTGATGACTATGGGTTTAATTTTTTAAAATTAAAATAAAATTAAATTTAAAATATATCGAGATGGATTTAAAGTTTTTTATAAAAAAAATTAAAAATTGATGGATTCTATCGATGATTAGGTTGAAATTAGTTAAGTATTAAAGTTTTAGGTTGCGTTTGGATGTTGAGAAGAGTTGAGATGAGTTGAGTTTTTTATGAATAGTAATGAGTTGAGATTGTTGAATGAGTTTAGTGGGGTTCACTTAAAGTGAGTTTAAAATATGTTTGGATGTTAAGATGATTTTAGATATATTTTTATGAAAAGTTGTAAAATAAATGGGACCCACCAATATTTTATACTGTTTATGTTACAGTAAAAACGGAACACTGCACGTATCTGGCGCCAAGAAACTCCGGTTTTAATTTGGCTCCATTGGCACTGTAGCCAATGCCGCCAGCCTTGACCCAAAAAATGCCATAACAGTTTTTTTTTTTTTAAATTGTGAATAGTGTCCGTATTATTTGATTCTTGTTATTTTTTATATTACCTTTTCTTTAATTTTTTTTTTATCCGTTTCCTTAGGTATCATTTTTCATATTACCATTTCATTATTTTCATTTTTCATCACTTTTATTTCATTATTTGTATTATTTGTTATTTATGATTTGAGTAAAATTAGTAGTGCCAAGTACCATTATATATCTTTCCTAAAGTTTTTTTTTTATTGTATAAAATATTTATTGATTTGTTATTTTTAATTTTTTACAAATAACAAAATTAATAAAGAATATAATTTTATTATTTAAATTAGTCAATGCATGTAAAAACGGAATTTTCACTACATTTTGTATGTAAATTCCTTCTTGAAATGTAAAAAATAAAAAAAATAAAAAAATTATTGAATTAGTGGGAAAAAATACTACTAAGAGCATGGCCACATTTTATTTAATAATTTATTTACATATTAAACATCGATATATGTAAATAAAGGGTCCCGAATTGACAATCTATTGTTTCATACTAACGTAACAAAAAAAATTGCAATACCATACTAGCAATTAGGTGTTTCCTTGTTGACCATAAGTATGCTCCCACATAGATAATGCAATAGCATCTCTAGTTGCGGCCATCGCCTGTGCTGATGCAGTCGACATGTCAGGAACATGAGCTTCTTCACTAGTGTTGTGATCTGCATCCATTCCTGGATAATCATCGGGATTGCTATATGCTAGAAAATCTTGATCATTAGGTGTAACCATGCGGATGAAGTTATGGATCGTACAACATGCAATAATAAGATATCGTTGCCGAGTTAGAAGGTATGGGGGCATTAAATTTAAAATTCGAAAACGTTTATTCAAGACACCAAAAGTTTGTTCAATGACATTCCGAAGGGATGAATGCCGATAATTAAACAGATCTTTATATCCTTGGAAGGTACGAGAGCCTCTTCGTTCAGATCTATGGTACCTTACCCTCGGATATGGTGGCATAAATCCTTCGGTACAGGGAAATGCCGAATCTACTAGATAATAATAACCTGAAAATTTAGAATACAATATTATTCATTTATAATGTTTGAATAATCCAAATTCTCGCAAACTTTCAAGGTACAAATAAAATAATGTGTAAAAATTACCCTCTTCAGGCCATGGAAAATGATTCTCCGGACGACTTAACGCATCAATTAAAACACGAGCATCATGGGCTGTACCCTCCCACCCGGAGTATACGAATGTGAATTTCATATCGAAATCACATACACACAAGACATTCTGGGAAATCCTGTGATTCCGATTTAAGTATGCATTTGCTACGGAACCCGGCGCAGCTGCATGGATCATGACCCCATCCATTGCACCATGACATTTCTGCAAATTTCATTTTAAATTCTCATTAATTCCAAAATATCGTATTGCAAACAGTTTTTGACATTTGTAAAATTTTAAGCTACGAAAGGACCGATCATGTAATGGGCAATATTTACCTCGAACCATGGATAAAGTCTTGGATTTCCTTCAATATAAGGCATCACCCCAGTTGTCTGGCTCCGTTTAATCACACGGCGCGATAGGCGACATAATGCACGCATTACGTTGTACACATGTCGATTTATAGTTTCAACCGAATGTTGAAACAAGTTAGCTGCATTCCGTTGAACGACACCATGTCCGACAGTGTAGCAAAACATTCCTAAGGCTTCCTCAACTGTGATCTCTCGTGACGAATCACGCAAGCTAGCATCTCTACGTAAACGATCACATAAAGTACGGAATGCATATACCTCCATTCGGAACATCTCGTAACAGGTGTCAGGATGTCCATTAAGTACTGCGGTGATGTACTCATAACCACGCAAGCCAATGTTATGTTGTGGCCTGGGCATACGACGTTGGGCATGGGATTGCTGCTCCTCCATCAACATGCTTAAAAGAAGAGCCGCTTCTTCCGTACCATCGTTACGGCTAGACCATGCGTACCATTCCGTCCACGTATCAAAATCAAATGTATTTGACGCGTTACTACTAGAGCCCTCCGCACTCGTGTCATTCTCCTCGATATTGTCGTCATCATTCCACGCATCGCTATCATTGTCCATGCTTTCCTTTGAAAAAAAGATGTTCACACAAACAGTAAAAAATACATATTGCGTGAGGAATTTGTAATCCAACGAATAAAATGAATTCATATAGAGCAGGAACTTAGCAATGCAAAATTATTTAAAACCAAATACCAAGTTTGAACTTAAATTAGACAACACGAAATAAGATTGTTAGAAATCACACACCATCTAATAAAGTAAAACATAAAAATAAAGTCTCATTTAGTTTAGAAAAACATAGCAAGTCCGGAGTGGGTATGGTCATTGTAGTGACCAAACCCAATATATTCTCATCGATGGGGTCATGTTCTGGAAGACAGTTAGGACATGAGGATCCATAAACGCTTTTACTGCACGAAGATGAACGTTCGGTGGTAGGGGAGGGGTGATATCCTGCAAAAACTTCATACACTGTGCTACACTGCTAAAGCCTGCGTCCGACCCACTATTCGATCCCTCGCCTCTACTTCGCTTGGTGCTGCAAAGTTCAAACATCTTTGCATCCAATTCTAGCCGTTGTTCAGAAGTGGCGGCAAGTTTCTGTATGGCAGCACTAAGCACTGGTGAGATTGATGGTCCGGCTGCGTCCCTACGTCGCCTACGAGGAGCCCTTCGCTGTGAGACCCCTCCTTGCGTCGATGGAGTCATGGAAATGTCATCCAAATCAACCGTCGAGTCTAATCCAACGCCACTACCCAACACGGGACCTCGGGTCCTCAATTCCTCCTCCAGGTGCTGCTCCTCCTCTCTAGAAGGGGGTTCCTGCGTTGAAGCATAATGCAAGACCCCTGTTGCGACGGCCTGACCAAAAATTGTGCAAAGGATGTCGTAGTTGGCACAGCCGTTGGTCTTGTACTTTTTCCATTGGGATCGGACCTAAGAAATAGTAAAAATAATTACACAAGTAATGAAACAAATTTATAAAATCATTTTGAGTACGATTGGCCATAAATTATAAATTGATAAAAGCATTTAATCATATATTTAGCCATAAATTATATAAAGAAAATGCAATAAATCTCAAATACATGAAGGTTAAGCCAAATGAAGACGGTGATTACCCGGATCGCGTTTGCCCAATGTTCTTCCGTAGCAACAACAGTTTTTGTGATGGGGTTCCAACCCATCCCCGTTTGGCCCATTAAATCTGTAAACTCGCGTTGCGTCTTCTTAAGACGGGCAATTTTCCCCTTCACTTGTAATGCATTAATTGGTCTAATTCCAAGTTGATTGAGGCGTGTGACAAGTCGGTCTATGTCACGACTTGTAACTCTAGACCCCACCAATTTACCCTCCAATGTTTCCTGGTACAAAATATCAACCAACATCTCCTCCAACCCACCAGACCACAGTTCACGATCACGTATAACCTCTACGTCATCCATGGTATGCTGCTAATGGCGAACAATGACAATGCAAACAATAGACAATGCACTTATGAGTAAGAACAATTTAGAATGTATTTGTATTGCCAATGTTTTAATACCTTGTACGAGGACCTGCTGGATGAGGGTAGAAAATAGGGCTGCAATTCATACATAGCAATTAGAATGAAATCTGCCCAAAAAATAATAATCTGCAGTCATGGGTTTTTAAGTGTTATTTTGAGTAAACTGTAGAAGCAGCTGCTTACTTTTTACAATCCACCACTCTCAATTCAGATTGTTAACACACAAAACTAAAAGACATGTTGCAACTAATGAAAGTACGTACTAATGTAACTAATGTTGTATTTGCAAAGAGGGACTTGAAATGATTGGACTTGAAATGACAATTGTTGTATTTGCATGGGGGAGATAAATACCTACATTATTATTATTTTTCTTTTTATAAATATATACCAACTTTTAAGTAAGAGTTGATATAACATATTGGGAGGCGCTTAAAGCCTTTGGATTAGACCTAACTATGATCCATACAATATTATCTCCACTCACTTTTGACACATTTAAATCACATACAGACAGTCCATGCATGCAATCCACCTAACTGCAAGACCTGCATAATTAATTAATCGTGTTTTGGGCCATTTAACAAGTCATTTGTCCTTTAGTTTTGGAGATCTCAAACCCATCACACAACAAAATGGAGATATTGAAAACATCTTTTGTTAAAGAGGAAAAAAAAAATGGGGGGGGGGGGGGGGGGGGGAGCAGAGGCAAGGACCATTTGCATATGCACAGTAAACTATAGATTACCAAGAACCTGGAAATTAATTTGCTAACACAACTTGTTATCATCACTCAATGCATCGTTTTAGAATGAATCGATTTTTAACCATTTCCGACTACCATTTTGAAACAAATACATAAGAATGTGCCTTGCCAGATTTTTTTTTCTTTAAAAACAATGGCATGCTTCAATGCATTAAGTGTAGTACAAGTTTGACAAACCATAGAAGAAATGATCGATTCTCTCGACTTTCTAAAACATTAGTTCAATTTTGAACTAGCTTGAGTTAATTTTTAATCTATATACATAAATCAGTAAATCTAATTATACAAAAGTGAGACTTTGGTATAACATTCGTGACTAGTTTGGTATTATGGTTTTATCAAAGACCCCCTTATATACCTATGATAATTCTTAAGATATCTTTTTTTGATAGGTGTCTAGTCCACTCTTTAATATATCTACATCGGTAAAGACATCACAAAAACCATGAATCCATCATTCACAAATGCCAAAACAAGTTTATGATACTCCTATCATTTTTAATTTTTATAACTAATTTATACTCCCTTCAACTAAACACAACACATCTCTTGATGACAAGGAATATACCGGAGGACCATGTGAACGCAACATGTCTTTGATGAGAAATCCAAAAATTTACAGCTTGCAACTAATGAAAGTACGTACTAATGTAAAAGATTGAAGACATCAATTTAGATCATACTAGGTCCCATTCTACTATTGTGTCACAAACGATGGGTGTCCAAAAATCATAAATTCAAAACCATTGATGCATCAATGCATGTATCTATAGTTCATGCTTATGTACCAAAAGTGCATTTGCATATGTATTTTGTCTTTTAAGCAATGGTTTGACCAAACCCAAGAGGTTTGTTTGTGACAGTAAAGGCAGCTAAAGCTGTATAAAGCAATCTTTTTTGTAATGCAATTCTTATGAGATATGAATTAAGCATGCTAATTGAGCAATGCCATTTCGGGTTTGGTGTAATGGCTTGAAATCACATGATGATGAGTTTCCCAAAACAGCACCTCACCACAAGGGAAAAAAATGAGAGAAAGAAAAAGAGACAACATCTTGCACTGATGGCAATCTTTCCATCCTCCTAAAGAAAGTAATTTTTTCAATTAAGTGAAGATATAAAGTAATGAAATCACATAAACTATGGAAATTTAACTATGCATGCAACAAAGCAGAGTATTTATTGTTTCTTTTGAAAAAATGTTACTCATTTGAAAATAAAACACTGGTAAAATCCATGCCCATTTGATGTCCAAATGCAGTTATCGTTGCCAACTCGGTTTCTCATCATGGTCGTCTTTGTTTTAGTAATGCACAAATCTTTATCCTTATTCCTTGATAAGAGGCATCAACACCAAAAGGGTCCAGTCCTAAACATGCAAGGAAAAGCTTAAATTCCCTAAGCTCACCCCCACCTACGGCGGCAGGGCCCCCCACCAAAAACAAAATCTCTACTGATCTTGAACATCATGTAGCACCAAAAGTCAGACGGTATAGAGCACTTGGTTCATCATAAAAGTGTGATTTATTTGTATTCATATAGTGGGTCAGTTGCAAGATGTAAATAAAGGTTGTAAATAAAGGTTAATCTACCATACCAATCTTTCATAAGTAAATCATACATTGCACTCCACATGTTTGACTAAATTCTGATGAAATGCATATACGGCAAATGTGTAAAATAAAGTTCAGATAGTCGCTTACCCGGTAAGATCGCGTCCTCGGAGCCGTGATTACTGATCTCTTGATGGTTCGCCTTCGGTTGCGAAGCTTGACTGTGGAGGCGCTTTGCTTCCGTAGTAAAAAAATCGTGGTGGTTTTAGTTGAGTTCGGCATGGCCATTATATAGGAATACAACAGAGGAGATGATCACATGGGTTTGTACTAGCACCTGAAAGTGATTGGAAAGAATTGAGTTGAGAGCAGAGGAAAAGAATCAAATTGTACTGAGATGTGTTCTGTTTATTTACTACGCCGAAGGGATGTTCGCCAGGGGGCTACATATAGGTTCAGACGGGAAGGACAAGCCCAAAGGTTTTTCCACTACTGTTGGAGCACGCGGGCTGCAAACGACGGAATACATTTTACGATGGGAAGCTCTTCCGTTGAAACAGTGGCTGCACACATCTAACAACCAACCCGTCGACTATGGGGGACGATTATACGATTCATCGATTGCCGCTAGTTTTCAAGCTGCCTTGTTGCGATTTGAAGCTGCCTTCATCAATTGCGCGCGATCAAGATTGGTATGGAGGAATCCGTTGGATTTTGAATGAAACGGTAGTTTTGGGATTATTGGGGAAGAAGGAAGGGAAAGGGAGAGACAATAGAGGAGTTGTAACGGAATGAAAAAAAAAAATTCAAATGGGCAGACGAGTCAGGAATCTCTGCAAAGTAAGAAAATGTTGCTTTCATCTACAGTGTAGAAATGAGTTACAGTTTGAAACTCGGCTCAAGTACGTTTGGTTGGCAGACGAAGTTTGAAAAAGAACTAATCTGAGCTGCTTTTAGCATCCAAACGAAGCCTTAGATAGTGACTTAAGTTGAAATGAAATAATATGAGCTGAAAGTTAAAGTTTGAATAAAATATTTTTATAGTTTTTTAATATTATTTTTATTTTAAATTTTAAAAACTTAAGTTGTTTATATATTATGTTTAAAAATTTTAAAAAGTTATAATAATTAGATGATATGATATGAGCTGAACTCATTATCCAAACAAAGCACAAAGCATTCTTATTCGGATGAGTAAATATTTTTTTAAAACTTTAGTTAAAATTTATTTATTTTTAAATTTACTTTTAAGTTTTATTTATTTTTTTTAAATTTGCTAAATCTCAATCTCTATTTTTTCTCTATTCTATTAAAATAATTTTTTTCTATTATTTTTTTCTATCACTTTTTTTTACAATCTTAATTACTAACTAATTTCCTTACTCGGAAAGCATTATCTCAACAAGAGGATTTCATAGGATTTCAGCTAATTTTATAAACAAAACATTTATTATCTTGCATTTTTCACTGATAGATCACTGTATTAAAAACTCTCTCCTTATCTCTTTATCTATATAAAATAAAATGCTACTTAATATCTTATAATATATACTTACACGTTAATATGTTTTAGAGTAATACTACACCCACAAGCCCGAGGATGGGAGAAGACCAAATGGATCTTTTTTTTCACATATTTTTTTATATCTTTAAATAGTTTTTAAAAAATATTATGATATTATTAAAAAATAATTTCTTAATCATTAAATTAAAAAAAATATCGGAAACCATGTATGAACCAACTCTAGATAGCTCTATATTTTACACGTATTTAAATAAAAAATAAAAATGATCAATTAACTTGTTGTATAAAAAATGAGTAGAATTTAAAAAAAAACAAAAATAAAAATAAAAATAAAAAAAAGAAGAAGAAGGAACAGCATCTCTTTATATTTAGAATTTTTCTACTCATCATTTTTACATATTATACATCACACTTTTTTTTTTTTTTTAATGCTTAGAATAAAAAATATGAAGATTAATAGAATTTTTCTTTTTCTTATATTTTTGTAGGACTTTGTTTATGGTTTACACCTGGATGATTGTGGTGGTGGGGGTGGACATTGACTTGACCCACTGTTTGATCGAAAGCGAAAGCACGAGGTCATTGAGCTTGAATTTTGCCCACAACTTGGAATTTCCTCCAATTTCAGTCCACTCTCTTCCCTCTCTCATCTGCTTCCATTTCAGTTCCGATCATGGCTTTCTCTGATGGTACACAGAAAATTTCTGCAGAGAAGTTTAACATTCAGAAAATCATAGGAGACATAGACTCCTTGCTTACAACAGTCGAGCACTCTGCCACCGGACTCACACCTAACAACGCCGACCGCAATAATGTCAGTGACGGCAACCCGAACAATGGCAACAGGGTCGGCAACATCCCCCGCATCAACGGCGGCTACAGCAATCAAAATAATGAGATCGACGAAAATAAGAATGGCCACAACGTTTCAGATCAGGATCCATGCGCTAGGATCTGGACTCTGCTTACCTTCGGGAGCAGTGCCGATAATAAGGATAACAACTCGGAGGCAAAGGACAGCGGCAATAGCAGCAGAAGCAGCAACGACAGCAGCAATCAATCTCAATTGGAGAGAATAACGAAAACGCTTACTCAAGTGAAAGCTGCCTTGATTGAACTCAAGAAACTTGAAGAAGGTGAGCTGGGAAAACGAATACAGCCTCATCTGCGACGTGTCGACGCCATCCTTCGACCTCAGGCACCTGCCCCTGCTGATTCCTCTTCATTTACACTAAGTGAAGCCAACCTTCGAGAAATCTCCAAGGAAATCATGAAGATAAAGAACCAGATTCCATCACTGCTCAAACTCTCCCTTACGGGTCCCGGATCTTACAACAATTCAGAGACGATCGAGAACTCCGATGCCTGCAGTGCCTTCCATGGAAATCTCAACCCACACAAAAGTACAATCTTTGAGGAGAGCAACTTTTACCGTGAAATTAAGGAAATTTATGATGACCTTCATGATGGTAAAGATGAGAAATTCTTTTTGTCGTGCTTCGCAATGCTCCCGGAAAATGCCGTGGTGAAGAGGAGGCTTTTGACATATTGGTGGGTCGGAGAGGACCTAGTGAAAACTTCAAATGATGAAGGAGAGACAGCTGAGAATCATGTTGATCAAATTCTGAAGAGATTCAGAGAGAAGGGATTAATCAAGCCTGCTAAGAAAGAGCTGAGAGGGGAAGCTAAAAGCTATAGAATGCATCCTCTTGTGCGCTCTGTTGTGATTAAGCTTTCCGGGAAGAAGTTCTTTGCTTTTAATGATAATGGAATTCTGACAGGGAATCTCTCGGACTCGGACTCCTACAAAAGGGCTTGTGTTACAAAGTCTTCTGTGCCTCTCGACACGGTGTTAACGACGGAACAGGTGGAGGAACAAAAGCAGGAACTTAGAAAATTTGAAGAGGAATGGAAGAATTTAAATCAGGAAAATCTTATTACGATATTCAATGTAAATGAGCCATTTCCTGATCTCAAATTGCAGCTTTTAGCAAAGAAGAAAGAATTGAGTGTGGTGGAATGGTTATCGAAGATGAAAAACGTTAAAGTCCTTTATCTGGGAAGATGGAAGAAATCCGCTACCTATCACATAGAGGTGGAGAGCATTGAATTCTTAAAAGGGTTGAAGAGTATGAAAGAGTTAAGGCTTCTAAGCCTTCAAGGGATCTCCAGAATTAACGAGCTTCCAAGTTCTATAGGAAAGCTCAATAAATTGAGGATCTTAGATGTGAAGGCATGTCATAATCTGGAGGAACTTCCGCAGGAGATATCCAGACTTAAGGAACTGAGATACCTGGATGTTTCAGATTGTTATATGCTGGATCGGATGCCGAAGGGGCTATCTTCCCTCTCAAAACTCCAAGTCCTTAAGGGGTACGTTATTGGGAATCCGCAAAGCGGAAGCTTCGGTACCTTAGATGATTTGAAAGATTTAAAGCATTTGAGGAAACTGACAGTCAGCGCAAGTAGCCACGGATTCACTACTTCAAAAGACTTCGAATTCCCTACTTCAAAAGACCTGGTTGCTCTCAACAAACTTGGAACCAATGGGGCGCTTCGAAAGCTGACATTAGCATGGGGATCAAAGCAAGGCACTGTTACACAAAAGACATCAAGAGTACCCAGCAATAAAAGAGCCGCCAGCATGCTACGAAGGAAGTCGACGAAGAAGAGTAGTGACGATATTCCGGAGCTTCCAGAGAAATTGGAGAAACTGGATCTTCAGTGTTGGCCAGGGACAGAGATACCTAGTTGGCTGGTACCTAGCAACATGAAGAGCCTAAAGAAACTCTTTATTAGAGGAGGAGGGCTCGAAACTCTGAAGAATGAGAAGTGGACTGTTGAGACTTTGTGTTTGAAGTACTTGATTGGCTTGAAGTTAGATTGGATAGAATTGCAGCAAAGATTTCCAAATTTGGCTTACTTGGAGAAAGTCGGATGCCCAAGGATCACTTTCTGCCCTTGCGATGAGGATGGAGTATGGAAGAAGCCTACATCAAATTGAATTATTATAGCTGCAGTTCCAATGACCAAAAAAAGTAAAAATTATATATTGTGAAATGGTTATTGTTTTCTACTCAGTGGACAATGTTAGAACATTGTTGTATGTTTGTTCCTACTTGTTTTGAGCATCTGATTTCTTAAATGTTTGTACCTCCATGAGCAATATGTGAGAATATCTTCATGTGAGATCCTTCCATGTTCTTGTTCCCTCAAAGCCATTGATGATTTTTCAACATAACAATTAACTTAAGTGCAGAGCAACCTTATATAATCATTGCCAATAAAAAAAAAAAAAAAAAAAACAGGGTTTCAGTTAATTTTCTTTCAGAGGTATTCTTATTGATGAAATGATCCAAAATGAATACCAACAACAGGATTATACCTCTTTCACATGAAACTTCTGTCTTCTGTCGATATACAACTACGGCCTTGTGGTTGCCTTTACCAGTCCTTGAGTTGGGGTTCATTCGTGGTTCGATATGGCTTTTACGAACTTTAGTCAGGTGGAAACCACATAAAGAATTCACGTGGTTGAATATCTTTTAATAAAATAACGTTAGAATATATTTTTTTTAATATTATTTTTATTTTAAATTTAAAAAATTAAATTTTTTATTTTGTTTTATTTTATATGTGAATTTTAATAAAATTATAATAATAATATAAGATGAAATGAAATATAAATGATTGTAAAAATAAACAAGACGTTAATTAAAGAATATATACTTCTTATTTCTTAAGCTGCTGGAGTCCTGGGTTTTATTGCGTGGTTGGTGATAAAAGATGGACTGTTTACACTCCTATGTCCTAATGGATGTGTCTTCAAAGAACCATAAACAAGAAAATGAGCCTTTTATTGAGCCCTTTTATACGGAATTCTTTGCCCCCTTCTTTTTAGAGAAATGCGGAAGTCTTATACTATACATTTCTATTTAATTAATATGTAATTTTTTATTTTTATTATTTTATTTAAGCATACATATTTAAACATTAAGATAGAATTATAAAAATGATAAATCACATATTGATTAAACATGTATTTAAATATTGGAAGCATTTGAGTTCAATTTAATTTTAAATTTACTAGAACATTCAAACACACAACAAGGGATGACTGAACATCACTCAGGTAAGACCGAACTTATACTCGAGACCCATAACTGACAAAAGGTACCACAGATGTTTTTATGAATTTTGATCATTGTGTATTCTACCTCTCTCATTCTTTTTCTCATGAACAACCATCTTCTTCCCCAATCTCATTATCCTTAGCAGACCTGCATAAATTTCAAAAAAATCTCCTCAACTGAAGCTCGGCTCATAAAACGTATATGTCGGACCTCTCTCTCGTACCATACCATCTTCATCATTTTTGGACAACTGGCAGCCGCATGGTGATCGACATTGCATTGTTGCCGACAGAGGAATCCCATTACGGCTGCAGAACAATGGGAATGGGGACAGACAGGCATTCAGGATAAACTGTGAGCACTAAAAATGTGGGATTTTTTATTTTTATTTTTATTTTTTTATTATTATTATTTTTTTACATTGGAAGATTTTGCATCATTATAATTTTTATTTATTACTAAAAGCGATGTGTTAAATAACTATACTGCGTCAGGTGGGTGAGTTTTTTTTTTTTTTTTTTTTCTCCCGCACAATTATTTTTGTAGTACTTATTAAATAATATGTACCCAAATAATGGAATAAAATGTGATAATGTTATCTTTTTATGGATAATTATTTTAAATTTCTTTTCATAAATTTATTTTTAACATGCATTAAAGGAATTTATATTTGATTAATGTTATTTATTATTAAAATATTTAATAAATTAATTATTCAATCATTACAACAATTTCTCAATCATTAGACTGACCCATACACCAACTTGAAGCCTAAAAGGCCAGCTTAAATCATTATGAAGATACGCTTATAACTTCATACACCAGGGGGAGGGGGAGAGCTATATCATACTAATGAATCTACATATATGCTAATTGAGCATTTGGTTCGTGGAGTCTAACATCATTCCTTTCTATATCTATAATCTTAACATCTAAATTAGCAGGAATGTGTGTCTAGGAATCGAGATTCTTGGGTATGATACTCGACTCCAATTTGATGCAATACCCTATGTGGTTAAGTTAAATACTCTAAAAGTCCATCAAAGCCCCATATATATATATATATATATATATTTTCTTTTTCTAAAAGATAAATACTCTCAAGAAGCAATATAATAAATTATTCCCCTACAAATCATTAAGTTAAATTCTTAAAATCAAAACAAAATATACAATTAAATTTCTGATCTTACATAAAATTAGAATTATAAAATGAAAATGGTATATTTAGTTATATTATCATTTTCCTTCTCTCTCTTGATTTATCTTCAAGCATATTTTTATAAACTTTATCATTGGTCAGTCGATTTCGGTAACCGTTTCTTATCTTGCAAGAGGATCTCCATATTAGCCTGTCAATTCATTGATTTATGGTTTGAGTCATCAAATACTATTTGGGAGACCAATGGTTTTTTTACTAGTATTTTTGTTATTGAAATGTTGTACAATCCATTTTATAAATGTTCTCTCCAACTCTAAAATATTAAAATGTTGATGGAATGCATAAGCACTAAAGTCGCATTATTCTTGTTTTTTTTTTTTTTTTTTTTTTGTAGACTCGAGCAATAAAGTCGCATCGATAATAGTTGATGGACAGATAATTGGTGGGGGACCAATATCTATTATATTATTATCTTCCTATATCTTAAAAGCATCTATAAAACGTGAGCAATAATGAATAGTTCTAAACATTGATGAGCAGTATTCCAACATTTGTGTTTTTTATGTCTCGTTCCTTTGCATGATTTTTTTGTCTTTCGATTACAATTTTAGTTCTTCTTCGTTGAGTCTCAAGCATCTGGTTGGTATTATTGTTTTGTGGTGTGACAGTCGAAAAAATCTAGCTTGTTGATAGAAGGGATGGAGGACAGAGATCTGTTGTGGTTTTCCAGCATCTGCAGAGCTTCCAGACTCGGGTGGAGGAAGAAAAAAATTCTCCCCTGCTGTTTGAGCCTTCTTCTTCTTGCTGTTCGTATGCAATCTTCTTCTAATTTCACTTCTGCATCTTGTTTTTCTTTCTTTCTTTTTTTGGCATGTTTGTTTTCTTTCTACATCTTCAACGACAACATATTTTTTCTTCGTTTCCGTTTTTCCCCGGTACGGTTTCTTCTCCGTTTTAGATTTATTTTGGCATGTTTATTTTCTTTCTTCTTCGTTTCTTTTTGGTTTGAAGAGAGAGAGAGAGAGAGAATTGTTGTGAGAAATGGGTTCGTACGTGCGAATGCCAGTGTGCAATGGAGAGGGAAAGGGAGGTTCGTGGTGGCTGGGTCTGCGAGAGGGGGAGTCGCTTGTGGTGGCGGTGAGGCTGGGTGGCCGCGTACGGCGGCGCAAATAGAGAGAAATGGGTTTCACCCATTTTGGTTGGGTTACCGTAGGGGAGAGAGAGCTGTGCGTGGCGGAGATTAGTGGTGGCTGGCTTGGTCGCCGGCATGAGGGGAAGTCATCGGTGGTGGCTGTGAGGCTGGGTGGCCGCGTACGGTGACGCAAGTGGAGAGAAATGGGTGAAACCCATTTCGGTTGGGTTACCACAAGGGAGAGAGAGAGCTGCGCGTGGGGGAGATCGGTGGTGGCTGGGTTGGTCGCCGGCATGATGGGGAGTCGCCGGTGGTGGCAGTGAGGCTGGCCGGCGCACGGCGGCGCCGGGTTGGGCTGAAGGAGAATCGGGCGTGGGGAAGAATCGAGCCAGAGGAGAGAGAGAAAGTGAGGAAAGAAAAATAAAAATAAAATCATTATAATATTTATTACTATTATATAAATAAAAAATAAAATCACTATAATATTTATCACTATTATATATAAAAATAAAATAAAATCACTAAAATATTTATCACTATTATCTAAAAGTAGATTCTTTAATGTGGATCTCAAATATACCAAATTTTTTTAAAGATATTGTGCGGAACATACCTTCAAATTATATAGATAATTTCTCTTGTTAAAATTTAGAGATTCAATTATAAGACTGTAAAAATCTATTTTGTTAAAATTAACTTATGAACAAAGCTTAAACTTGTTTGTATAACATAAATTATAACATATCGGTAAGCCTGAGGTCAACTCGTATTTGAGGGAAAATTAAATAAATGAATTTAATCAATTACTAATTTCATATCAACTTTATTCACTACATGAAAAATGGGCTTTTGCGACTAATTTATTGCGACTAAAAGATTTTTTACAACCAATTTTAGTTGTAAATAATCATTTCGCTGGAATTAATTGGTCGTAAAGATTTCTCTCAGGTTTGTAGTGTTGAAATCTCAAAAATATTTTCTTTTAAATGGAGTTTTCCAGCTTCCTCCCGATACATGCCACGTTTTCCAAGATTTCATACTTAACTGCATCTATTTTAGCGGCTATTTGTGTAAGTAATGGTTGGTGACTTTATTTTTTGACTTGAGATAACATGCGAATGAATTTCAAAAGTTTAAGGTGGAGGGCAAGGTATTTCTGAGATGCCTGTGTTGGGTTAGTATGTTTAGCTTAAGTGGGGTCATTGTGTTGGCAAGTGGATTATAAATAAGAGTAAGCCAATTGCTTGTATAATATATTTGCTCAAATATGTTCATGTACTTCTTAATAACCATGTCAAATGGAGTTTTCTAGATGGCTTTTGAAAGTCTCTAGCCTCTAAGGAATTCTAGGGATGAAAGTCTAGAAGAAACGTTTTTTTAGAATTTCTAGATAGCTTTAAAAATTTATACTTTTTTAAAACTGTAGTTATGATAAGGCTTCAATGAGCTTAACTGCTAATATCTTTTGGTATTGTGAGTGGGAAATAAATTTTGGGTTTAAATCTTTCAGTGCAAATCATTTCTAGCATCGCTGAGTCTGTGTTGAACATTTATTTTTTTTCCTAGCTATTGAGCTTTCATTTTTTCTCTCAGGAGGGTTGGTCTTGCTGGTTGCTTGAATTGGATCTCCCACGTTTCTGGCCTCTGATTTTTTTCTTGGTATGCTTTACATTTTGCTGTGAAGTGAATGGTTTGTGTATTTTCCTCTATTTTTGTTGTTGCTATTTGTGGTGGTTGTGGTGGTCCTTTCTTGAGCAAAAATTACAGCCAGGTTGTAGTTGGTTTATCTTTTTAAATTGGTGTCATTTTCCTGTGGAACATAAATCAGATGGTGCAAATATTTCTCCGAAGCATGTGAATGAATCTTAGAGAAATTTTGAGATAAATCTGTAGTTGTAATATCAGAGATATCTTGTATTTCTTGCTTCCTCCCGATACATGCCACAATATTTCTAAAGATTTTATAATTAATTACATCGATATCAGTTGCTGTTTATGTAAGTGATGGTGGGTGACTTTATTTTTTGATTCGAGGTAAACATGTGAATGAATTTCAAAAGTTTGAGATGGAGAGCAAGGTATTTCCGAAATGCTTGTGTTGGGTTGGCATGTTTAGCTTGAGTGGGGTCTTTGTGTTGCAAGTGGAGAATAAATCAGACTAAATTACCAATTACTTATATAATATATTTGCTCAAATATGTTCATCTACTTCTTAATAACCATGTCAAATGGGGTGTATATATAATATATTATTCAAATATATACATGGCAAACATGCCTCGCGCCCCACTGCTAGTATTATAATAATAAGCTCCTATCACGCATAAATAGTAGTAAACAGTTCTTTTTCTTGTCCTTGTATTAAGTTGTTGTTTTTTGGGGAGACAATATAATAAATGTTTGTTTTAGATGTGATCATAAGATTGATACCGTTTTCAAGCTTTTTGATGGTTTGATGTTTATAAAAAGACCAACATAATATATTTTATAATATATATTTTAAAGTGACGATATTTTTGTAAAATGATGTTATTTTTATAAAATATTTTACTAAATTATCTTTCATTTTAAAATATAATTGTGTAATGTGTTGTGAAAAGTAATGTGTGTTTATCATTTTTCTTATGAAAATTGCTAATAAATAAAAAAAAATCTGTTGGTATTTCGTAAAAAAAATTGTACTGCTTAAATATTAAACCATAAAAATTCTTGAAAATGTTTGAAGTTTTGTTGTAAATTCTTGTGGAAAATTCCCTTTTATGATATCAAGTAATTCTTCCACAATTTAAAAAATTACTAGCACATTTATTGAATTTCAACTTATTTAGTACGTGCAATTTATTTTCAGACTTGATCCTGAGATCAATACCATTTTCAGGTTTCTTGATGGTTTGATGTTTATGAAAATTACTAATTGATTAAAAAATTGTTCGTATTTTTGTAAATAAGTTCTTTAACTTAAACATTAGACCATCTAAAAATAGTTCTTTTACCATGTAAAAAAAGTAGTTGCATATCTATTGAAGTTCAACTTATTTAATGCATGCAACTTATTTTCAAACATCGTTATGAGATCAATACTATTTTCGGGTTTCTTGATGGTTTGGTATTTATGAAAATTGCTAATAGATTAGAAAACTATTGGGATTTTTGTAAAAAAAAAAATTTGTTTAAAACATCAAACATCTAAGTTCTCGAAAATGGTTTTGGCATTATTATCACGTTTGAAAATTTATGTTCAAATATTGTGGAAGATTCTCTTTTATTGGGTCGATTAATTTTTTCACAATTTACATAAGAGTTGGGATACTCTGTCGTCCAGAGTAGCTCGCTCACTTTGACCGATCGGTGTTTTGCAATTTTTTTTTTCATTTTCTTATTCACATTTTTAAAATATATTTAAATATTTTTAAAAAATAAAAAATACACCAATACACTTAAAATCACTTTCTTAATCCCTAAGTAAAAAAAAAAAAAAATTAGGCAAGTGGGCAACTTGAGCGGTCAAATGAGGGAGGCAAAATAGTTTTTTCTCTACAAAAATACTCTTAAAATATCACTTTTTGGAGATTTGATAGTTTGTAAATTTTATTAAAAAAATAAATAGTTGCAACCTTTTATCCAAATATAACAAAAAAATAAAATAAAATTTTTTCCATTCGTTTTTTTCATATTCTTAAATATTTTAAAAAGAAGAAAAAACATCACAACATTGTTATTATTAAAAAAAAACGCTTCTTTGATTGCCAAGTAAAAAGAAGTTAAAAAAAAAATATTGTGTTTGGGTAAATCCCTCTCTCAACCATTGCTAAAACAAACAACAATCTTCCACCAACCAATTCCTTTTCCCAAGACTCAAACCGTCTTTCTCTGCCAAACATTAAAAGACAATCATACGCATCACGACTGTAATATCAAGTAATTTTGCTATAGATTCTTGTGAAAAATTCCCTTTTATGATATCAAGTAATTCTTTCACAATGTAAAAGGAAGTTTAAAAAAAAAAATTGTGTTTGGGCAAACAATTCTTCAAGGTACAAGTGGCTTGCCGCTTACCAGTTAATATTTTAAGTTGTTGTCAGTTGTTTTAGAAAAAAAATAAAATAGCAAAACACGTTATAATCCCAAAGAGCTGAAACGAAGCGGACGATAAAAAGGAAAAGAACACGATAGTGACGGTCTTCTTCCCTAATTTGACGGTCAAGTACTCATTCTTTCTCTGGCTCTATTTCATAAATTTGAAATAGGTTTTTAGAGTTAGTGAAGAATTGAAAATGGGAAGAAGACCGGTAAACTGGGTTAAAAACAGGGAAATGAATTTTCGAGGAAAAAATCGAAAATAAGATTTTAGAGTTGATAAAACCGGTGAACCAGCCATGAAGTATCTGCTCTTTTGTAGTTTATTCGAAATGAGACTCTAAATCCATGGTTAGTAAAGCTTCAAGGACTTGAAAACAAAGCTAAAAACAGGGTACTGGATTGAGAGGTTTTCAATTACTAAATTGAATCAATTTAACTAGTGATTGGGCTGTCAATGGGGCTTCTCAAGAGAATAAACCAAGGCACCCAAAGAAGATTACTAGAGAAGAGAGAAGGCAAAAGGAGAGAAGCCACTTTTTGCAAAAGCAGAATCCTGAAAGTATAGCTCTTCTATTTACAACATAGAGAGATCTTGGAGTATCAGAGATTCAGAAGATCAAGTAGAAAAAGAGATGCAATATAAAAGATAAAACTATTAAACCATCTAGCTAAAACCATCAAAACAAAGTTCTGACGATCAAACATTAATCATAAACAAATGAAAAAGAAGAAAAGGCCATTAAAAAAAAAACCATTTGATTTCTTTCAATATCTAGGCAAGTTGAGCTTCTCCAGAGCCATGCATGTGTGAAGCATCCAAATTGGAAGAAATGGGAATTCACCAAGCTCTTGAATAAACCCTTCCAAGTCTGCAAAGCCGCCCAAGAACCCACCTAAGTTCTCACCATTCCACATCCCTTCCTCATCCTTAACTCTCTCCCTTGATATCAAACCATGAAACCCAGCTCGGAGCTCCAGTTTGGCCACTAGCTTGTCGAATGAAGCATTTCTTGGCTTTTCTCTCTGCAACCCTTTTCCGTGGGTTTTCCAATGAGTCGTTGCTCTAACTCACGGAAGTTTGTTGCTTCAGTTTTGATGATTTCGGGTGTCTCTTCTATGCAAAAGATAACTGCAGCACTTAGAATGCTGGCTTATGGGGTTACTGGAGATTTTATGGATGAATACATTCGTATTAGAGAAAACACCGCAATGAAGAGCCTTAAAAAATTCTGTAAGACAATCGTAACTATTTTTTCAGGTGAATATTTGCGGTCTCCAAATGCGAATGATATTGCTTGATTGCTTGCGGTTGGTGAACAACGGGGATTCCTAGGAATGTTTAGAAGCATTGATTGCATGCATTGGAAGTGGAAAAGTTGTCCCGCTGCCTAGAAATGTATGTATGCCAGCCACATCCTTGAACCAACTATTATTTTAGAAGCAGTTGTTTCATATGATCTTTGGATATGACATGCATTTTTTGGTATGCCCGGTTCGCATAACGATATTAATGTGCTAGAGAGGTCTTTTATTTTCACGGAACTTGCCCAAGGGCGTGCTCCTCCAATCAAGTACACAATTAATGGCAACGACTACATTATGGGGTACTATCTTGCTGATGGTATTTATCCTAAGTGGTCAACATTTTTGAAGACGATTCCATCCCCCCAAGATAATAAGAAGAAAAACTTTGCCGCAACACAAGAATCCGCAAGAAAAGATGTTGAGCGTGCCTTCAGGGTACTTCAATAATAATTTGCAATCGTTCGTGGACCTTCATGATTTTTCAAAGTCAATAAGTTAACAAATATAATAAAAGCATGTGTTATTCTACATAACATGATTATTGAGAACGAGAGTGATGATAGTCAGGGTTCGAACATGGAGTATGATCAAGTTGATTATGATATTCCAGAACTGTCGCGCAATCCAACAAATGACTTTATCAACTTCATTCAGCGCTATCATGAAATTAGAGACAATTGATTGAGCTGAATTATTGCATATTTTATACATTTAGAACCAATATATTTTATTTATTTCATTACATTATTATTGGTTTTAGATGAAAAAAATGGTTAAGATAAATAAATCCGAGTTATGATTTAAATTGGTTAATAGCATGATTTATGCTTAATTTTATAGCTTGTGATTTAATTAGATAATGTTCATTCACACGCACAACATATTTTTCATTTTCTATTCTTTCTTTTTATTTTATTTCATTTCATTTCATTTTTTTTCTAATTTTATTTTATTTTATTTTTTTATAGGCCAACAAATGTAAAGAAAAGTCAATAAAGGCTACAGGTTTTCTTTTGATTTCTCTAAAGCCTCACACACACGTGGGCAATTGTTTTTCTTTTAGGAGTTTTGACTCAAACACATGCTTTGACTTGGTCTTCATGGAGTGGACGTGGGAGACACATACTAGTAGTCCTTTTGGACTTGACTTGGTCTTGCTTACAAGAAGTTGGATGAGGGGACACGCGGCATGCACAAAAGAAAAGAAAGAAAATCAAGGACTCTTTGTTTTAATTGATTCGGACGTAACACGCAAGAAGGGAGGGTTCTTTTTGGGTTTTTACGGAGGGAATGGAAGTTTCTTTGGGAAAAAGGGGAACGAACGCCGCAGGAGAGGGGAATATATATATTTTTCTTTCTTTCTTTTTTAGAGGGACGAAGAGGTAACACAGGAGCGCTGCTGTTGAAGAGCTTCTTTGGGGTCCAACATCTGCCGCTGTCTCTATTGCCTACCACCTCCATCTCCATTTATTTGGCTTACTCTTTTTACACTCTACTATTTATTTAATTTTAATTTAAAGTTTGTGATGTATTTTTGAGATATTTGATTTAGACTTTTGAGCATTTTATTTTCTATTTATTTCCTTCATGTTATTTATTTTTCTCCTTTTTTTTAAGCTTTTATTTAACAGTGATTACAATTGCTATGAATTAATTTTGAGAATTTGTGATTTTTATATAAGGATGAACTCTAGAATCTGGATGTTGAGGCTTTTCAATTCTCATTTCGTATTTTGTCAATTATTTTCTAATCTAGTTTATTTCGTAGATTAGTTCAATTGCATATTAGATTGATTAAAGTTTAATTAGGACTTAAATAATTTCAGTTTTATTATTTAAATTTTAGATTAATTAAGATTGTTTAGTTTAGTTGATTCTTTGATTGTTAATTTCAATTTTTTAATTTTTTACATTTCATTTCGACACTCAAAAATCCAAAATATGAATCTAGTCAATGACTAGTGCCCTTTTCATTCTTGTTGCACTCTTCCATTCATTGCACATGCCATCATTTTTATTTTCCCTTTTTGAATATTTTCATCATTTTAAACGAGTTTGATTTTAAGCAACTTTCCCTGAAGAGACGATCTATGAATTTATTCCTAATTATTACGCGACATCCTCCTGTACTTGGGATAGCCTTTGTGCTGCTCATTTTTGAGTGAGTCAACAGCTTGGCACATCATATACTACAGGCAGATTCTAATTGAACATCAATGGCAGATTTATTCCCAACAATAAAATAGAAGGTTCTGTTGGATTCTCTATCTTGTTAATATTAGTAGCGACCATGTATTCCTGTTTCCACAATTTCCATTCCAAAAGAACATGTTTTCTTCAAGAACATGCTGATTGTTACTGTAATATTTTCATTATCTGTAATAGTTTAAAAATTTGTAATGTCTAGCTGTAATCAAGCAACATTTATCCATGTTAGACTCAAATTCAACGACCACGTTTTGAATATCTTCTCAATAAATACTTGCTAACGTACATATTATAAAATAAAACAATCATGCCGAAGTCCATAAAAAAACCATCAACATTAGTCTCAACAGTCTAGCAAGTTATACTAATGCCCCAAGCATAAAATACAAAGATACCGAATATTGAATAAAAAAATAAGTTACAAAAAAGAATGTTCTAGTCAATTTTCTGATGTATTGCGTCTTGCCATGTGACACCCCGCTACTTCCTTCTTACGTATGCTTCTCTCTTTCTGACGTACGTTCTTTCTTTCTGACATAAGATTCCTTCCTTTTTACGTAAGCAAGTGTTGAGGACGAAATTTATGTAAATCGTTCGCCCTTTCTCTCTAACATCTGCGAGCCTCGTCATTCGTGCCGAACCCCGATGGCATGTCTTCAAAGATATCGTGCGACTTCTAGGGCATGCCCAGTGTTTTAAATGTGCTAGAAATATTTATAAAGAGTATTTCGGTGTTATTGAACTAAACTTGATTTTAAATATGACAATTATAAAATTCTTGAAGAGCTCCAAAAATATTATAATTGTCAGAAATCATTTTAATATCATTATTAAAATGATTTCAACTATTTTAGATATTATGGGATTTAAATTATGTTGAAAGCTTTTATTAATTAAATGGTTTTATTCTCTTTAATATGTTAAGTGAGACTTCATCATTTTATAAATGATGAAAGAATATTATTTTATAAACTAAAGTTAGTTTAAAATAATATTCTACCTTAATTCCTCTAAGCGCTTTTAATTAAGTTAATATTTTTGCATTTTAAATAAGTGTTTGAGATCCATCGTTAGATCATTACGTGGATCCCTAGACGAAGGGACTGGGTTAAATACCCAGACCCCTCCCTTTCTACCTCATTTTCCCCAGCCCTCTCTCTCTTCTCCCTCAGCTTGTGCGTACGCGATACGCCGTCTCTCCCTCGCCCGAAGCTCCTTCCTCCAACTCGGCGTCGTCGTGCGCCGCCCACTCTCACCGCCGCTCCCACCGACCTCCCCTTCCTCCGGCTAGCCTCCCTAGCCCAGCCCCTCTCTCTCACGCTTTTCCTTTCTCCCCCACTGGCCGTGCGAAGCCCGAATAGGATTGGTGTCCACTTCACCGCCGTGCGACGCCGATGGCGCCACCACCTCCATGGCAGCTTCCTCTTCCACCGGCCATCCTCCTCTAGCAAGCTTGGCCTCCACTGTGCAGCCCTCCCTCTCCCCTCACGGCAAGTAGCCGAAATGGGTCTTTAACCCATTTCCCCACCATGTGCCGTCGTACACGACCACCCACAGCCACCAAGCACCGCCATGGACCTCCCATTCTCTCCCCCTTCCTCCTCCACGTGACCCATGGCCAGAAGCCCCTCCTCAATGCACTGGCTTCCCCTTCTCACGTGCACTGGTTGCACGCCTCCCACAGCCGTGCACCGCCAGCCACGGCGGGTAACCGCCACCTTCAGCCTCCTCAAGCCACCACCAAGCCATCCCGACCACCCTTGGCCCCGATCTGCCACCCATGCATGGACACTCTCTCTCACTCTCCTGCGGCTTCTCATCCACTTCACGGCCTAGATTCGCCGCCGTGAGTCATCGTGGTGCCACCCCAGTGCCGCCATGAGCTCCACCACATCTCCCTTAGCCAAACCCTAGGTCCAAACCACCACTTTGAGTGGTGGGTAGTCACTGCACATGATGGATAGCCATTGCACATGGCTAACCACCACTGTACACGGCTAAATCCGCCGTGTTATGCTCCTTGCCACCATCACAAGGCCACCACGAGCCCTTCTAAGACCACACCTAGCTATCCAAATGCCTAAACAGTCATTGTACGCGGTTTAGCCACCACGTACGACCCTTTCGAAATCTTCGACCGTGACGGTCAACGAGCAACGTACGGGTTATCCTTTCGATGGTATAACTCTCTATCTCTCGTATTTATGTTAGATATTGATTAGTTGACTAGGTTGTGGACTATGCTTTTAGTATTTTTGGAGTTATGGTATTGTGATGTGCTGTGTAATGAAGTGTTGGGCGATCTGTGTTGTGTGCTGTGAAGTGTTGGGCGTAATTGGGAAGTGTGTTGTGTAGTGTTGTGGACTGTGTTGTAATGGTGGCGTGGTGTATGTGGAATGGGAAGAGTACACGCTGAGTGTACTTCGTGTGGCGTGATGTGTATGAAGGGAGTACATGTGGAATGTACTCCGTATGGTGGAGTAATGCACCATGTGGCGGATACGCCATAATGGTGATGTGGCGTGATGTGTATAAAGGGAGTATATGTGAAATGTACTCCATGTGGTGGATTGATGCATCATATGGTGTGTATGCCATACTGGTGATGTGGCGTGATGTGTATGAAGGGAGTACGCATGGAGTGTACTCCATGAGGTACAGCGATAAGCCGTGTGGCGTGTCGCAGTGATAGGGATGGTTGTGTGATCGATGGGCATGGAACGTGATGAGTAGTGTCGGGAACTATGGAATATGTCCCGGAGTAATTATGGTGTAGCCTGTAATCTAAGGTGACAAGTGTCATTGTGTTAGACTTACGGCTAGGAATATGGATGAAGTAGCGGAATAAGTGTAAGAGTACGCAGCGGAAGTATGACTGGGCAAAGTCACTTCGTGACGTGGTTAAGGACAGTCGTGCTTGCGATGGGTGAAGTGATAGGGTATGAATGGCATAATAGGAACGTGACAAGATGTCACGATATGTAGGGAGTACGTGAGAAACCGTACTCATGATGAGTTAGGAATTGACGTAGCAGAATGTTAGATAACGCGACAAGGTCACAGTGTAGCTTGGGAATAGTCTCGAGTTGTATGACGTGACATAAGACGTGGTTATGAATGGAGTCTTGTCGTGTTAAGTGTTGGGATGAACTGTCAAAAGGGACGGGTAGCATGAAGAGTCATGCTAGCCGGGTTAAGAGAAGGTTGGTATCGGAGTATGGCCCTTGTCCCTCCAAGCAGGTGATCAACGTGTTATATATGTTGATCTTAGGTGATAAGGGGTAAAATACATGTGTAACATGGTGAGACACATGTGCCGGACGGATTCACCATGTGTAATGGGTAATCTATCCTAAGTATAGTTGCACGGTGCTTAAGCCTCAGAGTTGGCTTAGAACTGTGTGGTTTGTATGGATGAGAATGAGGGTTAGTATGGGCTAAGATGCATGAAGATAGTAATGAGTGTACTGTCTAAGGAAGGGATGCGTGACTTAGTTGATCTGAGTCATGCGTCGGAACGTGGTTAATGAGAAGAATGAGACAGAGGCCTTAGTGTCTTAATCCTAAGGTGAATCATGGCTTCACTTTAGTTGATGAGCACTCGAGGCAAGACCAAAGTTGGAAGATGTGGTGACCGTAATGGGTCCCCGAAAGTTTTAACATAGTAAGGAACACGTAAGAACACGGGATAGATGGACAGTGTTCCAAGTGAAGTGTAGCTTGTGCTTTCTAAGCTTAAGTTGCTTATGTACTAGATAGAGAATGACATTAAGGTTATGTGTATGCATGTAGGTTGCCATCTGACAAACATATGAATGGTCTGCATGATATGCAAGTAGCATGGAAGATGCTTTAAGAAAAGAAACGAAAGACGTTTTAAGAAAGAAAACGATGAGTGTTCAAAGGTATACATATGTACGGCCCCTCCTTGGCAGCCCTCTTTTACGCACTCAAAGTGTTAATTGCACGCATGTGAATGGATGACTATAAGTTGTATCTATTGTACGTATTTTCTAGGAAAATCAACGAACCGATATTTTATGATCATAAAACAATGTTTTCTCATGAAACGATGTTTTCTCACGAAAAAGAATGTTTTATCACGAAAGGCAAAGAAAGACATGGAGATGGACGCTTTCATGGATCCTATGAACCGACGCTCTTATGGACGCCACGAGGTAACTCGTGGACGCCACGAGAGACGACGTTCAAGGTGATGCTTATGGATGCCATGAAGGCCGACGTTTTGAATGTTTTATGATGCCAAGAACGAACGCTTTACGAATGCCATGAAAAGATGATGTTTATGCACATACTCATGAAATGATGTTTTCTCATGAAAATGAACGTTTTCTCATGAAAGGACATGTTAAATGAAAGATAAGAAAAGAATGAAAGCTCCTGCTCTTTAGAGCTGGCTTGAATGAAATAACGTTTAATGTATGAAAATACGTAACGACCACATGAATGAATGAAAAGGGATACCCAATGAATGAATGGGCAGATTGCAATGCCGGGCAGTAGTGCTGGTAGTGCACCCAGTGCTGTACCCCAACGGAATGGGATTCTAACCCGTGGCCACGGGCGAATCCATTGGCCATAGGGCCGCTAACCCTAACACACGGGGCGTAATAGTGTGTACCGGCCTATGAACGTGGAAAGAAAGAATGCATGTATGCATGAATGTATGAATGCACGAACGCACGAGAGCACGACTCTTTAAGAAATGAAGGCATTGACAGGAGCCATGTTTTACGAAAAGAAAGACTAGTAAAGCAAAACCCCGTCTAGTGACGTATTCAAAGGAACGCACGTACGACATGTAAGCATGCACATAATAGTATGTACGAATGATGAATGCATGAATGAAAACTTATGTTGTTATATTTTAACTGTATGAAGTAATGCTTACGAGTCTTTGACTCATTTTAGTTTTTATGTATGCCCCTCCCCCCACAGGATGTAACGCCCCAATGGAAGGCCCAAACCACATAGCCTATAGTCTGAAAGGACTAGTCAATGATACAATTGGAGCCCCATTGAAACCTTATAAAGAGCAAGAACTTCTCATTCCGAAGCAATGTGGGATCCCATACACCACCTAACAATCTACCTGAACGCCCGTCCTCGTGGTGAGACTTTTTATAAAATATTTTTATAAAGGACGACGAGAATTACTGTTCCCTTCAAAACTTTTCACTTGCATACCCAGGGTGCAAGACCCTACGTTTATAAAATAAAATGTTGTTTTGGTAATAAAAGAGGTTTACAGTGAGAAACAATAATTTTAATAATAAAAGGGTCTCTCGTACTTTTAAAACTCGTGCCTAGACTTCCGTGCTCTTCCTCATGGGCCGTGTCCCTCCTGACCGTTCCGTTCCTGTGGGGGAAGGACATACATGAAAACTAAAATGAGTCGAAGACTCGTAAGCATTACTTCATACAGTTAAAATATAACAACATAGATTTTCATTCATGCATTCATCATTCGTACATACTATTACGTGCATGCATACGTGTCGTGCGTGCATTCCTTTGAAAATGTCACTGGACGGGGTTTAGCTTTTAAGCATGGGCTTTCTTTTCGTAAAGCATTTCACCGGTCAGTGCCTTCATTTCTTAAAGAGTTGTGCTCTCGTGCATTCATGTGTACATACATTCCTTTTCTTTTCACTTTCATAGGCCGGTACACACTGTTATGCCCCGTGTGTTAGGGTTAGCAGCCCTATGGCCAATGGATTCGCCCGTGGCTGCGGGTTGGAATCCCATTCCGTTAGGGTGCAGCACTGAGTGCACTACCAGCACTACTGCCGGCATTGCAATTTGCCCATTCATTCATTGGGTACCCCTTTTCATTCATTCATGTGACCGTTACGTATTTTCATACATTAAACGTTCAGTTCATTCAGTCCTTTCATTCCATTCTTTCATTCATGCCAGCTCTAAAGAGCTGGAGCTTTCATTCTTTTCTTATCTTTCGTTTAACATGTCCTTTCATGAGAAAATGTTCTTTTTCGTGAGAAAACGTTCTTTCATGAGCATATGCATAAACTTCGTCTTTTCATGACATTCATAAAACATCTGTTCATGGCATCGTAAAACATTTAAAATGTCGGCCTTCATGGCATCCACAAGCATCACCTTTAAACGTCGTCTCTCGTGTTGTCCACGAGCATTACCTCTTGGCATCCATGAGAGCTTCGGTTCGTAGGATCCATGAAGGCATCCGTTTTCATGTCTTCCATGCATTTACATCAATTCGTTTATTTTCTTAGAAAATACAAACAATAGATACAACCTATAGTCATCCATTCACATACGTACAATTAATACTTTGGGTGCGTAAAAAGAGCTGCCACGGAGGGGCCGTACATACCTATACGTTTGAATACTTATCGTTTTCTTTCTTAAAACGTCTTTCGTTTCTTTTCTTAAAGCATCTTAAAGGAAAAACGTTTCGTTTTCATTTTCGTATCTTTTAGAAAACTCTAGAAGAGTATGAACGTAATGCTTACCTGGATTCCATGCTACTTGCATATCATGCAGTCCATTCATGTGCTTGTCAGATGGCAACCTACATGCATACACATATCTTAACGTCATTCTCTATCTAGTACATAAGCAACTTAAACTAAGAAAGCATAAGCTACACTTCACTTGGAACACTCTCATTCTATCCCGTGTTTTTACGTGTTCCTTACAAAGTTAAAACCTTCGGGGACTCATTACGGTCACCCCATCTTCCAACTCAGGCCTTGCCTCGAGTGCCCTTCCACTAAAGTGAATCCATGATTCACCTTAGGATTAAGACACTAAGGCCTCTATCTCATTCTTCTCATTAACCACATTCCGACGCATGACTCAGATCAACTAAGTCACGCATTCCTTTCTTGGACAGTACACTCGTCACTTTCTTCATGCATCTTAGCCCATACTAACCCTCATTCCCATCCACACAAACCACACGGTTCTAAGCCAACTCTGAGGCTTAAGCACCGTGCAACTACACTTAGGACAGATTACCCATTGCACATGGTGAATCCGTCCGGCACATGTGTCTCACCATGTTACACATGTACTTTACCCCTTATCACTTAAGGTCAACATATATAACATGTTGATCACCTACTTGGAGGGACAAGGGCCATACTCTGATACCAACCTTCTCTTAACCCGGTTAGCATGAATTCTCATGCTACCCGTTCCTTTGACAGTTTATCCCAACACTTAACACGACAAGACTCCATTCATAACTACGTCTCATGTCACGTCATATAGCTCGAGACTATTCCTAAGCTACACCGTGACCTTGTCGCATTACTCAACATTCTGCTACATAAATTCTTAACTCGTCATGAGTACGATTCCTCACGTACTCCGGACACATTGTGATATCTTGTCACGTTCCCATTACGCCATTCATACCCTATCACTTCACCACATGGCAAGCACGACTGTCAGTAACCACGTCACGAGGTGACGTTGCCCAGTCATGCTTCTGCTGTGTACTCTTACACTTATTCCGCTACTTCTTCCATATTCCCAGTCGTAAGTCCAACACGGTGACACTTGTCACCTTAGACTACAGGCTTCACCTAAATTACTCCGGGACATTGTTCCATAGTTCCCGACACTACTCATCACGTTCCACGCCCATCAATCACACAACCATCCTTATCACTGCGACACTCCACATGGCATATCGCTGCACCACATGGAGTACATCCCATGTGTACTCTCTTCTCACATGCTATGCCACATCATCACTATGGCGTACCCGCCATATAGTACATCACTTCACCACACAGAGGACACTCAACGTGTACTCGTCCCATTCCACATACACCACATCACCATTATGGCATACAGCCATATGGTACATCAATCCGCCATACGGAGTACATTCCACATGTACTCCCTTCATATACATCACGCCACATCACCATTATGGCATATTCGCCACATGGTGCATCGTTCCACTACATGGAGTACACTTCTCGTGTACTCCCTTCATACATGCACTACACCACAGAGTACACTCAGCGTATACTCTTCCCATTTCTCTTACACTATGCCACCATTACAACACAGTCCACAACACTACATAGCACACTTCCCATATACACTCAACACTTCACAGCACACTACACGGCACAATACATCTCCACCCAACACAGATATGCCCAACACCTCCCATACGCATCTCATCACATCACCTCACTACACAGATAAACCCAACCCTTCATCACACAACACCACATCACAATACGACGACTTCACAAATACCAACAACACAGTCCACAACCTAGTCAACTAATCAATATCTAGCATAATTAACGAGGGATAGAGGGTTATACCATCGACGGGATAACCCGTGCGTTGCTCGTTGATCGTCACAGCCGATGCTGTCCGAAGAGTCTTATGTGGCGGCTAACCCACGTACGTTAACTGTTTAGGCATTTGGATAGCTAGGTGTGGTCTTGGAAGGGCTCGTGGTGGCCTTGTGATGATGGCAAGGTGTAACGCCCCAAACCCGGTTGGTCTGGAGACTTACTACCTGTCTCTTAAGAACTTATTTTCCAACACAACTAAAATAAAACTCAAATCTTTAATAGCAAAACTCAATATCAAAAATTCTAAATAACCACATTGAGAACTCCACAAAGTCATTACTGCAGCTAAAATAAACTAAGGAGTCCGTAATCTCTCAGTAGTCATAACAACCCAACCAATAATTTCATAAATCTTACTGAAACTCAAGATATTAATAAAACTCAAAGACATTAAAACTAAGAACACCAGAAGTCCTTCTTCTACCAACATCTCCTCAGCTTAGACACAAACAGCAATCTAATCCAGGTTCTCATTTGAACTCTCCACATCATCTGAAAAACATTATAATGATAGGGGGTGAGTTATCAACAACTCAATAAGTAGAAATCATATGCTAGCGTGCAAACATGAGCATTTACAAAGTAGAGCATGCAGAACAAAATATTTTCCAGAGTTATCATGCAGAACAGAACATATTTTCAAAAGTAACAGAGTGATGGTTTTAAGACAAGTAAAACCCATAGTGCTTTGGCATAATATAAACTGAGTATCATCATCAGATCAAAACAGAGCATCAAACAGAGCAGAGACCATGTTTCACCCCCGTGGTAGGGTTGTGCTAACCCCGGTGGCCAAACCAGGCAGAGACAGAGGTGAAATATTTCCTTTATTCTTCTCGGAGCCCCGAGTGTGCACACATGAAAGACCACAATAAAATCACTTTGTTTCCAAAGTGGGTGCACTCAGAGACAGAGAAGTTGGTACCAACCCAAACAGAGCAGAGCATAACAGAGCAGAGCAAAGCAGAGACAGAGTCAGATACGAAAACCAGTACACCATGCCAAAGGTTTTCAGTTGTTATATCAAAATAATACAGAGTACCAAAACAGAATCAGACAGTTTACACACGCTGAACACAAAAGCCAGAACATTTTTCTAAATAAATGCACAACTTTTCATATTCTCAATATCGCTCCTTTTCCAGATTTCAGAAACCACATGACAGAATTTAGCTCATGTCTACACAATGCATGTCAGAACATATTTTTCCTTTTCCACACAGATTTCATGAGTATACAAATAAATGACCGAGGTTGGTTTAGTTTGTCTCAAGTTCTCATTTCATCATAAAAATATGCAAAGTTTTAAGAAAATCAATCTCAGTCTCAATAATTTGTGTAAGGCCTAGTATAAGAACCCCGCTTACCTGACTCCTGCAGCGCATTATCTATGACTTGAATACGGTTTCTATCCGTCTTGTCACCTATTCATAAAAATAATATAAACTAAATATTAAAGTCCAACAACACAAAATTGGTCTTAGACAACTTAAGACCCAATTTCTAGACCATAATTCAGCAAGTTTAATCCAACTCAAATAACCAAATAACAATCTGGACAGCCCACACTTCGATCCAAAATATTCTATACTAATCTCAGTATTGTCCAATACAAGCATCAAAACCAATGTCAACTCTGATTATCACTAACTCACACTTATTTCAGCAGCTCATACTCCCAAGCAATCGTCAACAATTTAACCAAGACGACACTACACACTACTCTCTCTCCGTTCACAACTCCACAACAGGAAAAAATATCTCAACACTTCTAGATGTTAAAAGGCCCCAACAAACTCTTCTAAACATTTCCAAAACACCAAACCAATAATCCAAAAATATATCATCACTTCCTAAAAATCAACAATATTCACCATGACCAACGTCAAACTCAAAACATCAATATTTAAACTCGAAACAACCAACAAATTTCATAGCATAAACCAATCTCACACAAACAACTCCATCATCCAATCCAACCGATCTCCTTACTCCTCGGACTCAATCCGGCACAACCAATACTTACAATGCTATAATATAATTTTTGAATGATCACGGAGGTGCTAGAAGCGGCAACGTAGCAACAAAACAGTGCCAAAAGTACTGTGGCCGTGGGTCTCAAAAACCCACTTTCGAACGGGTGTAAACGAAAACCCGAGATTGATAGGGTAAGGCTTAGGGATGTCGGTGAAGCTAGTGGTGGTGGTGGTTGGCCGTGGGTGGCAGCGCAGAGGGCGGTCGAAGTCTAAAATACCCAAAATGGAAATATTGATGGTGTGGCTTCACCGGTGACAGATCGGAGGTGGGGTTGGGTCCATTGAGTTGCTAGGAGGTCGAGGATGATGTGGTGAAGAGATGGTAGCCGGAGGTGGCGCGACGACAGCGCAGCGGCGCAAGGAATGCCGCGGCTTCGTGTGGTCGTGTGGTGCGTGGAGGCTAACGGCGGCGCGGCTGGGGTTGGAAACCAGAGGGGGAGGTCGCCGGTGGGTGGGGGGTGCTGGGAAGCAGGGCGGTGTCGACCACCGCTGGCGCACGGCGGCGGGCTGAGGAGGAGAGAGAGGGAAGGGGCTGGGTCGCGCGGGAGGAACCAGGAGAAGAAGGAAAAAAAAAAAGAAAGAAAAGAAAAGAAGAAAAGAGAAAGGAAGAAAAAAGAAAAGAGGAAAGAGAAAATGTAGGGAAAGAAATGAGGTTCAATCCTTACATCTTGGGTCACAAAAAATGATCCAACGGAGACGATTTTAAAACAGCAATGGAAATAAAATAATTCAAACGCAGTGATTAAAATGAAAATAAATAATTAAATCCAACAATGAGTTAATTTAATATGAAAAGAAAATTAAATGCATAACAATAATTAATATTAAGGAAACATGTCAAATTTAATTTTCACAAATTAAAAATCATAAAAAATAAACCCACTAAAATCTGAAAATTTAAAACAAGATAATCTAATTTTAAATTAATAACAAATAATCATTCAATTAAAAAATATACTAAAAATACGTGGTGTTACACAAGGAGCGTAACACGGTAAATCTAGCCGTGTATAATGGCGATCAGCCACGCGCAGTGGTTGTCCATCACGTGCACTGACTACCCACCACTCAAAGTGGTGGTTTGGACCTAGGGTTCGGCTAAGGGAAATGTGGTGGATCTCGTGGTGGCGCCACAGTGGCTCACGGTGGCGGTTCAAAGCTGTGAAGTGGATGAGAGGCCGTGGGAGAGTGAGAGAGAGTGTGCATGCATGGGTGGCAGATCGGGGCCGTAGGTGGTTGGGTTGGCTCGGTGGTGGCCTGAGGAGGCTGGAGGTGGTGGTCCTACGCCGTGGGTGGCGGTGCACAACGGTGGAAGGTGTAAAAGCCGTGCGTGAGAGGAGGAAGAAGCCGTGAGGTGGAGGGAGGCTATAGGCCTTGGGTCACGTGGAGGAGGAAGGGGAAGGGGAGAGGAGGTCTATGGCGTCGCTTGGTGGTCGTGGGTGCCGCGCACTGTGAAGCCGTGCGTGGGTCTCCTCTTGCATGCTACGGGGAAGGTGGCTACATGGGAGGAGTTGAGTTCACTGCGTGCACCAAGCCCATTCGGGCTTTGCACTTCCAGTGGGGAGAAAGGGAGAGCGTTAGAGAGAGAGGCTGGGCTGGTTGAGCTCACCGGAGGGAGGCGGAGATTATGGTCCTGGCAGTGAGGTCTGCCGGTGCACGGCGGCGCCGAGCTGTGCATTGGAGGCTTCGGCGTGGGAGTGGGATGCGTACTACGTACGCCAAATGTGAGAAGAGGAGAGAGAGAGGGTTGGGGTCTACACAACGATCTGGGTTTATAATCCAGTCCCTTCGTCTTGGGGTCTACACAACGATCTAACGACAAGGGATATTAAAACACTGATTTGAAAATGCGTAAACGTTAACTTAATTAAATTACTTAGAGGGATCAAGATATAATATTATTTTAAACTAACTTTAGTTTATAAAATAATATTTCTTCATCATTAATAAAATGATGAAGTCTCACTTAACTTATTAAAGAGAATAAAACCATCTAATTAATAAAAGCTTTCAACATAATTTAAATCCCATAATATCTTAAATAGTTGAAATCATTTTAATAATGATATTAAAATGATTTCTGGCAATTATAATATTTTTGGAGCTCTTCAAAAATATTATAATTGTCATATTTGAAATCAAGTTTAGTTCAACAACACTGGAAATACTCTTTATAAATATTTCTAGCACATTTAAAACACTGGGCATGCCCTAGAAGTCGCACGATATCTTTGAAGACACGCCATCGGGATTCGACACGCATGACGAGGATCGCAGTCGCTAGATAGAAGGGGCAGACAATTTAGATAATATCTGCCCTCAGGATTTGCTTATGTCAGAGAGAATGAATGTGCATCCGAAAGAGAGAAGCGTATGTAAGAAGGAATGAGCGGGGTGTTACACTACCCCTCTTAAATTCCCGACGTCCTCCTCGGGCCTGTCCATTGTAGGTGGCACGGCTTAAATCCCACATTTCTGGTTGGGAATGTCTCTGATACCATTTATAACGCCCCAATAGAAGGCTCACACCACATGGCCAAAACTTCGTGACACATGAGATTTTTTACTAAAATCTTTTGTCCACTATTCATGCTAGCCAAGAGAATCATAACACCTATACTATACCTTCCATCAGACATTGCGAAATACCAAACACCATATGTAAATCTACGTCATAACTCCAAAATCTACTAACAACATTACCTAATTTTCTTAAATAAGATTCCATCAAATATAAGTCATCAACATCCATTCTCATGAACAAAATACACTATCAATCATAAAATAAAAGTTTCTCAACTTCACCTTCCTTCAATCAATTACACTGTCATAACCAAATTGACACGTAACTCTAGTATACATAATTCTCATAAAATAATAGATATCCATGCTACATGAAATTCCTAGAGTCGTGCCATAATCTAAAGTAACCATTAACTAATATTTCAATACTGACATAAATAATAACTACAATGATGGTTTTAACTAGTAAAAACCATAAAGTATTCAACCCTAAATAAAATCAAACCTTGATTACTCACGAGCAGGCTAGGAGCATCCTAGGTAACTTAACTAAAAAAAATTTTATAAAAGTTTTTTTTTTAAGAGTCTACAGAATCTCTCGACCGGCTCTAATACCAAATTGTAACACCCCCTTCTTGTAGATTAGGAGTGTCACGTATTTTTCATAAAATAAATTCGGCAAGAGATCTCAAATTTCATAAATGAAATTAGAAATTTATTCTGTAGAAAAAAGCTCTAATAAAATGTCTTCCAAAAACATTAAATGAATAAACTGAATAAATTCATGTCATAAAAGCATGTTTTATTTTAGAAAGTCTGAAACTAAAATTAACTGCTCCTTCTACTTCTGGCATGCTTGCTCATAATCATCATTCTCACTTTGGTGGTTAAAAACATGAAAACAAACTAAAATGAGTCGAAGACTCAGTAAGAAATCTATCACAACGTAAACATAATAAACATAAGATTTTCATAAAAACTATCATGCTGAGAGCTTAAAATTCATGACTGTTCATACTGATGCTTATGCTATGTATGACTGATTTAACTAAATTAACTGATTGATCTGACTGGCCAGCACACTTAACCCTATGTGTGAGGTTGTGCGCCGACCCCACGTCCTGCTGCAGGGAGGGGAGCCGCTGATAGTATTCTGGCATACTATGGTGGACCACGACTGAGTTCGTGGCTTGCACATCCACCCTGAAACTGAACTGCATTGGTACCATGCATCTGAATGGCCATCTGATTAACTGATCTGATATTATCTTGCATTTTGAACTTAAGATAGCTTACGTGTCTTATACACATGAGATGCATGACATAATACATATATAATTATAATTTCTGAATCTGAACATGATGCGGGATGACATGATCGTATGCTACGCTGGATGACATGTTTGCATATGACATGAGTGATTCATAAATAGTGGCTGTCAATGAACTGACTTGTATAATACTTATACATAAGCTAAACTGTGATGATCCTAATTTATGATCAAATTACTTACCTCGCTGCACTTCATCTTGAATCTCACTTCGTAGCTTGTCACCTATACACAGTATTAACTATTACTAATTCTGTCTAGAATCAACATGTACTAATATCCTACTTAATTAAATTCATAATCTAAAAAGATTGTCAAAAAAATCTTTTGTTTAACACCATAACCAATAAATCCTAGTATTTAAATTACTTAAATACTAATTTATAATTTAGTAGAATACTCGAGCTATTTTAAAATAATTCATAAAACTTAAATTCTTGAACTAAGTTTCATTTATTAACATAATTATTAAATCTTATAAGAAACATAATAATTTCTATTAAATATTCTTAACATCATAATTTTATTAAATTCTACTAAATAGACAAAGGAACATTAACAAAATATTAGTCTCAATAGTATACTTTGAAATATAATTCAATTCTTTAATTACTTCATTAAAAAATAGTCTTTGACTAATATATTTATCTAATTAAAAGCTGACCTTTAAAATATTAAGTCCAATAAAATTACTAAAACTGTTGTTAAAATCAAATAAGATCAAGCCCAATTCAAAATACAAGTCCATTTAAACATCATTAGAATTTTGTAAGAGTTGAAATCTGGCCCATAATAATAATACTACATGAGCCCAACAAAAGAATAAGTTCATCCCATGCACATAAAGGTCTAGGGCCCGAGGTCCGAGGCCCATCAAGAACCTAAGGGATCTTCTAGAAACAGCATACACAGCTAACAAAATAAAAATAGAAAGTTTGAGAGAGTAAGGGGATCTGCGATGGGAGGAACTCACCGAGAGAGGGCTGAGGGTGACGGCGACGCTGGGTGGCTGGGAGTGACTGGCGATGCGACTGGGAGGTCCCTATGGTGGTGCGACACCGAGTGAGGGAGAGAGAGAGAGTTTAGAGAGAGAACTATGCTAAACCGAAAACTACTGAAAGCAAGAGGAGGCTGGTGGCGGTCGAGGGCTTACCGTGGCGATGCGAGGCCGAAGGAAGTGAACCATGCGGCAGTTTCTGGCACCGTGGGTGGTGCTCCAATGTCTTCTGTCGTGGACTCCGGCGAAGCAAGTGGTTCGGTTGCTCTGTTTTGGAAGTGCAAAAATAGAGGTGCGTTTCGTGCATGACTGTGGCGCTTGGAAGGGCTTACTTTGTTTTCTGAAGAGTGGGTTCGTCGTCCTGGAGGTTGTCGATGGTGGCGTCGGCGTGCTCTGGGCAGAGGGGCTGAGCATACATGGAGGGGAAGGCTTGAGATTTGTGGCTTGGAGTTTTCTTTCCATCCCCAAGTGATAAACGTAATATAAATATATATATAGGTCATGAATCAAGAGGAAACCTAGAGGAAAAGAGACGTGCATGAGCATAGGAGTGGAGACGTGCGGAGTGGAGAAACTGCTCATCAACTGAGTAAGTGGCTATTGCACAAAAAATCGGGTGATACATAAAATATCAATAACAATATAATAATAATCCTATTAAAATTAATAATGTAAAACCTGATAATAGTAATAATAATATTTATAGCTATATGAAAAAAAATTTACATAAAACTTATTTTATAGTCTAAACTTAGGATCGGGTTGTTACAAGCTCCCCTCCTTATAATAATTCCTTCCTCGGAATTTGCTAATACCTCAAGCAACCTGCATATTTGTCCATCGCATTTTTTTCATGTTTCTATTTTAGATCTTCGATCATTTAGTTGAGTCTTACATCTGAAAATTTTAAACCTCATTTATTAATTCCTAAATCTTGCATAGTCCCCTAATCCTTTTACACGTGCACTTACTGTCAATGATCACACACTTTAGAAGTACAATACAAGCCTAAAATGTATACCTCGACAACAAGATTGATCAAAAACCTATTAATGATATCACTCAAACTATTATCGTTCTCCAACTAACAGTGAGCAACTGTCTCCACATAAAATAATAAATAAACTTTCCATATAAAATGATAAATAAATCTCCTCATATAATAATAACCTCAAATCTCCAAAGTCTCAAACTCGACGACGAGCAGCCATCCTGAGATCTTAAACTCAGTTAAACATTCTAGGGAAATAAAACAAAATATGTATAAACAAAATATAAATACCAGCTAAAATATTTAAAAACAAGTTAGAAATAAATAAATGAATCAATAAAATCTTGAACTTGTTTTAACCATTCTTAGCCATATCTTTAACCAACTCATATAGTTCTTCCTACCATCTATAATTCTGAATCTGACATCGCTCTAAACTCATGTACGCCTTTAGAATCTAAACCTTAAAAAAATTCTAAACCTTAAATTAATCTTATAAAGATTATCTCCTATAGTCATCCAAAGTAGCTTGTCAGATATAAAATTCCTAAACTTCAAAATTCCAAAACTCAAACATAAAGTCTACAAAATCTAAAACCTTAAATATCCACATAATCATCCTTATAGTCCTCAAGTTCCTATACTTAAATTTTTACATACTATGAACCCACAGATATCTAAACCTCCAAGGTATATAGTATGTAAAATTCAAACCTGTCTCTGATACCATTTGTAACGCCCCAATGGAAGGCCCAAACCACATAGCCTATACTCCAAAAGGACTAGTCAATGATACAATTGGAAACTTATAAAGAGCAAGAACTTCTCGTTCCCAAGCAATGTGGGATCTCATACACCACCTACCCTTATCCATATCATATGGGGTATCACACAGGAACTGAAAGGCCAGGATGGACACGGCCCATGGGGAAGAGCACGAAAATCTAGGCATGCGTTTTAAATGTACGAGAGACCTTTTTTTTATTAAAATTTATGTTTTCCGCTGTAATCCTCTTTTATTGCTAAATCACTTTTTATTTTATAAACGTGGAGTCTTGCACCCTGGGTATGCAAACGAAAAGTTTTAAATTGAACGGTAATTCCCATCGTCCTTTCTAAAATATTTTATAAAAAGTCTCACCACAAGGACGGGCGTTACATGCCAATATCTCTCTTTGAAGTTGCTGGAAATATACCCGCTGAACTCCAGGCAACGTACTCACATCGAGCAACATTATGCACTCCTCTCTCTCCCACCAGGCGATTTCCAGTTTCTCTGCCTCCAACCTCAGTCTCTCGTCCTCTTGTCTGCTTTTATTCCCTCTCTTTCTCGATCATATGCCACCTTCTCAGCCTTGAGTCGAAACAATTCTTTTTCTTGAGCACATGACTTCTCTAGGAGAGTATACTTATGCTTGCTCAGCTCCACAAGCTCATCTGATGCCCTGGCTTGGGCCTTACGTTTTCCTTTCTTAGTTTTTCTTCCCATTGGCCTATCCAATTCGATGACATCATTATCCACCAAATTCTCGGCCTCTGTACCACCAACTGAATCCGTAGGTGAATTAGGTGCAACTGTTGAGGTACGGGAATATGTCGGGGACATCGTAAACCTTTGCTTCATCCCGTCCTTTGTGCATTGTTGATTCCATTTCGGCGGGTACTTCAATAGCTGCCAACAATGCTCGAACTGAAAGGAAGTTTTCTCAAGTGATTGGTACATGACCTTCGCTTTGTCAAACTTCCAATGAAAGCATAAAATCAAATAATTAACCACCCATTAAAGATAAAGGAAACATAACGCATAAATATCATAATTAAGTGTTGAAAATAATAAAAAGGTGGATGTTTATACCTTGTTGTAACGCCCTAAACCTGATTGGCCTGGAGAATTACTACCTGTCACTTAAGAACATGTTTCCCAACACAACTAAAATAAAACTCCAAAACTTTATTAGCAAAACTCAATCTCATGTACTCTAAATAACCACATTGAAAACTCTACAAAGTTGTTACTGCAGCAAAATAAACTAAGGAGTCCAAAATCTCCCGGTAGTCATAACAAACCAAACTAATAATTTCATAAGTCTTACTAAACCCAAGCCCAATATATAATTAAATCTCAAAGACATTAAAACTAAAGGACATCAGAATTCATTCTTCTAACATCCTCTCTTCAGCTTAATCATGCTCACCAATCTAATCCAGGTCCTCAGTTGGACTCTCCACATCATCTGAAAAATATTATGAAGATAGGGGGTAAGTTATCAACAACTCAGTAAGCAGAGGACATATGCTAGCGTGCAAACATGAGCATTTACAATGTATAGCATGCAGAACAAAATATTTTCCAGAGTTATAATGCAGAACAGAACATATTTTCAAAAGTAACAGAGCGATAATTTTAAGACAAGTAAAAATCCATAGTACTTTGGCATAACATAAACCGAGTATCATCATCAGATCAAAACAGAGCATCAAACAGAGCAGAGACCATGTTTCACCCCCGTGGTAGGGTTGTGCTAACCCCGGTGGCCAAACCAGGCAGAGACAGAGGTGAAATCTTTCCTTTATTCTTCTCGGAGCCCCGAGTGTGCACACAGAAAAGACCATAATAAAACCACTTTGTTTCCAAAGCGGGTGCACTCAGAGACAGAGAAGTTGGTACCAACCCAAACAGAGCAGAGCATAACAGAGCAGAGTAGAGCAAAGCAGAGACAGAGTCAGATACGAAAACCAATAAACCATGCCAAAGTTTTCAGATGTCATATCAAAATAATACAGAGTACCAAAACAGAATCAGAAAGTTTACACATGCTGAACACAAAAGGCAGAACATCTTTCCAAATAAATGCACAACTTTTCATATTCTCAATATCGTTCATTTTTTAGATTTAAGAAACCACATGACAGAATTTAGCTCATGTCTACACAACGCATGTCAGAACATATTTTTCTTTTTCCACACAGATTTCATGAGTATGCAAATAAACGACCGATGTTGGTTTTATTTTTCCCAAGTTCTCATTTCATCATAAAAATATGCAGAGTTTTCAGAAAATCAACCTCAGTCTCAATAATTTGTGTAAGGCCTAGCATAGGAACCCCGCTTACCTGGACAACTTAGCTTTTCATAATTTTCCTCAACAATGTCGAGTCGAAAATAAATCGTCACCTATAAAAATAATCACATAATTTTCGTAAGTTTTCAATCAAACACGGATTTCGATATTTAAGCCTAAACTTCTAAAATACCTATTTTAATAACTCAAAACTTAAAACCCTCATAATCTCAAAATATATCATCACTTCCTAAAAATCACCAATATTCACCATGACCAACGTCAAACTCAAAACACCAATATTTAAACCCGAATCAGCCAACAAATTTCATAGCATAAACCAATCTCACACAAACAACTTTATCATCCAATCCAACCGATCCTTTACTCCTCGGACTCAGTCCGGCACAACCAATAAATTCACAGTAAATATGAATTAGCGCAGAAATACATTTAAATCTCAAAAGTTCTTTGGAAAAATACTTACAATGCTATAATATAATTTTTGAAAGATCACGGAGGTGCTAGAAGCGGCAACACAGCAACAAAATAGTTCCAAATGCACTGTGGCCGTGGGTCTCAAAAACCCACTTTTGAACGGGTGTAAACGAAGACCCGAGATTGATAGGGTAGAGCTTAGGGATGTCGGTGAAACTAGTGGTGGTGGTGGTTGGCCGTGGGTGGCGGCGCAGAGGGCGGTCGAAGTCTAAAATACCCAAAATGGAAATATTGATGGTGTGGCTTCACCGGTGACAGATCGGAGGTGGGGTTGGGTCCATTGGGTTGCTAGGAGGTCGAGGATGATGTGGTGTGAAGATGGTGGCCGGAGGTGGCGCGACGGCGGCGCAGCGGCGCAAGGAGTGTCGCGGCTTGGTGGTGCGCGTGGGAGCTAATGGCGGCGTGGTTGGGGCTGAGATTACTGGGTGGTGGTCACCGGTGGCTGGGGTGGACGGTGGGCAAGGCGGTGTCGCGCACGGAGGTGCGAGGCGGTGGAGCTGGGTGGACGAAGGAACGGACGGAGAGAGAGAGGGGGTTGCGGCGCGCGGGAAGCATGGGAGAAATAGAAAAAGAAAGAAAGGAAAAGAATAAAAAGAAGAAAAAGAAAAGAGGAAAGAGAAAATGTAGGAAAAGAAATGAGGTCCAATCCTCATATCTTGGGTCACAAATATGATCCAACGGAAACGATTTTAACACAGCAAGTAAATTAAAATAATTCAAACGTAATGATTAAAAAGAAAATAAATAATTAAACCCAACAACAAGTTAATTTAATATGAAAAACAATTTAAATGTATTACAATAATCAATTATAGGAAAGCACTTCAGAATAATTTTCACAAAATTAAAATAAAAAAAATAAACCCACTAAAAATCCAACCAATTTTAAAACAAGAGAATAAATTTTAAATTAATAACAAATAATCTTTTAATTAAAAAATAAACTAAAATACGGGGTGTTACATCCTTCCCCCGTAAAAAAAAAATTTCGTCCTCGAAATTTGTAAGGTCAAACATGACGCTAAAGCAAGATAGAAGATACAACCCAAAACATGCTCGAAAGGATCATACCATCAATAACTCCCAACAAGCATGAGTAATGTTCTCTCAAGTCTATCTCCATAGGCAATTCCATCATACTCGTATTAGTCCCCCAGTGGCACAACACGTCCAGTATTCCTAGGGTGACTATGCTATCCAAAATCTCATCTTTCCACAAGAGTCTTAATACAACATCCAAGGAATCCCAATGATTATTATTATTTTCGTAACACGATCTGTGCTAACCTCAATCGACTCCTATGTTAAAACTCACAAACCTTCATTGTATTCTACAAGTTGGTAACCTATTAGCCACTTCCAAAGTTAACCATCAATAAACATTTCCATCATCCAGACCTATTCCCTCAAAATCAACAAGAATTATATCCTAATTCCGCACCACCAAAAGTTTAATCTCTAATTACAAGTATCATATCAAATTTTCAAACACTAATAATTCCTTAAGATCAACACAAGGTTTGAATCCTTAATTATATCACAACATAATACCATTGAGTACGAGGTAGCTCAACACCTACTAACCAGAAAACTCTCACCATATTTGGTAGAAAATACTTGATCTCCAAAACCATGAACTATTACACACTTTCCTCAAACTCACCAAAAATTCATTCCTGAATTTGCATCAACTATTATCCTTAAATCTGATATGGATCTAATCCCAAAACCTGCCACTAAAACCTCGAATTAATAACAATTATTATCCAAATTGGACAAATACCTTCAATCCTCAAAGAAATAATCCCCTTGAAAATTCCTATATCAATAACTCAACTTCGATCAACCCCATAATAATGGTCACATACTAACCAGCCTCCAAAGTAAATCAAGCTAGCACACCAAGCCTGCAGAATTAAAAACTTAAATCTTATTTCAATTCAGTCATTCAAATCTGTAATTCTAAAACCTTAAATTATTCTAGAATCATTCTCCGAAATCTGTAAGATCGATAAACTTATATCCAATAATAAAACAATCGACTCCCGAAGCTTTCAAAATCTAAAACATTAAATGATAACAATCATTTCCTAAAGTCTGCAAAACCTTAAACTTTTGGTGAAATTTCCGTAAATCTATCCTTAAAGTTTGTTGAACTTACAATCTTCTATTCTAAAGTTTGTCATGGAGGTGTGTGCCAATGTGTCACTTCACCCTTTTTTAGATTTTCTCATCATCACAGCCGAGGGGTTATGACAACTCAAATCCAAACAAGTAAAAAATTTGCAAAATAGAAAATAAGATAATCCCTATCTGCTTCCCTAAACACTTGTGTGTTTTAAATGTGGCTCATAATGGTTTATAGAAGCTCAACTAAGATAATGGCTGCAAAACACCGAAACCCCTGTTGCCTTTTGCAAAAACGATCACAAAATAGTTGGTGGCCATCCCGGTTTGGATTACCCTACCATATCGATGGAGCCCCATTAAAAACACTTGTCTCATAGCCCCCACCCATGGAGTCCTACATCCCATCATCACAGCCTTACACTAGATGTATAACCTCGGAGAATAGGCCTAAATCAATACCAAACAGTAAATGAATGCATACAAAGAGATTGGGTAGAATTCAATATAACAACAACTTATTTAGTCCAAACTAGGTAATTGACACCAACAATAAGTCAGTCCATGGTAACAAGACAATAGATACTACCACTAAATATGCCAATGATAATTAATAATTAGTAATGATAATTAATGATACTAGGAAAAAGTGGTGCACAAACTAATAATAGTTCATACCTAAAGAAGTAAGTCCAGCTCACAAATGTCATGATAATTAATAATTATGCACAAATTGTGTAGCACCCGGGCCCATTAAACCCAAGGTCGTTCATTGGATTCTCTTGTTTCTTTTTTTTTTCTCTCTCTTGTTTTCACGCAGCTGAGTAACCTCCCCTACCCCCACGACGTCGTTCATTGTGAGCTTCCACTTGCCGCTTGCATTTTATCTTCTCAACCGTTTTTTAATTTCAGTTTCTACACTTCCGAAGATTCCTCCACCTAATCTCCATTATCTCCACTTATTTCGTTTCCGTCCATCCTCTCAAACTCTCTCTATTTATCTATCTTCTCCGCACCAAGTCGTGAGGCACCTGGAAACTCTGCCATCCAACCACCTCGGGTTAGCCCCCACGGCCCAGCGCCACTGTGTCCTCAACGAAAGCCTGTCCCACGCAGTCGTCGACCTACACTGAACCAGTCAAGATCATCGTCAAAAAGGAATCAGCTCTATCCCTCCTCCGCGAATGAGACAACGACTCTCCTCCTCAACCACCTTGTAAGGCACTGCCTCACGTCAGAAATACCATGAAAACAGCCCAACCACCGCGCCCGAACTGCCCAGAAACTTCCTCTGTTTTGCTATGCCAAAAACAGAGCAACCACCACCAGTTTCACCTTAAACCGCAACTCCTTGTGTCAAGCAAACCCACCGCAAGCTACTCAGCCACCACAAGCGTCGCACGGTGCAGCCCTTGCTACACGACGAAAACCACTGCACACAATCCCGTCGCCACTGCACGCCATCTCTCGCTCTGCCTTTCTCGCTCTCCCTCCCGCTCATCTCTCTCTGACTCTCTCGCGTTTGCCGCCCAGTGTAGGCAGCTTCGACGCCTTACGCCCTTCCCAGCTCGACAGCCGCGCCGCCACGGTACTTCCAGCCCAGCCGTCGCACGTAGTCCCTAACTTCTCCTGGTGTAAGTCCCTACCGTCGCTACTTTGGTTTTTCTGTGTTTTGTTTCTGTTCACTGCTAGTCTTTCTCTTAAGGAGAGTGTATATATATATATATATATATATATATATGTAAATTGTTTTGTTTTTGATAAGTGTATATATATATATATATATATGTAAATTGTTTTGTTTTTGATAAGTGTATACATATATATATATATATATATATATATATATATATATGTAAATTGTTAACCAAATATTTGAGTACTATTACCGGTGTCTGTTTTCGGATGAGTGGTCTTTTTGGGTTTATGTTTAAATGGGTTTTGTCTTAAGACTCATAAAATATTATTTTTGTGTAAATAATATTTTAATAATATTGTTAACTAAAGGAAGTAAACCTATTTTTAATATAGGAGTTTTTCATGACGTATTTTATAAGATTTTTAAAGTAGTCAAAGTATTTTATGATGCGTCGTTGGTACTTTAGATATTTTTAAATATTATTTTTTATTGAGTTCTGTAATTGTCTTAATACTTGCTTGATTAAATTCTTATTCGGTACGAATTCGTTTAAGTGGATATTGATAGTTTTGGGAAAATGAGGGTATTTTGGAAATTATGAGAATTTTAGGTTTTAAGGAATTAAATAGGTTATTTTAGAAGTTTAGGATTAAATATCAAAATAAGTGGTTGATTGGAAATTTATGGGAAATACTTGATTATTTTACAGGTGACGATTGTTATTGTTCGACATTTTTGAGGAATTCCGAAAAAGCTAAGAAGTTCAGGTAGGCGGGGTTCCTATGCTAGGCTTTACATGAATTATTGAGACTGAGGTTGATTTTATGAAAACTTTGCATATTTTGTGATGAAATGAGAACTTGGGAAAAACAAAACCAACCTCGGTCGTTTATTTGCATAATCATGAAATCTGTGTAGGAAAGGAAAATTATTTTCTGACATGCATTGTGTAGACATGAGCTAAATTTTGTTATGATGTATCTAAAATCTGAAAAAAAGCGATATTTGAGAATTCCAAAAAATTGTGCATTTATTTAGAAAGATGCTCCGACTTTTGTTTTCAGTATGTGAGAATGACCTAATTATGTTTTGGTACTCTGTTTTATTTTGATATGGCATCTGAAAACCTTTGGCATAGTGTACTGATTTTGTATCTGACTCTGTCTCTGCTCTGCTCTGTTATGCTCTGCTCTGTTTGGGTTGGTACCAACTTCTCTGTCTCTGAGTGCACCCACTTTGGAAACAAAGTGGTTTTATTGTGGTCTTTCCTGTGTGCACACTCGGGGCTAGCACAACCTTACCACGGGGGTGATACGTGGTCTCTGCTCTGTAAAATGCTCTGTTTTGTTGTGATGATGATGCTCAGGTTATGTTATGCCAAAGTACTACGGGTTTTACTTGTCTTAAAACCACCGCTCTGTTACTTTTGAAAACATGTTTTGTTTTGCATGATAACTCTGTAAAATATTTTGTTCTGCATACTGTACTTTGTAAATGCTCATGTTTGCACGCTAGCATATGTCCTCTGCTTACTGAGTTGTTGATGACTCACCCCCTATCTTCATAATATTTTCAGATGATGTGGAGAGTTCAACTGAGGACCTGGATTAGATTAGTGAGCATGATTAAGCTGGGGAGAGGATGTTAAAAGAAGGAATTTCTGATGTTCTTTGGATTTAATGTCTCCTAGATTTAATTTTACCTTGGGTTTAGTAAGACTTATGAAACGATCAGTTTAGTTTGTTATGACAACCGGGAGATTGTGGACTCTTTAGTTTATTTTTGTTGCGGTAATGACTGTGGTGTTTTCAAGGTCCTTATTTAGAAGCCATGACATTGAGTTTTGATAATAAAGTTTTTGGAGATTTATTTTAGTTGTGTTGGGAAACATATTTATAAGTGACAGGTAGTAATTTTGCAAGTCACCTGGGTTTGGGGATTGAATAGTTGCAAAACGAACCATGAATATCAACTCAAATACATTATAATTTATTTTAACCATTTCCAATACTGATCAAAAGAAAATTAATCGACTAAGCCAATAAAAAAACCAACTTTCTAATTCCACTCGGAAGATTTTAATAAGTAGAATTAAAGTCATTCAATTAGTTTAGTAGGAAGGCTATGTATAGGTTAATATGTCTCAAACCACTAAATTAAATATGGGATTTCTCAAGATAACATAGAAACCCTAGAGCAGTGAATTAAAAAATGCCCAAACAACAAACAAAGAAATCAATGCCAACCACAGTGATGAAAAAGAAAAGCAGATCGAGAAGTATAACTCTAAGAAGTCAAAAAGGTAACACAAAGCATCAAATACAGTCAATTTTGAGGACAAATCCAATTGAAATGCCAAACCCAGAAAAGCACTGTCGTAAGGAATCCGAGATCGCAAACATATTTCAGTAGCCAAAGTTAGATCCAAAGGTAAGGAAAAATTATACTGCCCACAACGTTCATCAAATTCAGCCATGGGAGAGAGATTTTGTGTAAAATCGTGCGCTGGAGAGGACAGAGTCCAACCATGGGAGGGGGGCTTCAGATCCTAAAATCGTGTGAGAGATGAGTACAACATACATATACTTGGGCCAATGAAGAGAAACCACCATCAATAGTGGCAATAGGTGCGATAGAGGGCAACATCGAAGAGGGTAACCAAGAGTGGAGAGAAAGGAACACGCGGGACCAACAACTCGAAAGGGATGAGAGAAAGAGTTGGGGATGTACAGTCGTTCCCCATATTTGGGGAACAACTGTAGCTCCCCTAAAATCAAAGCGTAAAATGGGGAATGGGATGGGAAGGAATTTTTCATCCCATCCCTAAATTTTCTCCCAAAATTTAGGTATAATAGTGTTTTAGTCGACCGGATGATAATGCTCTAAGGTTAGGGTTTCTCTTCTCTCCATCCATATTCGTTTTTAATAAGTAGCAATGTGGCATGCCACGTTGATCAGTAACGTTGAGCGGTAATTAGGAAGAGACAAACTAGCATTTTCCAATGCTAAAAGTGAATATTTTGGAACCCTAAGCTAGATGGGTAAGCAAGCTAGGTTTGAGTGACCCACTGCCCACCCCAAGTACATAGCATTTTCCTTTTACGGAACGTGATATTAAGAAATAAGAGAGCACTAATAAACAAGATACCTCCAAGAATAAAATGGAGTTATAAAGACATTCCAATTCTTTATCCTTTTTCATTCCCTCTTCTTTTCATTTTCTCCCGTCCTTCAACTCTTCCTTCACCCTCCAATTAAGAATAAATACAGGAGCTCTGCTTTAGCTATTAACACGTAGAATGGATACTTTTCTCTCCTCATGGTTTTGATGTTCTTCTTCTTTTGTTTTTCAAGAAAAGAAGTTGCTTCTCTAGGCTATTATTCTTGTACTTTACTGCCTACCATTCCTTTCCTTTTTCTGAAGTGTATGTTGGTACTTGTGGGTGGTCGATCAAAACCAAAAGAGGGTGTCGTCGAGCTCGAATTTTGCCGTTAAAAGTCTTGCCTTCTCTTCCTTCCCATTCAGTCCGTTTCATTTGTCATCTCTTTGCCTTCTCCAGTTCCCACCATGTCTTCACCCAAAGCTGCACATGCAGACATATTTTGCTTGAGCAGATAAAATGGGAGACAAAGAACAACATCAATGGAAGAAACAACGGCGGGCGCCATCCATCTTGTTCGGACAAAGTACGGGAAAAACTCCATCAACTGAAAGATGTAGTGAAAGATCTCTAGAATAGGCGAGTCTGAAGAAACCATTCGTTAACTCACTCGTACGTGGTTAAAAGCCTCGACACCAGCCCCTGGTGATTCCCCATCATCTGTACAAACTGATCCTGATACGAAGCTCCTATCAATCAATTCTTCGTGAAATCACAAACGAGTTAGGAAGACAGCTCAAAATTCTTCCGGAGTCGGCAGCAGTTCACAAATGGAGTCCGAGTCCTATAAAGATTTCCATAGACGAATCCACCCACACGATTGTAAAAGCTTTTCCAATAGCTCCTTTTACAAAGAAATTGAGTCGATTTATGGAGCCATGGATTATGACAATAAATTCTTTTTGTCGTGCATCGCTATGCTCTCGGAAAATGAAGTGGTGAAGAGGAGGCTTTTGACAAATTGGTGGGTAGGAGAGGACAGATTGAAAACTTTAAGTTCTGAAACACCAGAGGAACGTGTTGATGAAATTCTTGACAGTTTCAGGGTAAAGGGCTTAATCGAGCCTGCAGAAAAGCTGGGAAAAGAGAGAGTTAAAAACTATAGAATGCATCCCCTTGTGCGCTCTGCTGTGAATAAGCTTTCAGAGAGCAAGTTCTTTGCTTTTAATCACTACGGAATTCTGACTGCAAATATCTCGAAGTCAAACAGGGCTTGCATTATTAAGTATCAAACGACTCGAGAGAACCAAGAACCGGAATATTGGAAGAATACGGAAAAAATCGCTACGGTATTCAATGTTAATGAGCCTTTTCCAGATCTGAATTTGCAGCAGTTGACAAAGAAGAAAGATTCAATTCTGGGGGGGGAATGGATATCGAAGATGAGAAACGTCAAAGTTCTTTATCTGGGAAGATGGTTGAAATCCCCTGACTATCACATTGAAGTGGAGAGCGATGCTTTCTTGAGTGGGTTGAAGAGTTTGAAAGAGTTAAGGCTACTTAGCCTTCAAGGGATCTCCAATATTAAAGAGCTTCCAAGTTCCATTGGCCGCCTCAAAAATTTGATAATCATAGATGTCAAGGAATGTCATAATCTGGAGGCACTTCCAGAGGATGTTTCCCGTCTCAATAACCTCACATACTTGGATGTTTCTAATTGTCATATTCTGGATCGAATGCCGAAGGGGATATCATCTCTCTCAAAACTCGAAGTCTTTAAGGGGTTTGTCATTACTGCTGAAAGAACTGATGCCCTTGATGACTTGAAAGAACTGAAGAAGCTGAGGAAACTATCTATCATTGCAAACAGCAACGACTTCCCAACGGCAAAAGACTTGGAAGTTCTCCAAGGACTTGGAGGACAGCTTCGAAATCTGGCAATAGCATGGGAGTCAAAGCAAGGCAGTCATGGAACAAAAGGATCGACAAGAACTGGAGAAACCACAGAGCCTGCGCTCTTCCTACCTGAAAATTTGGAGAAATTGGGTCTTCAGGGTTTCCCTAAGCCAAAGATGCCGTATTGGCTAGTAGGAGCTAGTAAATTTGTACCAAAGAAACTCTACATCAAAGGAGGAATGCTCAAAACTCTAGGTAATGTACCCCTGGAGTCGGTTGAGACTCTATGCTTGAAGTTCTTGAGTGACTTGAAGACAGATTGGAAGGAATTGCAGGAAAGGTTTCCGTCCATGGTTCACTTGAAGAAAGTGAAGTGCCCTAGGGTCACCTTCTGCCCTTGTGATGAGGATGGAGTGTGGGTAAATCCTCCAACAAATTGAGTAAGAGCAGTTTCAATAAAAACATATATTGGGAAATGAGTATTGTTATCTGGTATAACCCAAAATGTTTATAAATTTGTTGTATGCTTTGTTCATGTTTGTTTTATGTTTTTATTAAACCTATGTGTTGCTTAGGTGTGTGTTGTACTTTCAAGTATTCCAAGTGCTAATATCTACTGCTTCTTATATGTCAGATCCTTATAACCCTTTCTTTTTCTCCATTAAAGCCATTTCATGATTTTTCAACAAAAATGCTGGCTGGCTCTCATGAACCAGGCTCGTGTCTAGGATGACCCAAGCAACATCAGATTGGATCCCACCATTCTAGAATAGTTATATAAATAGAATTTATATAGTTAAATTCAATAATATAATAATATGAGCTAATTATTATAAAATAATATACTTATACTATAATATAAATTGCTTAGTAGTAAACCTATTGAGTGCAAAATTGCAAAGTTATGAGGTTAGAGCTCTTCGGGGCATGCTATGGTACTACCCTAACCTTATGGTATCTATGCCCTATCCTCCAGCCAATCGGATCCGGTCACTTTTTTGCTACTTTGCCCTTGCTTATTAGCAAACCAATTGAGTGCAAACTTGTAAAGTTATGAGGTTGGAGCTTTCCGCACGGGGGTTTTCTATGGTACTATTGTAACACCCAGGTCTAGTACGAAGCAGTTTTCAAAAATTTTGGATTTTTATGTGCAAAAAGCCCATTTGAATTTTTTTTAACTAGTTTTTTTAATAGACTACGGGCCTAAAATCTCTTTTTTGGTGTATTATGATTTTTTTGTGGGTTTGATATTTAGCTTAAAAAAAAAAATCTTCTAAGGGCCGAGATATTTTTTTTTGAACAAGTTGTTTTATTTATTTTTTTTGAGGTCGAATTGAGCCCCAAAACTCATAGGGAAAGCACAAATTTTTGCATGCCCAAACCCCAAGCCGTGAGGATCAAAGATCAGACCCCATGACATTCACGTCTTAACGTCATGCACATTTTCTTCTCTAGGTTTTACCAGCTTTCTTTATATAAAAATCCCACGTAGAAACTCACCCATCAAATCTAGGGTTGCCGCTCTGCATCTCTCCCATACCACCTCTCGACATCACTTGCTACAAGTCACAGAAATATTTCTTCCCAAGCCACTAGCCACTCCACCCCACACAAATAGCAACCACGGCTCCTCCATGCATAGCGTAAACCACTTGTGATAGCCCCACCACCCAACCCATTGGCAAACCGTGAACCCCACAGCAGAACAACAACCTCTGCTATCCTAAACCACAAAGTACGTGCACTGCCATAGGGATAGTAACCATATCGTTGCGTTGCATGCCCCTCCCACTATCCAACTTCAGTGCCGTCCTCACCACCGCGTGAAGCCTAGCAACCACTTTTCCTAGTGTCAACCACGGGACCACCATGGAACAGCCACGGCCTCCACGTCCAGGAAACGCCCAGCAACAGCAGTGCACTGCAGCAACGCCTCACGCAAGACTCTGTTTTGCACCACCGAAAGTAGAGCACCTACTTCCCTCCATAGTGAATCGCAGCGCCGCCGCTCAACTACTCAGCCTTAAGGGGGAACCTCCAAAACACGCCGGTGGTGCACCCAGGTCCGCCGTGTCCCTCTCGGTAAGCCCACGACGAGCCTTCTTACCCCCAATCTTTTTTTTTCTCTACCCCTTTTGCCCTCATGTTAAGTTTCTCTCACTCGCACCTCACAGCCCCACCACCACGCAACAGAGACCACATCCAACTGGAAGCTATCTTCATTCCAGTGCCACTCCGATCGGTTGTCGCCATTTACTCTAGGTGAGTACCTCGCGTCATTATCCTCGCCGACTGTTGCACCGAAAACGCATGAAACGTTTACTCTTTAGAGTCTACGTAAACTTAGTTTTACATACTTTTTGGATGTGGAATTACATATTATTGGATGGTTTCAATTTGGAATGTTGCTTATATTAAATCTGTTTTTACATGATTTTTGTGGGAAGTATAAGAAATTGTACACAAAATAAATAGGATTTTTAAATTGTACTATTGGTAGCAAATTAGTTTTTAGTAAGTGTGTAATTTTATTTTTAACATTTAAATTATGATTAAAGCTATTTTTTTATTTATTATTTAATGAAATTTTTACTAGTACTTACCTTAAATGTTGATTAATATCAAGGAAATTTAGAAAATGAGGATATTTTAGGGTTATGAGAATTTTTTGAAGTATTGAAGGATTAAAATAGATATAGTAGAAGCTTAGGCTTAAATGGTGTAAATTTGTAATTAATTAAAAATTTATGAGAATTACGTGATTATTTTATAGGTGATGATTAATTATTGTTCGATATTTTGAGAAAAATTTTGAAAAAGCTAAGAAGTCCAGGTAAGCGAGGTTCCTATGCTAGACTTTGCAGAAAAATAAAAATGAACTGAGGTTGATTTATGAAAATGTGCATTATATGTTTTGAAAAGAAATGTGGAAATAGCCTCAGTTATTTGTTTGTCATTACTCATTGAATTCTGATGAAAGAGAAAGCATTTTTGTCATGACTGGTGTAGACATGAGTTTATTTTTGACATTCTATTTCTAATCTATGCAAAAAGAGCGAATATGAAAATTTATGCATAATTATGTAAATATGCTTTGGATTTGCTTTGATTATGAAGATGATATGATTTTGTTCAGTACTCTATTTGGATAAGATGTGATTTCTGAAAACCTTTGGCATGATTCTCCGTTCAATTACGGCCCAACCACGGGTTACAATAGTGGATACGGCCAAACCACGGGTAATAATAGTGGATACGACCCAACCATGGGTTATAATAGTGGATACGGCCCAACCACGGGTAATAATAATGGATACGGCCCAACCACGGGTAATAATAGTGGATACGGCCTAACCACGGGTTATAACAGTGGATATGGCCCTACCACGGGTTATAGTAGTGATCTCTGTTTTGAGTGCACACATGGAGACAGAGTGATTTATGTTCTGCTTGGCTATCTGCAGATGCACAACCCTACCGCGGGGGTTATACATGGCTTCTGTTATGATATGATGTTCTGATGATGATGATGATCATTTATGCTATGCCAAAGGATATTTTTTGAAATTATTTCTAAATCTTCGCTCTAATATTTTGATAACATGTTCTGCTTCCGCATTCTGAAAATGAAAATGTTTTGTTCTGCATTCTGATCTCTGTAAATGCTCATGTTTACACACTAGTATATGTCCTCTGCTTACTGAGTTGTTGATAACTCGCCCCTTATCTTCAAATATTTTTTCAGATAATTTTGATGTTTCAGCTGGAGAACAAGAGTAGGAAGTTTTAGCAAGGTGCGATGATCGTAGTGGAATATGCCTGAGGGTACAGGTTTATTGGAGAGTTTTTTTTTTTTAGTAGGTTAATGATTTTATGTTATTTGATATTTGGAGTCCTAGATATTTCTAAATGTTTATGGAATTTTTAAATTATCTCATTGAGGTATTTATTTGGTGTCCTGGTAGAGGAACATATATTTTTTGTTTGAATGAATGGATTTGTACTTTTTGGGAATATTGGAGTATTTAAATATGTTATGGAAGTTATATATAGGTTACAAGAGTTAACTCTCTGGACCACCGGGAACGGGACGTTACAACTATCATGACCTTATGGTTATCCCATCCCTAGGCCAATCGGATTCGGTCATTTTCTTGTCACTTTGTCCTTGCTTAGTAGCAAACTAATTGAGCGCAAAGTTGCAAAGTTATTAGTTTGGAACTTTTCGCTTGAGGGCTTGCCATGGTACTACCCTGACCTTATGGTATGTATGCCCCATTCTCTAGCCAATCGGATTTAGTCACTTTTTTTGCCACTTTGCCTTTACTTAGTAGCAAATCAATTGAGTGCAAACTTACAAAGTTATGAGTTTGGAGCTTTTTGCTCGTGGGCTACCTATGATACTACTATTACCTTATAGCATGTATGCCTCATCTCCAAGCCAATTGGATCCGGTCACCTTTTTTCCACTTTCCCCTTGCTTAGTAGCAAACCAATTGAGTGCAAAGTTGCAAACTTATGAGGTTGCAATTTTTTGCTTGGGGCCTTGCTATGGTACTACCCTCACTTTATGGTATGTATGCCCCGTCCCTAGGCCAATATGATCCGGTTACTTTTTTGCCACTTTGTCCTTGCTTAGTAGCAAGCCAATTGAGTGCAAACTTGCAAAGTTTTGAGATTTTAGCTTTTAGTTTGGGAGCTTCCTATGGTACTACCATAACCTTATAGTATTACTACCATGTAACAATAATGTATATAATACCAATGTGTAATAACTAATGTATAATAGTATGTTATACTAATATATAATAACACTAGTATAATAACATGTAATACTAAGTCTAGTATATAATTAAGTTAGAAACTAATACAATAACATGTAATATTTTAATATAATAACATGTAATTAAACAAAATAGTACAAGTCTATAATAGGAATAACTTAGACACTAGTATATAATAGCATAATGAGTTAATAACATGTAATTAGACACTAGTTAAATAATAATTGTTAATAATCGATACTAGATTTAATTTAGCGTTGAAAAACATATAATAACCATAAATAAAAACACTTATGGCTAAAACAAAGATTCAAATTAGTTTAGAGTTTGGTTTAGTTTAGATTTTAGGAAAAAAAAAAGCCCAAAAGATAGTTTAGGGGAAAGAAAGAGGCTTTAGAAGCCCAAAACCCTGGCAGTCCAGCCTAAAAGGATCCAAACAGAGCCAAAACGACATTGTTTGATAAAAGAAAAAAAGAAAACCCTCCAACACAGCCAAAATTCAAGTAAAATGGCGTCGTTTTTAGATGGTAAAACAGATCCATTTACGTGGTTAGGGTTTTAACCACCCCCCCCCCCCCGGGCAGCGCTACGTACAGTCCACATAATAGGACTCCTTTGCAGTCCAGATATAGGAATAGACTAAAAGACCCCCATTTTTATCATAAAATTGACCAAAACACCCTTATTTCTAAATAAAGAACAAGTCAGAAATCTGAACTCATTTCGATTTCCCTCTCCCTCTCTGTTACGTGCATCTGGGCATCTACAAACTGTCATGCATCTAGGTCCTCCATTGCCATTTACAAAGCTTAGGTTGTTTTTCTTTCACCTTTGGTTCTGATATTTCCAAATTCATTCTAATGTCTGACAATTTAATTTTCTAACAATCGCATACAACCCATGGATATCTTTAAACTAAACAATCAAAATTTCATCTGTGCACTAACAAAAGAATATAACTTCTAATCAAAATGATTAATTAACATGAATCAGAACAAATTGTGGCCATCTTACATTTTTTTTACAGAGCCGAGGTCACATGTACAAGAGTGACCTCTTCCCAATTTTGATTAAAAAAATCATCACTTATGGCAGAGGAATACCAGAAACAAATCCGCTGAGAACAGGAATCCCTCAGGTGAAAATCCCCAAGAAACCCAACAAAATACCCCCCAAAGCCAAAAACATTATCCACGTGTAAGATACGGTACGCCAAGCTTGTCCAAACGAATAATTCCCTGGATAGGGCCTTGGATGGAAGTATCATCTCCAAATGGTAAATTAATCCCTTGTGTCCCCTGCTTAGTTAAAAAATTAGCAACCATATTAGCTTCTCTGAGTATGCGACGGAAGCGAACATTTAACTCCCCAATAATAGCTATATTTTCCTGCCAAAAATTCCAAAGAAACCAATATTTACACACTCTTGAAGCCAACCATCCAACTATGACCTTGGAAACCGACTCCACCAAAATGTCTCTGAAACCCAATTGCTTACGCAGCCGAAGCCCATCAAGTAGAGCTCTACATTCAACGATGTAGTTTGAAAAATAAAGGTAAGGGAAACGTCACGGTTGCATATATGTGAATTAACACAAGTAATTCAAACGTGTGAAAGCCACCTACTCTTATTTTGTGTGAAGCATCACGATCACATGTGTGGGGCATTGTATATTCAAGGTGTACATGTGTATGATTTAATGGTTTTGATATTAATATTATTTAATACAAAAACAAGTGGGGCTTTGAAACAATGCTCTTTATTGTTTGTTTGTAGTTTGAAACATGTTCAGATTGCTCTTGATGTTTGTTTGTTTACATAGCCAGTGCTAACTTATTTAATGTTTCTGATTTCATGTTATGCATAAATATATCAAGATTGTTCTTTTATGGAGAAAGGGGAAGAAAGCACATCTAGTAGGCGATCGCTATTTTTTTTTTTTTAAATCAGTAATTATATGAATACCCCAAATATGAGAGATGATGAGGAAGTAAGTGATGATCATGGGGTTTTGGAGCCAACGTCGGAGAATGATGATGATGATAGAGTTCTAGAGCCAACACTTGAGAATAATGATGATGATGGGGTTTAAGAGCCAACAGTTGGGATATTTTTTAAAACTGAGCAATAACTCATTGACTACTATAAGCAATATGGGAGACATACTGGATTTGGCATAAAGACCCACAGAAGTAGAAAGGAAGCTGGATTGAGTGTTAAACATGTAACACTTGGTTGTGCACATGGTGGTAAGGCAAGAAACCGAATTACCAACCCTTCTAAACCACACCCAATAACGAAGATCGATTGTAAGGCGAAAATTAATGTACACTTGGTTGGTGATGTCTTATGCATAACTACTGTACAGAATGCACACAACCATGGACTAAGTCCACAAAAGGCAATATTTTTTAGATGTATTCGCGCTATTAACGAATCAATAAAGAGGCAGTTAGATATCAACGACAAGGCAGACATCGGCATGTCCAAAAGTTTTAACGCCTTGGCTGTCGAGGCTGGTGGATTTGAAAAACTTCTATTTATTGAGAAAGATGCACGAAATTATATTGAGAAGGCTCGACACCTTGTTGATGCACTTCGTGATTATGTTGAGAGAATACAATATAAGAATGACAAGTTTTACTCATTGACCGATTTGGATGATGATGGACGACTGCAAAATGTCTTTTGGGCCGATGCACGTAGCAGAGCTGCATATGAGTATTTTGGAGATGTTGTGACAATTGATACAATATATCTAACAAATAGATATGGCATGTCATTCGCCCCATTTGTTGGTGTTAACCACCATGGACAATCAATACTTTTGGGAGTAGGTTTGATTTCAAGTGAAAATACTAAAACATTTGTTTGGTTATTTGAGACTTGGTTGAAATGGATGGATGAGAGAGCGCCAAAAGTTATCATCACTGATCAAGATAGGGCCATGAAAAATGTGATTGCAATAGTTTTTCCACACACCCGGCACATATATTGTTTGTGGCACAAAATGCAAAAATTGCCATAGAAGTTGGGGGGTCATATGCTAAATATAAGCGTGGTTTGAAGAGTGCATTGCAGAAAAGTGTTTATGATTCTCAAACTTCTAAAGAGTTTGAGAAGTATTGGAAGGTGTTTCTTGATAGTTACATTTGCACAAAAATGCATTGCTTCAAAGTCTCTATAGTGAACGAATGTTTTGGGTTCTTATGAATGATACCTTCTAGATTGGGATGAGCAAAACTCAGAGGAATGAGAGCATGAATGCCTTTTTTGATAGATTTGTACATTCAGGGACTACATTAAGAGAATTTTTCAATCAATTTGACAATGCACTGAGGAAGAAAGTAGAGAACGAAATGGCAGTAGACTTTCACTAATTCAATTGCACAATCCCATGTATATCCCATTTACCTATGGAGAAGAAATTTCAAGTAGTGTACACGAATTCTAAATTTAAGGAAATACAGGCATAAGTAACGGGGATTATTTATTCTCATTGTATTCTCATAAAATAGAGGGGGCGATTACAACATATCAAGTAAATGACCAAAGGCAAGCTGCAGACTACATCAAAAGATCAATTGTGAAGGCATATTTCAATGAAGATGAATGTGAGGCGAAGTGCATGTGTGGACTATTTGAGATGAGAGGAATTGCATATAGGCATGTTCTTTCAATTTTCGCAGCAAGGGATGTCTGGGAGTTGCTGGAAAAGTACAGTATGGATAGGTGGAGGAAGGACATTAAACTTAGATATGCTCTTATTCGAAGCAGTTACGGTGACTTGAGTGGTAAACCATCGGCTAGTAGGTACTCTAGTTTGATAAAACTATGCTACCAAGTAGCTACAAATGCAACCGAAAACAAAGATAATTCCATAGACATGACACAGAAGTTACAACCAATGAATGAAATTTACACTAAATCAATACCTCATGCCACAGTTGCAAGTACTCATGCTTCTATTGATGCAAAAAATGGAAGTTCGAAGAAAGTGCCAAGTCCTCGAGTTGTTAGAGGAAAAAGAAAGGCCCTCATCGAAGAGGAAACAACCTACAATAGAGAAGTTACAAGCCAAAGCCAAAAAGATTGGTGAGAAGCGACAGAGGAAAAAGATTTAAATAATGTGAGTTTAATATATGCAAATATTTTTAATTAAGTTATTTAATTTGTTTATTTATTCAAAAGTAGGCAACTGCACGTCCGGAAGTTGTATTAAACCGAACAGATTCGGTAATACCATCTAGCACACAACAAAGTATTGTTTTGCAAGTGCCTGGTAAACAACAAAGCATTATTTCTCAGGTAAATGTTGTTAATTTTCTCTTTTATTTCTATGTTGAACAATTAATGAGAAGTTTTGCATGAGTTTTACACAATGTTTCATTCAACTTGTAGGTGGACTTTCAACATCATGGCCCTCTTGAGGATTGATGAGAAGACGTTGTGGACTATAACATTTTGATGATGTTAAGAGATGAGAAGACGTAGAAGACTGCATTTTGACTTCTAATATCATTATATTATTTAATTCAATGTATTGTTGAAGACGTTATCGTGGGGAACTCACTTTTTTAAAATTTGAAATGCATGGGGAAACAACCTAAATGGAATGCTTAGAAATAAATTTCTTTTTTAAAAATTTTAATTTCCTTGTCAATGAATAATGGGTACAAATCAGCATGACAACATGAAATTGATATTCTGAGTATCGAAAACATGACAACATTACAATATATTAACATAATAATCCAACTGCATTGTTCTTGAATATTACAATATTGATAAAAGGTCTAAACCTAGTACAACCTATCCAACAACATTACACAGTTTCATGAATATTACAATATTGTTCTTGAATATGTTTTCGAAACTATGTGATTGGCCCTAAAATTTTACTCTTGATAAGGCTCATCTAATATACCTAGATCTGATGCGCCAAAGGTTGCACCAGAGGTGATTGCTGAGTACACCGTTAGGGCACTACAGTTCCTACAATTGTGTTCTTGTCTGGTGGTCTGAGGAGGTGGCAGCGACACTCAACCTCAAATGCCATGAACAAACTCAAGGGAAAGAAGCCATGGTCTCTTTCCTTCTCCTTTGAGCGGGCCCTTCAGCAAAGCACTCTCAAGACATGGGCAAGAAAGCCAGAAAAACACCATGGAACCCATTCACAGATTTTTACAAACAAGAAGAGTGTACACTGCCCTTTAAAACAACGAATGTAAATAGAAGAGTAATAACCCAACAAATTTAAAACAACACCATGGAACCCATTCACATATTTTTAATAACCCAACAAATTGATCGATGAATTGTGGAGATGTAAGACTACATCAACAATATTGTGTAAACTTTCTTTTGATTGTGTAAGATTACAAAACAGTTTTATAATCGCCACCTCAGAATATCAAATTGATCGCCCCCAACAAATCTTACATCTTCCCACAATGACCAGGGGAGATTACAATAGAAGAGAAGTGAAAATAGAAGCTTACATCTACACCTTACAGCTTACAGAGAAAGAGAGATGGAGAGATAGAGAGAGACAAACACACATGGGCAGACTGGGTCCTCTCTTGAGGAAGGGGAAGGCAATGTCAATGGGTTGAGGGAGCTACGCTGTAACACCCCGCTCCTTCCTTCTTATGTACGCTTCTTCTTTCTTACGTACGTTCCTTCTTTCTAACGTACATTCCTTCTTTATGACGTAAGCAAATTCAGAGCGCAGAAATTATGTGATTTATCTACCCCTTCTATCTAGCGACTGCGAGACTCGTCATGCATGTCGAACCACGATGGTGTGTCTTCAAAAGATATCGTGCGACTCCTAGGGCACGCCCAATGTTTTAAATGAGCTGGAAATATTTATAAAGAATATTTCCAGTGTTATTGAACAAATCTTGATTTTAAATACGACAATTATAATATTATTGAAGAGGCCCAAAAATATTATAATTGTCGAAAATCATTTCAATATCATTATTAAAATGATTTCAACTATTTTAAGATATTATGAGATTTAAATTATGTTGAAAGATTTAATAAATTAAATGGTTTTATTCTCTTAAATATGTTAAGTGAGACTTCATCATTTTATCAATGATGAAGAAATATTATTTTATAAATTAAAGTTAGTTTAAATAATATTCTATTTTACTACTTTTAATACTTTTAATTAAGTTAATGTTTATAAATTTTAAATCAGTGTTTGAGATCCATCGTTAGATCGTTTTGAAGATCCCCAGACGAAGGGACCGGGTTAAATACCCAGAACCCCTCTCTTTCTTCCTCAAATTTCCCCAGCTCCCTCTCTCTCTTCCCTCTCCCTCGAGCGTATGCGATACGCTGCCTTCATCTCCACGCCGAACTGTTCCATGCCTCAGCCCAGCGCTGCCGTGCATCGGCAGCTCTCACTGCCGCCACCACCAGCTCCACCTCCCTCCAGCGAGATCACCCATACCGGCGTCTCTCTCCCACGCTCTCTCTTCCTCTCTCTTGGCCGTGCATAGCCCTAATGGGCTTGGTGCTCACTGCATCACCGTGCACCGCCCAACGGCGCCACAACCTCCACGGCAGCTTCTCCTTCCACCAGCCATCACCCTCCAGCGAGCTCAACCTCCACCTCACGGCCACCTTCCTCCAATGCACGTACACAACCTCCTCCATGCACGGGTTCACAATGCACGCTCCTAGAGCCGTCGTGCATGGCCACCGGACACCACCACGGATATCTCCTGGTCTCTCCCTTCCTCCTCCCTTAGACTCATGACCAGTAGCCTCCCCTAGATCCACCGCACGAGGCTCCTCCTCCACACGGGTTTCTCACCCTCCACCACCGTGCACTGCCACCCACGACGTATAACTGCCATCTTCAGCCTCCTCAAGCCACCACCGAGCCATCCCAACCGCCAATAGCCCCGATCTGCCACCCATGCACGCACCCTCTCCCTCACTCTCTTACAGGCTTCTTTCCCTCTAACACGGCCATTTCCCCCTCCACCACCGTGGACAGTTGTGCCACCACCACCGAGCCTCCACGGCTCCACCAGCAACCCCTTAGTCCAACCCTAAGCCCGAACCACCACTTTATGTGGTGGGTAGCCACTGCAAGTGATGGACAGCCATTGCGCGTGGCTGACCGCTACTGTACACGCTAGATCCGCTGTGTTACGCTCCTTGCCACCATCACAAGACCACCACGAGCCCTTCCAAGACAACACCTAGCTATCCAAATGCCCAAACAGTCACTGTACGTGGGTTAGCCTCCACGTACGACCCTTCCGGTGTCATCGACCGTGATGGTCAACGAGCAATGCACGGGTTATCTCGTTATGGTATAGCCCTCTATCCAACGTATTTATGTTAGATATGAATTAGTTGATTAGGTTGTGGACTATGTTGTTAGTATTGTGGAGTTCGCTGTGTTGTGTAGTGAAGTGTTGGGCATATCTGTGTAGTGTGGTGATGTGATGTGCAGTATGGGTGTTGTGGCATGTGGAATGAGAAAAGTACACGTTGAGTGTACTCTGTGTGGCATAGTGTGTGTGAAGGGAGTACACGTGGAGTGTACTCCATATGGTGGAGTGATGCACCATATGGCGGATATGCCATGTGACGCTCCCAATCCCCGCGTGGGATTGAACGGAGACTTAGAGCGTCGAGACATGCAACACAAGGTTACATACCCCCATTCATGACAATTAATATGCAATGCATCCTTGTATGCAACTAGCAGTATGCAATAATCACAGCGGAAATAAACGGTTAAGGTGAAAAATATGCCAGAATAACTAAAACATCCCAACTTCATTAGATAATCATCATGTTCGAAATACTAAAGTAGCATAGACTTATATACAAAGTCATATCATTCTCTTAATGCGATCTAAAGCATAAAGGACTTGGCCTATGAACATCAAAATTAAGTCCAGCTTCCTCTCCAGATCCAACTCCTCCTCAATCATGCGAATCCAATGCTCCATCAATCTCGTTCTGGTCGATTCCTGACACAACTTCTATCATTCCGAGGGGAGTGATAGTGGTCCCATAAGTTAAACAACTAACTGACACAAAGATAAATCAATCATAAAAAATGATAGATATGCAATGCATGAGATGTGGAAACATCAGTCTGCATATCTCCCATCCAGATTCTCAACATCTTTTTAAAAATATGGAGACACGGTTTTTTACTCAATAAGTAATTTCGTCATCATTTTGAAAAGATATAACTTTTTCATAAAAAATTCATCATAAACTTTAATCATCATAGACTTACATAATTATCTTAATTAATAACATAACGTGTGGTAATGTCATAGTTCCCCATATGCACTGTGAGTACCTGCCGGTGACCGTAGTATAAAAGAAACTGCGTTGTCTATAGACTCGTTCTCAATGCATTGGTAAATAACATAACATCATAAAAATTATAATGTGTACAACCACCAGTGTTAGGTGTCATAACATGTTGATTTCGCTCTGGCGTTCTTTAAAAAGAACCCATTCGAAACCTGTTGACAGTTCTTTATCAACCCAGGGGTTACGACTCCATTATTAAACACTCCAGACTGGACAGAGGAGTTCCACCAGGATAATTCCCCATCCTGGCCTTTTAGGTCATGACAAAAATGATTTTCATGCTATGTTTTAAAAAAAATATCTTTCATGACATGTGCATATATAGTAAATTTCATGCAAAAATGACATTTATAAATGTAATATGCACAAATGGTGAAAATGTCATATATTATGTAAGTATGCAATCAATATTTCATATAACATGATAATTTATGCTCAAAATGATAATTGAAGAATAAATGAAGCTTTTATCAATAATTCATAAGAAATTTATCAAGGTATAAGTTAGAGGCCAACTTACAAACTTTCGGGGAAACTCGAAATTAGCTTCGTAGTTGCGTAAATCGTGTGTATACTAAGTTAGGATTAATACTCTTATGGATAGGTTCAAAATCAAAGGTTTCAAAAATTGGATATTTACAAAAATACCACTAGACTTTCAAAAATTGTCATTTAGGCCCTAAATTTTCTCTAATTGTAAACGAACTCCACATTTAACCAAATTTCATGGACTTCATATTTTTGGCATTCTAAAACCATCTATGCCCTTAGAGTTTCAAGATTCAAAGTAAAACTTGTCCAATTAGTCCTAACCCGTGGCATGCATCCTAGTTGATACCTATGTGTATTTTCAATTATTGATCCCTATGAATGCATGCATATGAGATTTTCTTTAATCATTAATGATCACTAACATCTTTAGATACATTATGAAGTCTAATCCTTGAGTAATCAAGTTCATCCCAACACTTAATCAAAGCTAAGAAATCCTTAATCACCAATATGCTTAAAACCGATTCATGATTGATGATAAAAAACAAGATAGATTTAAAACCTATCATGACATGCTTCTAAGTACATTCAATCATTCAAACCTTCCTTTAATTAACTCGGTTTTGCATTAAGCATCATAACCTTCTCAAAACTCAACCAAATTTCGTACCAACACTTGGAAACAAAGCTTGACATACTAGCTAAAATCAAAAGTTAGGAAACATACAAATTTCATGGCCTTCCAAGCTCTCTAGACTGCACACAAGAACACTTAAGCACTCACCAAAACTCACTCAGTTTGCACTCTTTTGATCTCTAAGAGGGGGAAATGCTCTCAAGGCTCAAGATGATGCTTGGAGCTGTGGTGTGGATGAAATAAGAAGTGGAGGGAAGTATTTATAGGTGGCCAAGGGGTGAGGGACATTGGCTTGGGTGCTTGGTGATTGGGTGAAGTGGGAGGTGCTCAAATCTGGAAAATTTCTAGATTTGCTTGCATGAGCTTAGGTCACTTGTGCAGAATGAAATAGTGCCCTAAACCACCATCATTTCCTCTCCACAGTAGCTGCAAGGGTTCGGTAGATGACTCCAGGCCGTGGGGCATCATTTGGATGGCAGAAAATCCCTTAAACCACCCTTGCAAACAGCTGGATGAAGGTGGTTTTGTGGTGACAAAAAATCAGTTCGGCTTTGGATCTTTTTGGATAGCAAAAATGAGTCAAAACCCTTCATGATGGTCATGGGACTTCTTGGTGATTGGGTGGAGAAGGAGGTGGTGTGGGGTGGTGGTACAAACCATGGCAGGAGTCTGGTCCAAACTCAATCCAATTGGTTCCTACACAAACTAGACCAAGGTGCACCCGGTTTGGTTCTTTGAGTTGGTTGATGTAGCCAATTTCGTCCAAGGATCAAACTGAGTTTTGGAGGGTATCATAAGGTGTTTAAGGACCATATTACCCTTGAGGATAAACCACAAAAATGTTGGACCCAAGGGCTAAACAATCCAAGCATTACAAAGGGCAATGCACAAAACCGATTAAAGCATGGTTTGGGCTTGTTATGTCATTTTTCTTAATGACATGTGGAATGGTTTAGCTAGGGTATTAACATGGTCTAATCATGGTTTAATGGAGTATTAATTCAAGAAAATCTGAGTTAAAAAGTTTAAGAAAATATTAAGCATGATTAAGCCTCAAGGCATGGTTTAAAGTGCACTAACCTCAAGTATGATGGTTAATGGCCTTAGCCAATTTTCAAAAACTTAATTTGGGTACTTTTAGTGTGATTTGGGCATAAGGAAACCAATGGTATGGTGTATTGGGCCTTTGGTCTTTGAATGGGAAAATGAGTCCAAAATGGCTATGGGCCATATGAGCTTGAAAAGGGCCAAGGGTCCAATCTACACCAAAAGCCTTATGCCTTCCTATACTTGGACTAAGACTAGCCTTCATTTCCTAAGGGCTTGGTTCAAGGTTTTTTTCTTGGGTTAGGCCCATGAATGTACTTGGGTCCTAAAAAGGCTCACCAAAATTACTAATGGGCTTGCCTCTCTAATCCTTAGCTCATTAACACTAAGTACCAACATTAATGTTAATCCCACTATCAACCTTAATGAAAGTGATTAAGCAATAATTAAAAGCCTAATCTAGAGTACTTAAAGGTTAATCAAGCGGGATGTTACATCCTCACCCCCTTAAAACAAGATTTCGTCCTCGAAATCGGGATCAAATAAAACATGTAATGGGTAAGGGTTTGAGTGTTGACTCACCAATCATGCTATTGCTCGGGGCTATGCCATGCGTGAATGCATGGGCAGATTGTAATGCCGGGCCGTAGTATTGGTAGTTAACCCAGTGCTGCACCCTAACAGAATGGGATTCCAACCCGTGGCCACGGGCGAATCCATTGGCGATAGGGCCACTAACCCTAGCACGCGGGGCATAATAGTGTGCACTGGCCTATGAAAGTGATAAGAATGAATAGATGGATGCATGAACGCTTGAATGCACGAACTCTTGAAGAAATGAAGGCACTGATGGGAGACACGTTTACGAAAAGAAAGGCCATATTTAAAAGAAAAATCCCGTCCAGTGATGTTTTCAAAAGAACGCACGTATGCATATATGTGTAGTATGTATGGAATGATGAATGCATGAATGAAAACCTATGTTGTTATATTTTAACTGTATGAAGTAATGCTTACAAATCTTCGACTCATTTTAGTTTTTATGTATGCCCCTCCCCCCCACAGGAACTAAACGGTCAGGATGGACACGGCCCAAGGGTTAAGAGCACGGAAGTCTAGGCATGAGTTTTAAATGTACGAGAGGTATTTTTATTATAAAAATTAATGTTTTTTGTTGTAATCCTCTTTTATTGCCAAATCACTTTTTATTTTATAAACATAGAGTCTTGCATCCTGGCTATGCAAGTAAAGAGTTTTAAATCGAACGGTAATTCTTGTCGTCCTTTCTAAAATATTTTATAAAAAGTCTCACCACAAGGACGGGCGTTACATGCGGAGGTGATGGCGACGACAATGGGCAAAGGGCGAGGGCGAGGGCGAGTTCCTTTGCTCTGCTCTGTATTCACTGAGGAAGGAAGCTCTGGATTTCACTAAGGAAGGAAGGGATTTCATTTCCTTGGTTCTGCCACGTGTAAAGCTCCATTTCACCAATAAATGAAACGGGAGTGTTTCATTTAGGCCTACAAAGCAGTCCACTCCTGTGGACTGCAATAAGAATTCAAACCCCTGACCTCATCTCATTCCTCACTTTCTCAATCTAAAAAATTCAACTCCCTTCTAAATTCTCTTCTCCCGTCGTCGTCCTTGCTTCTGCCCCTTTTCGTTGGCCACCACTGCCTCTCGTCGTTGGCTCCTTCTCCTAAGTCCCTCAGCCTTTGCTTGAGCTGCCTTCACCTAGCCTACCAAGTCTCTCTCTCTCTCTCTCTCTCTCTCTCTCTCTCTCTCTCTCTCCCTCTCCCTCTCCCTCTCTTCTCCTGCCGTAAGGCTGTTCCTCCACTGCCCATTGTCATTTCACCACCGTTGGGAGTAAGTGCCTTTTCCGTTCACCACTGTAGCTTAGGCTTGTTTTATGGTTGACTTTTCATTTTTGGTTAATAGGTTAATTTTGCACATTTGCTTCCAAATTCGGGGTTTGCTTGCACCACCATTGTGAGGAATTATGGACTACCATATTCTTTTCTTGGAAATGAACTATTATTTGTTTTTCCCTAGCTAGTTTCTACTTGTATTCGTTGTGCTCTAGCTCCAATTAATTTTCCAATATTTATTGATGTAGTTAATATAGTGTTCACATATCGTGTATGCTATGCAAAAGCAGCTTGAATGGCACAACCAGCTAGGACATTAATGAATTAAAAAGACGAATTAACAATTAATTAAAAATTACTCCAGCCTTATGCAGAAGCCGATCAGGTGCATCTATATTCTATTTTGCTAAACCAAAAATGTTTCAAATTAATCATCAAACAAATTTGTGAAGTGACTTGATGGTCTTTTTATGTGGTTTTAGAGAAATAGTACATGATGATCAGCTAGAGGTTGCTTCTCAAGTATTAAGTGACCCTGGAAAGGATATTTGAACTGGTTGGTCCAACATGGGCCTGGGCCCTTACTCAAGCCCGAAGCCTGCCTCATTGCCTAAAGCCCAGCTCGATATTAAGAGGATTCAACTCACAACCCATATTGACTGGATAATTATCCAACGGCGGCAAGAGATAAAAACGGTTATCATTCAAATTTATTAAGGGATGAACCCTCATCTCTAGGTTTGAATTTCAATAATAGGTTTGTCCATTATCATTTAACAACAAAATGGTTCAAAAGCTCTATATAAGAGGAGAACCCATGTACACAAAGATCATCTGATTCATTGGTATTAAATAGTTATTTTCGATCATTGACTTAGGCATCGGAGGCGTTCCCTTAAACCCCCAAGCCGTCTTACTCTTTGGTTGCATGTGATCATGAGGCGGTGGTGGTGGCGGTGAAACACGTCCATAACAGTTCGCGCCGTCTGTGGGATTTAAACATCTCACAATCAACGTGCTTTTCACATACCCACCACCACTCAATCTCAGGCAACTAAAGATCAGGGGGAGACTTTGCAAAACATGAAGGGAAGACTTGCAGAAATGGAAGAGATAATAAAGAAACTTACCAACAGAGGTTGATTCACTGAGAAAGGAGAACGAGATCCTCAAGGCACAAAACAGACCATCAAGAGAGGATGCGACACCCAGTCAGGCTAACTGGGTGGAGATGGAGGCAAATAGTGTGGGCGTTGGCAAAGGCCACCAGGAGGATGAGGAAACGAAGAAGCTGCACCACGACCTTCTTCGGTCGACCAGCTACTGTCTAGCAAAAATTTGGTTTGAAGCATTACACCCAGTAACCATAGACAACTTCGATGAATTGGGCTGGCAATTCTTGACCCAGTTCATGGCGAGTAGAAGGCACAGGAGGCCAACCCCTTATTTGCTAACTGTCAAACAAAGAGAAAATGAAAGTTTGAAAGCATACTTGACATGTTTTAATAAAGAAAAGATGACAGCCGATGATCGGGATGAGAAGATTATGCTGGCAGCATTGCTCGAAGGTGTTTGGCCGAGGAGCTCTTTCATGGCTGAACTAGCTAGAAAGACCCCTTCCACGCTACGAGAATTCATGGACAGGGCTGATGACTTCGTTAATGCTAAAGACACACTTATCGCCTTAACTGTCCAGTCTAATAGAAAAGGTGAACGAGAACCGAGAGGAAGTCAGAAGAAAGACCGAGATAGAGGTCAGAAGGCGAAGAGGGACCAACAGGACGGGAGGCAAAATAATAATTTAAGAAGACATCATGGCGGTTACTCGCACTACTCCAGTGCAGATAACAAGGATAAGAAAAAAGAGGAAGGGCAAGATGATAGCAAAGAGCAACAAACCGAGAAGTATTATACCTATCACAAAACAAGAGGGCATAGAACAGAGGATTGCCATAATCTGAAGCGTAAATAGAATATATGAGAGATAGTAGTGAGTTGGAGCACCTGGTCGCCCAGAATGCTACCCCCCCCCCCCAGAATGAAGAAGTTTATAATGTAGAGACCTGTCAAACAACCCCGAGTACAGGTATTTCCCATAATATCTTTTGAAGATGAGGATTGCCAAGGAGTTGTATACCCACACAACGATGCTAGTGGAAAATTATACGATGAGGAGGATACTGATTGATAATGGGAGTCTGATAGATATCTTGTTTTGGGATGCCTTCAGCAAAATGGGAATTGGTGTGGATTAGTTGTGACTGGCACTAACTACATGAAAGGGGTTCACCGAAGATGTGATACAACGCATGGGATCCATCGCATTGCCAGTATCTGTAAGCTCGGATCCCCATGTCACCACTACTATGACTGAGTTCTTAGTAGTAAAAACTCGGTTGGCATCCAATGCAATTATTGGGCGACCTACATTGAATGCATTAAAGACAATTACCTCAATATATCATTTAAAAATGAAATTCCCAACGAAGGTAGGAGTAGGTGAAGTACACAGTGAACAGGTCCTAGCCAGAGAATGTTATGTACTGTAACTCAGGCAAGGACAAGGAGAAGTGAGTATTGTAGAGGCTAAAGAGAAGGCAGGTGTGATCTTTCCACCATCGCCCCAAATATTGATGACTAAACTGGAGACTAGAAATGAAGACGCTTTGAAGTAAGAGGAAGTAAAAGAACCCTTGGAGTTGACCACTCTTGAGCAGTGTCACCCAGAGAGTTATGTGAAGATAGGAACCAAGCTAACAAGAGAGGAAAGGCAACAATTGACCGACTTCCTCCTAGACCATAAAGACGTGTTCGCATGGAGTCATAAGGATATGCCTGAAATAGGCGAGGAGATTACCGAACACAAATTGAGCATAGACCCGAAGCCATGCCTAGTGAAACAAAAGAAGAGAAACTTTAGCACTACGAAGTATGAAGCAATCACGGAGGAGGAGGATAGGTTATTGGAAGCTAGGTTCATTAGAGGCACAGTATCCGAAATGGTTGTCATATGTAGTATTGGTGAAGAAATCTAACGGGAAGTGGCTAATGTATGTGGATTTCATGGATCTCAACAAGGCTTGCCCAAAAAATAGTTTTCCACTCCCACGAATAGACCTGATAGTAGATGCAACAGCAAGGCATAAAATGCTAGTAGATGCAACAGAATGAATACATTTGACCAAGAGAAGACCACTTTCATAATATACCAACGACTATATTGCTATAAGGTAATGCCCTTTGGCTTGAAGAATGTTGGGGCAACATATCAGAGGTTAGTAAACAAGATGTTTAAGAGCCAGATCGGGAGGAACATGGAAGTAAACATCGATGATCTGCTAGTAAAAAGCATGGAGTTTGCCCAGCACATACAAGACCTCAGAGAGGCCTTCCAAGTTTTGCAACAATATCAGATGAAGCTCAACCCGACCAAGTGTGCATCTAGAGTGCAATAGGGGAAAATTCTCAAGTTTATGGTGTTAGAAAGAGGTATCGAAGCCAATCCTGAAAAAGCTAAGAGCAATAATAGAGATGATGCCGCCCAAGAATCTGAACGAAGCACAAAAACTAGCAGGAAGAATAGCAGACCTCAATAGGTTCGTATCCCAATCAACAGATAAATGTCTTCCTTTCTTTCAAGTGCTTAAGAAAGCTCAAGATTGGGATGCCAAGTGCGAAGAGGCATTCACACAGCTGAAGGAGTATTTAACTCACCCACCGTTGCTTAGCCACGCCAAACAAGGGGAACCACTGTCACTGTACCTGGTAGTAACCCCGGATGTAGTATCGGCAACATTAATAAGAGAGGAGGGAAGGAGCAGAATCTGGTGTATTATGTAAGTAGGGCCCTGAAAGGAGTTGAGATCAGGTATCAAAAGATTGAGTTAGTCACCTTCACCATGGTCGTAGCAGCAAGGTGACTGCGGCCTTATTTCCAAGCCCATTCGATAAAGGTAGTTACCTCGTCGCATTTACAGAATGTATTGCAGAATCTGGACACCTCAAGACGGCTGGTGAAGTGGTCTATTGAGCTAAGCAAGTATCACATCAATTATGTGCCTAAATGCTCCGTGAAAGGGCAGATCCTGACCAACTTTTTAGCAGAATTTTCAAACTTCCGAGAAGAAATCCCCAAGTCACCTGAGAAGAAGCCATGGCGAGTATATGTGGATTGGTCATCTTGCAGAGCAAATGGCAAATGGCAAGGTCATCTCGCTCCCTCCCAATCATTGTCACTTCTTGACGATAATCATTAGCCTCCATAGCAGTACTTGCCAACTCATCTCGAAGTGAATCAACTTGCGCACGGAGGGGTAGCTAGTTCGCCATCAGTCGTGAGGGATCGAGCTTCCAGTTGGGTCAACTCACTGGCCATTTGATCCTTCTTGCCACGAGCTGTGTAGACAGCATTGTAAGCCTGACCGATGAAGGAATGCATGGACTAATTCTCCTCTTCTAGTTGTAACCTATCCTCTACCAAGTTGATAGCAAGGCGATCGACCCCCTAAAAAAAATCAAAACTAATGATCAAGCATGCAGAAAGAAAAACAAGTACAGATAAATTACCAGTGCAAAAATATTTATGAGATGTTGATCAGTGGCGTTGAAAGCCTTTGCACGGCGAACACGTGGGGATGGTGAGGAGCTTGATGGGCGAGAACTAGAAGAATCTCTCGGATTGAAGGTTTGGAAAGAGACGTTAGCAAAAAGACCCTGAGGATAAGCTCCCTCAGTCGATCTGGGAGGAACAAAAGAAGGAATGTCGGCAGGTGCATCAACGTGAGGACTCGAGCACACTTCAGCATCATCCTGGTGAGGAGGTGCCTGATTAATATCAAGGTCCTCCTCAGGAGCAATCAAGGATGGTTTGTCGTCTCCTCTAGGAGAAATGCTAAATGGCAGAGAATGAATCAAAACCCTACTCCCACTAGCAAGAGAAACTGCTGGAAACACAAAAGGCAAATTGAAAGTAACTCCGCCAGAAATTGTGGAGGCAAGGGACAAACCAGCCACTGCTACTGTCTCCACGACATGTCCCACCAGTGGAGATTCCACGAGAACATCAAAGGAATGAGTAGTGATAGGCGAGGATAAAGGCACTGTAAGCAGAGGAGCCTCGAAGAAATTACGACTTCAAATGGATGTCGTCGCCTTTCTAACACAAATTGTCGGCCAGTGTAGTTAAAGACTGAGCAGCAGCTTCGACACCAGCCTCCGCCGCAATTACGGCTTCAAGGTCCTTCTTGGCTAAAGCCATCACATCATCCAAGGAAAGGGTGGTGGAGACAGGAAGGTGGTCAATTTGCTCGGTTGCCTCCGAGGACAGCCAACTTAATACTTCCACTCGCCTGGTGCCATTTTGCTCAATTGCTCCCGAGAAGCAGCCAACTTAATACCTCCACTCGACGGGGGAGGAGGCGAGGAATCGCACCTCGACGAGATGGACTCTTCTGAACGAGATGAAATACGAGCCCTCTTAAGTTTTCTCTTCTTTTGCCCACTAGCACCAGGATGGGTTTTCCTCTTTAAATCACCCGCCAGCGAGGGGTCACCCAAAAACTCACGACCTGATATGTGGACCCGACTAGGAACCATCAGAAACCCCTCAATATTGCTAGAGGTTAAAAGCACACCCGAAATGCATAACTTGGGATGAGTCTGGACCCAAGCCTTTACTAACTGCACATGGGCAGCCTCACGAGGGGAAAGAAGAACCTCAAAGTCATCCTCATCGGGAACAGCGGACCAACAAGCCCTAACGGGAAATTTCTGACAAGGAGCTTCATCCATGGGAAATTACCAACCTGAGCTAGAAAGAAAGAAAATTTTATTTCCCCAATCTTTCACATGAGAATACTTGCGCTCCAATTCAACCAATTTACAACGGGACCTAAAACTACAAAGGTTCCCCTCCAAATGCCTAAACCCATGTAATGACAAGAATTCACGGGCTGTTAAGTCAGGATACTCATCGCCAACAGGTTGCAGTACCCTTCACCACAAAACGCAACAGGCCATCAAGATTCTCTAGGCGTTGCGCACCAATTGGGCGGGGGCAAGCCCTAGGACGTCTAACACGTCACGAATTGGCTGCATGAAGGGCAATCGAAGCCCCATGGTAAACATTGCAAGGTAAAGAAGACACACCTTTTGCATTGATAACCTTCTGGTTTGGAGTGGGTAAACCCAATGGAAATAGCCATACCTTTCGCATTGATAGCCTTCTGGTTTGGAGTGGGTACCTTCAGTTGAGTGGAGTCAAGGATGTTGAAGTTGTTTCGAGCATTTTCGAGTTCAAAAGAAGACACATTCGAGGACCATCAAGAGCCCATGAAAATGGACGCTGAAACGTGCCTATCGAACCTCCATTCTCCACTAGGGTTCGCAGGACCAGTAGCGAATCGAACAGAGCAGTCGTGGGGTGGCGAAGAACCGCGAGTAGAAGTCGCGGCCTTACCCTTGGAAGAGAACGCCATGAGTAGAAGCACGAAGTTGCAAGAAGAGAAAGGTCAGATGAAAGATGACGAACTCAAAACGATTGGCAAGAAATACGGAAAGGCAAGAAACTCAAGAGAGGAGGGAAAAATGAGACCCCCAAGAGCCTTAATAGGAGTGACAGTTGAGGTACTAAGGATGCAGGTGCGAAATGATGCACTGACAAACACCTCGAAAACCCAAACGATGCCTGGCAGCTGGATTCAAGCAGATGAAGAGCAGCATGGTTTTTAAGTCCCATCACGCCACGCATGATGAGACTTAGCGGGGTAACTGGAGAGGATATTCCAATCGGTTAGTCCCACATGGGCCTAGACCCTTACTCAAGCCCAAAGCCTGCCTCACTGCCTAAAGCTCAACTCGATATCAAGAGGATTCATCCCACAACCCATACTGACTGGATAACTATCCAACGGTGGCAAGGAATAAAAAAGGTTGTCATTCAAATTTATTAAGGGATGAACCCTCATCTCTAGGTTTGAATTTGAATAATAGATATGTCCATCATCTTTTAACAACAGAATGGTTCAAAAGCTCTACATAAGAAGAGAACCCAGGTACGTAAAGATCATCTAATTCATTGGTATTAAAGAGTTATCTTTTATCACTGACTTAGGCATCAGAGGCGTTCCCTCGAGCCCCCAAGTCGTCATACTCTTTGGTTGTAGTGATCGTGAGGTGATGCCGGTGAAACATGTCCATAACAGACCCATTTTTTAAATTCCAAGTCTTTTCTACTTCTTTTAGCTTTTTATTTTTTATTTTTTTTCAAATCGATTGGTAGTTAAAATATTTTCTCTATGCACAACCAGTTAGGTGTATAACTTAAGCTAAGAGTAATAGCAAGAAACATTTTACTTGTATGAAAAAAGGCATCATAATTATACACTAATGCATCACAATGTTTTGTCCTTAAACAAAATTACATTAAACAATAAAAAAATGCTAACTTCCAACAACAGGATTCAGTGCTAATTAAATAACACCAAACTATGTGAACTTTTCGGGGTTGTTTTTGTGTTGTGTGATCTTATATTATGTGAATTTGCTATTAGTCGATAACCTGGTTGTTTAGGGCTGTTTTGAATGATTAACTTGAAACTTTGAGGCCTTTTTTGTCTTGTGTGAACTTGTAATATGTGAATTTGGTGCTAGTCGATAGTCTGAAAGGTTGGGGTTGTTTTCTATGGTTAACCAGATAATTTGGGGCTGCTTTTGTGTTGTATGATTAATCGTATTCTTTCGTTTGTGTTTTGTGTTCTAGTTCTTAAATCATTAATTGTAAAGGCATAAGCTATAACGTCCCGTTCCCGAAGGTCCGGAGAGTTAACTCTTAATACTTAAAATTAATCCCATAAAATATTAATCCACTTAATCAATCCAAAAATCTAAGTTCCTCCATGGCGACAATAAAGAAATCCCCAATAACATAAATTGGAAATTCTCCAAAACTCGAAAATATCCTCAACTCATCAAATCAAATACCCAAAAAAAATAAAGCAGTTTACTAACTACGACCCTCAAATAAGCATTTGTACCCTCAAACACTTATTCCACTACGATCATCACACCTTGCTAAACTTTCTACTCTTGTTCTCCAGCTGAACCATCAAAATTATCTGAAAAATATATGGAGATAAGGGTTGAGTTATCAACAACTCAGTAAGCAGAGGACATATACTAGTGTGTAAACATGAGCATTTACAGAAATCAGAATGCAGAACAAAACATTTTCATTTTCAGAGTGCGGAAGCAAAATATGTTATCAAAATATCAGAGCGAAGATTTAGAAATAATTTCATTCAAAAGTATTCTTTGGCATAGCATAAATGATGATCATCATCATCAGAACATCATATCAGAACAGAGGCCATGTATAACCCCCGTGGTAGGGTTGTGCATCTGCGGATAGCCAAGCAGAACATAAAAGACTCTGTCACCAAGGTGTGCACTCAAAACAGAGACCACTACTATAACCCGTGGCAGGGCCGTATCCACTATTATTACCCGTGGTCGGGCCGTATCCACTATTATAACCCGTGGTTGGGCCGTATCCACTATTATAACCCGTGGTTGGGCCGTATCCACTACTGTAACCCGTGGTTGGGCCGTATGCCACTATTATCACCCGTGGCAGGGCCGTAACTAAACAGAGCGGAAACAGAATCAAACTCAGAATCAGAGAGTCATGCCAAACGTTTTCAGAAATCACGTCTTATCCAAACAGAGTATTGAATAAAATATTCGGAACAGAACAAAATCATATCACAACATAATTTATGCACAAATTTCATTTTCGCTCTCTTTTTCAAAGTTCAGAAACAGAATGTCAAAAATAAGCTCATGTATACACCATTCATGATAGAAAATACTTTCTTCTTAAACAGAATCTCATGCGTAATGTAAAACAAATAACTGAGGTAGTTCCAATTCTTTTCACAATCAAATATGTATATTTTCTAAAAATAACCTCAGCTCATTTTATTTTAATGCAAAGTCTAGTATAGGAACCCCGCTTACCTGGACTTCTTAGTTTTTCAGAATTTTCCTCAAAAATGCCGAACAAATATTAAACGTCACCTATAAAATAATCACGTAACTTCCATAAATTTTCAATTAATCACGTATTTCAATATTTAATCCTAAGCTTATAAAACAACCTATTTAATTCCTCAAAACCTAAAATTCAATCATCACTTTCTAAAATCGCCAATGCTACTTAATACTATGACTAAAACATTTAAAAAATCAGACCTATTATTAGTGAAAACAACTTATGAAGCGTAATACTAAGTAATATAATTATCCCAAAATATTTTAAAATAAACCATAACTATTATTAAAAAGACTAAAATATATCTAAACTGTAGAAATAACAATACACCAATATTGTTTACTCTTAAAATAAACCTTTACAAATAACATGTTAAAATACTTAAACGATTTAAGGTAAGTACAAGTAAAAATTTCATTAATTAATAATAAACAAAAAGCTTTAATCGTAATTTAAAAGTTTAAAATAAAATTTCACAATTACTAAAATAATTTGCTACTAAAGTACAATTTGAAAATCCTATTTATTGTATGCAAACTTTTCTTATACCACCCGTATAAACCACGTAAAAACAGACCAAAATATAACAACTTGAACACATTCTAAAACTAAGGGTAAAACTATAATTCATTTTCAAATACCATGCAAAAATATAAGTTACGTAAACTGCAAATGCATTCACGCAGACTCTGTGCAAAAACCATAAGAACAGGGGCGCGAGGCACTCACCGCCAAGGGAGGAGCTGCGCGCAACGCGGCAAAGAAGGTCACGGTGGTGAGGCACTGAGAGAGAGAGAGAAACACGGTGAGAGAGGAACAAATTCATGCAATAGAGATGATACACGGCGTGTGCATGGAGGTGTTACCGAGAGAGAGGGTGGTGGTTTGAGTCGGCGGCAGTGTAGCAAGGTGGTGCAGGGCGTAGCTAGCAAGACCAGGTTATGGTTGTTTCCGTCGAGGACAGTGGCTGAATGCGTGCCTGGGAAAGAGGGTCTGGCAAGGAAGTACTCTGTTTCTTGATGCAAAAACAGAGCAGTTTTGGTTTCTTTCGGGGTTTATCTGCGCGACTTGAGGCTGCCGGTGGAGGCTTGCTGTGGTTAGTTCTACTTCGGGCTAGTGTTTTCTGTCGTGTGAGGGGCCAGTCGTGCGGGTTGCAGTGTGGAAGGGCTTGGCAGTGGGAGTGGTTCACGGTGGTTTGGCTTACGGTTTCGCGTGGGAGGGCAGTGGTCTGGCTTACGGTTTCGCGTGGGAAGGCAGCAGCGCGAGCTTTCTTCATATGAATATAAATAGACAATTGAACATGAAAAGAAAACCCTAGATGAAAACCAAACGGACGCGGGACGTGCATGAGGGACGTGTGTGTGCATGCATGCCCTGAACGAAAGCGTGTGTATGCATGCCGTGGATGAGAGGCAGACCAAGAGGAAAAAGAAAAAATAAAAACAGAAAAAAAAAGAAAACAAAATTAAATCTGGTGTTTAAAAACAAAATAAATATGTGAAGATTATATAATAAAATAAATGAACTAAAAATAAATAAATAGATAAAAATAGAGTTTGGTTGGGTCCGGGTGTTACATAAGCACACCTACGTCCACATCTGCATCTTTTTCAAAAGGACAACTATAATAGCCTATTGAGGCTCCTATAACTGAAGAGTCTAGTAAACCGTTAGACTCTTCGGTAGGCACTCCTACTACCTTCCATTCTACCCCCACCCTTCACCAGGTAGTAGAAACTTCAATGTAACAACCCCGCTCTGGGAAGGGTGGAATCGCTACTTAACATGTTCCCCTTTTTGTTTTCTAGTAATATGCGATAAGCAAGAACATATCACACGTGTACTTTAAATTTCTAATTTAATAAAGGGGAACACTTAATAGACATTCTATTCAAACATTCATCCATAAGAGACTCTCAGAGTCCATCATAAGTGCATAAAACATAACTAGTTCTAGTTAGGAAGGGACTCCGTCCCTACCATACATACAAAAATGTACTAAGTCAATGTATAAGGGGTTACCATCACCCTAACAGTTACACCATACCAAAGATACATTGTTGTAAAGTCAAACCCTACAAAACATCCGGACAAGGGACCCATCCCAATATAAAAACATCCATAAACATAACCCATCATCCATACAAGGTCGAACCAACAAGGAAGACACTAAGCATCTACCTTTCACTCATCAGTAGTGCCCTGCTCTCCAGCCTCTTCATCATTACCTGGACGTTTAAAACATAAACACAAAGAGAGTCGAATACTCAGTAAATAGTACACCATGCAGTAAACATACTAGGCATCTTCTTGTTCTTTTGAAATATGCATACATAAACATTTTGAAAATTTGACAATGCTTTCATGCATAAACATTTTAAGGAATAAACATTACTTTCATGCATAAACATTTTTGAGAAATAACTATGCTTTCCCTTGGGTCGGTGCACACTATTACGCCCTATGTGCAGGGTTAGTGGTCTTCCTTTGGATCTGGATTTTTGCTCATGGCCACGGGTTAGGAATCCCTTCTTTTGGATGGCGCCATTGGGTGCACTACCAATGGAACCAATCCGGCTTTGCAATCTGCCTCTTTCCTTTCTTTCCTTGATCATTTGTTCATGCTGGCCATTAGCATTTTCATTCATAAAGCTTTCTTTCTTTCTTCTTTGAAATCATGCATTTTCATCATTCTTTATTAATAAATGCATATGCAGTTTAATGAACTAGATATATTTTCGTGCTATACTACATATAAGAATAATCAATAAGTTTCTTGAGGGGGCATGCATTATAAGAGTTCATGATTTTAGAATGTGAATGCGAATGCACTACTTCATACTTTACAACCAATCATAATTTTTAGGATGTTTAACAGGGGCTATCATGAAAGGGTTTGTACATACTATATTCATTTACTCTTTTCTTTAAAAGAAAATTTGCAATAAGAGAGAGAGAGAGAGAGAGACATTATTTTGTAAAGAGAACTTGGTATAAGAAGTATGGTCATAACTACTTACCTCTATGATCCTCGATACTTCCAACTTCACAATAGGTCATAGTCCAATAAATAGCTTAAGTGTATTAATACTCATTCAATATTTTTTAGCCCTCTCTTTAAAATAGAAAGCCGTGATTTTACAATCTAACATCTCTTTTATACTTAACATTAACTCAATTAACTAACTTCTCGTCTAAACTTTCCAAGAATAACGTAATTAATACTAAATAATTGTAACAGCCCAAAATTCAATGGGGGAATTTCTATAGGCTTTAGGAATCTCGTGAAAACACCATAGGTTTTCACGAATCGACTAACCGCTTAGGTTTTAGTCTGTCAGGACAACCAGAGTTATCACTCACTATGATGCCAGAAGTGCAATTTTTATTTATTTGATGTAGTTAGCAGTCTTAGATTGAGTAATGGTTTATGCCATTAGACTCAGTTGATTATTTAGAATTTTATGGCGTAATAATCTCATTTTCAATTTTCGGACGAAACGCTTGTTCTAAAATTCATTTTTCTTATTTCGAAGCACTTCGAGATTGAATTTCAATAAACGATTTGCACAGTTAGATTTGTATGAATATTTAGGATTTTATAGTGCAAAGTTTTTGTATCACTTTCCCGGAGTGAATAGTAACCTCTATAGTAGCATCTAGCGCAGTGTTTTCAAAATCACAGTGTGGGATGTCCAAATTAGGTAAGAGAAGTTTTATTTGAGCACTTGGTATGATCTTAGCCACACTTAGTGAATAGTATTAGACACTTGGCACAAAGAGGAAACATGAGTTGAATTATGAAGGAATCAAAGTGTGAGATCATGCCACCTAAACGAAACCCTATTCTTTTTCATCTGATCAACCAATTTGTGCCAGACCAAAGAGGTTTTCACTTTCACTCTAAATGGTTGGAATTCAATTGAAAACCCAAAATTTTGGTTGAAATCGAAACCCTGAACGGTTTCCCCAAACTCTAAAGTTGGCCTCCAAATCCTATTTGATCTAATTTCTAGCATTGTATTTAATCATTTGATTAAATCACTTCTACATGCTATTAATTTTTCAAATTCATGTTATGACATCATTATCCAACCCTTTAAAACTTAGAATTTTGATTGGGCCAAGCAAAATTGGTTTTGGGCTTGATAGCATCCCAAACGCTAACAAAACCGTCTCTAAACCCCAAATTGAAGCCGACGAATCTTGGCCACCTTACAAAACTTCTTCACCCACCCATGGCTGACCATCCACTGCTCATGACACCCCAAATTAGTGCATGATGTGAGGGGAAAAAGCCACCTCATCACACCCCTTCTAGAAGTCAGCAGCAGTAGCCCACTCCCCATCCACTATTCTAGCCTGTGACCTAAGAAGCATCCCTCAAGGGTCATTCAAGCCCATACCTCACCCTCTCTAAGTCTAGAGGTGTGCAAGGCACCCTTCCTTCCATTTCATCACTTCTCATCCCCATTCTTAGAGAGAAACACTTAGTAGCTCTCTAAGGAAGTTTTCTGAATCATTTTGCGTGGCCATTTGCGACCCTTTGTAAATATTTTCTCACAATGACTTCTTCATAAACATTGTTCATATTTGAGTCTAGTTTCCGTGGATATCTTATTGTTTCATTTCATGGTGATTTGTTGGTTAAACATTGTTTTAACCATGGAAAGGTCATTATGGGGGTTGAACTGGAGAGTATGTTATATTTTGGAGTTTTTGACAAGCTAATGGAAATATCTTGGTCCAAGAATTTTATGGAGTGTTTTTAACATTTGTTTATGAGTTTTGATTAAGGATTTGTTGCATGAATAAAGCTTTTGATGAAATATTTTCTTAGATGTAGAAACTTAGAAACTAGAAGTGGAATTGGAAAAACAGTTTCTGTTTTGAGAAAGTTTGAATATTTTGTGGTTTAATCTTACTCCAATGGTTTTAATATTTTTATTTGATGATCCTAAGCCTCTTATATGCATGTTATGATGTTGGTTTGAAGATATTTAGTATTAGTTTCAAAGATATGAGTTTTATATGCAAGAGGATTTCGGTTAGACGTAAGATTTGATTTTTTGGGTTAGATCCATGTTTTATTGATTTTTGGCCATGTGATTTTAAGTTTGATGGTTGTATCTTCTTTAGGACACATTTTTAAATCTTTTGATGTTTTAGTTTGAAGATTGCATCTTTTTAAACCATGGATCAAGAGATTGATCAAAGCTAGTTAAGGAAAAGTTTATGTTTTTTTGACTAAGTGTAGAACCGACAACTCCAAATGTTGTTTTGTGATTTTTGGTGACTTTTGTTTAATGATTTAAAGCATGGTTGATCTTAGAATGATGTTATGAATATGTTAGATGTAAGATTTGATTTTTAAAAAAATTATTGGAGATGTTCTAAATAAGGTCAAAACTTGGGTTTCAAGGGTTTGTTTTCGGTTAAAAAGTTTGGATCTTTTTACTAAAAAGTTTGGTGGCGATGATTAGCATTTATTTTAATGAATGTTTAAGCATGTCTTTAAACTAAACTTAGGATAGGAAGATCTTTATTGTAAAATTTCAGTTTAATCATGAGTTTTGAATTTGAAAGAATTGCAACAAAAATCAAGAGAAAAAGCCTACGCATGTTTCGGCCCCTATAGAGTTTTCATGGTTGTATTTAGTTTTAAATTTTTCTGAGTTAAGGACAAAATTTACACGAGGTATGTAAATTTTGTGATTTTTGGAGTTAGGATGCAAAATCCTAAAGTTAGGGGTAAAATCGTCATTTTCCCTCATGTAGAGGGTAAGATGGAAATTTTACTCCAAGTTAATATTTTTACATATTTGTAATTGTTAGTGATTAAGTTCTAACTTTTAGTTTCTCATGATCACGCTTGAGTTTTTACTTAGAAACGCGAAGACCGAGGTAAGTTAGCTTTTAACTTGCTATCAGTTTAATGTGTGTGGTAATAAGTAAAGGAACTACAGTGTATGTATGTATGTATCTTATGTGTCATGCCAAGTCATTACATATTCATCTATCACACAGAATTTATTCTGTCAAAAATTGTTCATCTGTTAAGCAAGATATTCTATCACGTTTTACTATACATTGCAAGTACGTCTTGTTAAGTATGTCATTTGTTACATGTATGTCATGTCATGTAATATTCACCGTTGCAAACATGTCATGTTAAGTATGTTGTATGTTACATGTTATGCCATGTTAAGTATGTTGTCTGTTATATGTTATGTCATGTTACAAAATATTTCTATCTCAAGTAAGTCATATCTTTTGAGTTACGTTCAAGTCATGTTTAGTTACGTTAGGGCTTCTATCATTTCGTATTCCTGTCATATTTCATCTCGAATATAGTTTGTGTATTTCGAGAACAGTCATGTCAAGTTATTCATGTAAATCACGACCCTAAGTGCTAGGATGAGGTAATATCCTAATGAAACTCATTTGTTCACGTTGGAGTGTCTAAATAGGTGTAAAATTCCTTGAGTTGACAGAATACTGTCAACAGGTAGCGGGCAGGGGCCTAACCAACTGGTCATCGGAGCGCGCCAGGCACTAACGCCGATAGAGCCACATTTCAATTCTCGTCGGGTCCACAGTGAGTGTGGCATACGAGGTATGGGGACCACAGTGAGTGTGGCACATACAATGCACTCGCAGCTAGTGCAGATACATGTGTTGTAATGCGGTAATCGGCTGGGACCCATGAAACACCCAAGTAGTTGAGTTTAATCAGTTGAATAACAAGATTTCAAGTTCATGTTAAGTCAAGTCAAGTCTTAGTTTAAGTCCAGTTTAGTTTAAGCAAGTCAAGTTTAGTTCACGCTTCAGTATAAGTTATGTCAGTTATGTTATGTTGTATGCCAAGTTATATTATGATTACTTATGACTTTGATTATGCATTCATGTTTTTACTATCATGCATTCATGTTTTTACTATCATGCATGCATCATTAAACTGTGTTGAACATTTCTATTAACTTGTTGAGATTTGTAATCAAATTTCACTGTAGTAGTCTCAACTATCATTCCCCCCAAATGGAAGATCTTGTTACAGGACCCAAAGGAGAACCATGATTCGAGCAACTGGACACAGTCAACTGAGCGACGGTGCGACGTTAATGTTAATATAGTAGTTAACATGAATTACTACTTGTAATGTAGCCATCTCCAGTACTCTTTTCATCATAGCCATTTTGAACTAGCGTTATGATCTCAATTATTTAGTATGTCCTTTTGTATGAAGCGTATTTTAAGTATTTGAGATATTTTCAGTTTAGTGCATAGTATTGCTAAGGAAAATAAATTATCCGCTACGAATATTGCATAATGTTATATGCATGTTAGGAACATTGTATCTTTAATTGTCATGAACGGATGCAAGTAACCTTGTATTGCATGTCCCAACGCTTCAGATGTTCGTTCAATTCCAAGCGAAATCTGGGGGCATCACAAGCATGTTAGCTGTCCATGAAAGGCCAATTAGGTATTTTACATAGAAATGTAGTTGAGAACTTATTGGTTTAACAAGGTTTATTTGATTTACGCTTACTTTGGAATTAATGGAAAATACTTAACAAGGGGGCTTAGGACTGATAACCTAATCAATATAGAAAAAAAAAACATGCCCTTTAAAATAGCTAGTTGTCCCTTATTAAAAAAAGGCTCACTTGTCAACAATTTGGCTCTTGGGTCGGGTGGAATTAAATTAGAAGAGGGACAACTTCAAGGGGCTGCCTTGTCATCAAAACAGGGCATACACATGTGTTTAGGCTTATTGGACAGCTTACATACAATTATATGACATGCACAATTAATCATCTACTCCTAATACCAATCTATGCTATAAATCTAGTGACACTAGTATTAAAGAAAAGTTTGTTAAAACATAATTATTTGGTTAAACATAGCATAAAAACAGAATGGTTAAACCCAGGAAGTAAACCATAATTTAATACTAAAGATTTCCAGCTTAAATAATTTTAACACATCTAAAAGCACAAATGTAAAAACCATGTAACACTACAACAAAGTTCCCTTCTTTGAAAAACCCACCTATTTCGAAATACTCAAGAAACAGAACACCAAAGTGGCTATCTTCAACATACACGGTTATATGAAATCTGGAAAATACATAGCATACAAGGCATTAATTAAATAAATTCCACAATGCATTAAAAGAGGTAAAAATCTGGAAAAGATACAAGCTTTCAACTACAACGGCTCGGTTTTGCATCACAACCACAATCCAACCAAAGGAAATCAGGGTTAGGGTTTATACCTTTTGTGGATCTCTTCCCAAAACACAAAACGGAGAAGAGGAAAGGTAGATTTGGCTTGGGGAACAAGAGAGCACACGAAATCCTTCGCTTGCTATTTTCCTCTTGAGAAGATGAAATAATAAGTGCTTGGGCTTAAGATTGGAAGGAGAACGGAAATTGGGAGAGAGAGAAGTGTCGCACAGATAGACTTGAGGACTTGAGAGAAATTTTTCCTTTTCCTTGCCTTGGAAGCCAATGGGTATGATGGGGGGTAATAAGGGCTTAAGTGACTATTGAAAGTCCTTCCCTTAGCTAAAATCGATGATGGGGATTAAACTTGGGAAGATATTTCCCTTACCTAACAAATCAATGGATAGGATTAAAGGAGCTTTATACTTAAAATAAATAAAATAGTAAAACTAAGGTTTAATGTTATAAAATCATATAATTATACCCTTTACACAGTTTAATAAGTCCCATTTAAATAAAATCATACTCATCTTAAAATAAAATAATTAAAAATCTTTATTTCAAAATACATAAAAGAATATTTCACTTAAAAGAATTAATAAAAAATTGACGTAAAAGTCTACACAGTAGGACTCAGGTATTACATTCAATAATATGTTTGAGGTATGGGATCACTTCACAAGAGTGTCTGATTGTGATACCGTAGAACATACAACAATTTGTAACCATTGTGGGAGGTTGTGGAAATGCTATCCCAAAAGGCAAGACACTTTCGCCTCCACATTTGCCCTAAAAACCGTAAGACTACATTGGAAAAGAGTAAAACATTCTTGGTTCCGAAGGCAAGAGTTAAAGGAGGGAAAGGGGAGAAGAATCTAGGGATAACCAAGTAAAACGAGAAGAAGATTAGGGCTACCCTTGCTAGGATGTTGATAGTGGATCAGTTAACTTTTAGGGTTGTTGAGGGCCAAGGGTTTAAGGCTACAATAAACCCCTTGATCCTAGGTTTCTCATTCCTTCTTCTTTTACGGTAATGAGGGGTTATATGAGGCTATTCTTCGGAGAAAATGATAACCTTCCAGCTTAAGTTGGACGTGGCTGAGAAGTATAAAAAAACCTTCCAACTTTTGTTTGTTGAGAGTCTCTACTCACCAGTTTATTTGTCAGAGGATGGGCTTGGGAAAAAGGCTTTAGGAGCTCTTGGGTTTGATGATAGGGAGACCATCAGAAACTTTATGAAGTTTTTTTATGTATTTTATAATGTCACATTGTGTATTTCTAGTCTACTATACGTTACATCGAATCTGTATTTTGATGAGCTTTTTAATATTCATGCAAACTTTAAAAAGTTTTTGTAACAATAGTAATCGATGCTTGAGTTCAATAGATTTTAGAATGAAAATAAAGTATGATAAATATTTGGGAGATCTTCAAAAGATAAACATGTTACTGTTTATTCCTGCCATTCTTGATCCACAGTACAAATTGGTTACTCAAGCATTTGGTTCAATTAAACATTGGGCAATTAGATGAGTGATGAACTTCTTGAAATCCTCAAGAGTGATATGGAGTTCTTGAATAAACAATATGTTATGTTTGGTGGTGGGTGTGCAAGTGGGTCTCAGTCAACTATGTCTCACACACCTAATAAGAGTAGTACATCAATGTGGAGTAACTGTACAATTGATCCCTTGGCTTTTTTGAGAAACTTCCATAAAGAGTAGAAATCAGAAACCTTGATTGACTGTAAATCGGAGCTAGAACGGTATTTCTTGGAGAACGTTGAGGTCCCTACGGAGAGTTTTGACATTTTAAATCATGGTGAAGGGTCAATTCCACCAAATATCCGGTTCTTGCTCTAATAGCAAGAGATATCTTGTCCATTCCGATCATCATCATAGCATCTAAGTAGCATTTAGCATAGGAGGCCATGTCCTGGATTCGTTTCGAAGTTCTTTGGCTAGTAGAACTGTAGAGGCTCTTTTGTGTGCGCAAAACTGGTTGTAGTCCACTCCTATATGCTTGAGTCAAAGTTATTTGGATACAATTAATGATGTAAACAGCTATAAGTTAGACTCAAGTAATATATTTAAATATAATTTTTTTTGTTTTTGTTATATATCTTGACTTTTATCATTTTTTATACTAATTTTTTATATTTTAGCATCTTAATGTAGAATTAACCATTAGTGTGGCAAATATACTACATGAAGATGATTGAGATTTGAGCTGCATTTGTGAAATTGTGTAACTCTTGTTTGTTCAATTTTTTTTTTTTAACTAAGAGAAGGTAGTCACATGTCCAATAGTGACCCCAGCCCAAGTTTATTAATGAGCCATCACTTGTGGTGGATGAATACCGTGGTAACAATCACAGTACTTGGCATTTACAAAGAATTGAAAATAAAAGAAAATAAAATCCCAAGTACTCAAAAAAAACCAAAAATACCTATCAAGACTACCGCTAACCAAAAATACCTATAAAGTACTTGGCATTTACAAAGAATTGAAAAAACAAAAGAAAATAAAACCTCAAGTACTCAAAAAAACCAAAAATACCTATCAAGACTACCACTAACCAAAGTCAAATCACACGATCTGAAGTTAACAAGATACATTCAACACTTCTAAGGCTGAGGTAAACCACATGAATCTGTTCTGATGATCCCTTTCAACAATGAGGAAGCTCCGTCTGACCTAACCAATCATGGGAAACACCACTACTTCCTAGCCAAGCCAAAAAGCCGGCTGCCTTATTTCCTTCCCGATAGATATGATTAACATAAAAATTAATCTCTCCCAACATCTTAACTATGTCTTCCCAAAAGTCCTCTGGGTACCAAAGAGTACATTTTCCTTTTTTAATCCAATTCACTACTATTAAAGAATCCATTTCAATGATAAGGTTATTGAACCCCCATCGTTTACAATGTTTAAGACCAATCTAAAGAGCCATAACTTCCGCAAGATTGTTACTACCATGCCCAAACGATTCAGAAAAAGCGCGATTCAGAAAAAGCGTATACCACATTCCCAAACTCATTCCTGACTACTCCTGCACCCAACATTCCCGGATTATTGATGCTACTTCTGTCCATGTTCATTTTAAACCACCCTCTATTTGGCTTTGCCCATCTTACTACCTTAAAAACTTCATTTTTCCTTGCAATAATAGATAGATTCAAAGAGTTTAACACCTTAATATCATTTTCCACTAGTCGAGAAGCCTTGCTAATTTTAATACCAACCCAATGAATCCAATACTTTACTGATCTCCATAAAACATGAACCTTTTCTTTCTTACCTTCCATCCTGGCTTTACATCTCCACTTCCATAAGTTCCAGGAAATGATCACCAGTACAAAGCCAATTAGACTGCCAAGTTGTGATGATTTTGATGCTCTCTGAAACCATGCCTCCACTGTTGCTTTCCAAGACCATATTGGGACAAACAAAATTCCCAACATGTTTGAGCTGAATTTCCAAATGGCCACCGCTATGGTCCCACTATACAACACATGATTGATATCTTCCAAGGCACCTTGTCGACAACACTTACACTTGGACGCCAAAGGCACTCCCAATTTGCTTCTATGGTCATCATCACTCAGACTTGAATTTAGGGCCTTCCACATAAACACAGAAAGACTTTTTAGGAATTGCAACATTCCATATCCGATCCGACCATTCATAGTTATGGTTACTATCCCGAACAAGATTCCAAGCACTCCTTGACGTAAAAGAGCCCTCCGAATTGCCCAACCAGATAAGCCTATCATCACCTTTCCTTCGACCCTTAACTTCGTTGACAATATCTTCAGCTTTTTCAGGCCCTACTAATTGTTCCAGTTTATCCGAATCCCAATTATTATTCAGCATAACCTGTTTCACCTTCAAATTCAAATCACCCACAATCGGGTAATACTTCGTCAAAGGACCAAAGCTCATCCAATTGTCTTTCCAAAAATACACATTCCCCTCACGAATTATCCACTTAGAATGCAAAAGAACAGAAGGTAATTCATTAGCTAAAGATTTCCAGAATCGGGTACCTCTTGCAGCGTTACTGTCCAACGGATACACACTATGCTTATACTTTTCACAAAAATACTTTTGCCAAAGAGAGTCTGAATATAGCAAATTCCAGGCGAATTTTAGATGTAACGACCTATGAACATCACCTAAATTCCTCAACCCAAGCCCTCCCTCATCCACCGGTTTGCAAAGTTTATCCCATTTAATCCACTTTTTCTTAGGACTCCCATTAATAGACCCCCAGAAAAAAGTACTAAAAATCTTTTTAATCCGAGTATAAACCATTTTCGAAACATGCATCACCGAAAGAAGATGAATTGGCTCGACAATACCCGCTTTAAGAGAATCAATCTCACCCCAGCGGAAAGGAAATTACTTTTCCAACCTTCAATCCTATTACGAATTATTTGAATAATATCCTGGAAATGTGTTGACTTCAATCTTCCAGATACAATTTGAAACCCTAAATGTTTGAATGGAAGCACCCCTTTCGAGAACTGAGTGATGGATAAAATTTGCTCTGTCTAGCATTATTAATATGCTTAGAGAAAAAAATATGAGAGTTGGCGTTGTTTACCTGTTGACCCGACCATGAAGCATAGGTGCGCAAAGTACCAACAATCTCCAAAATAGAAGATTTCCCTCCATTGTAAAAAATTATCATATCATCAGCATATAATAAATGTAAAATTATAGGGTCATGTCTCGGGTGAGAGTAACACTTTACTCTTCTATCTTCGAACTTCTTCTTAATCAATCGGGAAAGTACTTCCTCCACTAAAATGAATAAATACGGGGGTAAAGAATCACCTTGACAGAGGACCCTTCCACCCTTAAAGAACCCCTTTGATGTGCCATTCATTACAATCGAATACCAAGGTTTAGTAACACATTGCCTCAGAAGTTGGCGAGCTTTCAGAGAGAAACCAAAAGCTTCCAATACACGAAATAAGAACTCCCAATTAATTGTATCATAGGCTTTTGCAAAGTCAATTTTCATCAATATGTAACACCCCGTATTTTAGTGTATTTTTAATGAAGGAATTATTGTTATTGATTCAAAAATTTATTCCCTTGTTTTAAAATTATTGGATTTTTAATTGCGTTATTTTTTATGATTTTTAGTTTACGAAAAATATTTTTGAAGTGTTTTCTTTAAATTAATTATTGTTATGTGTTTAAATTTCTTCTCGAATTAAATTAACTTATTATCGGGTTTAATTATTTATTTTAATTTTAATCACTGCGTTTGAAATATTTTATTTCACTTGCTGTTTTAAAATCGTTTCTGTTGGATCATTTTTGTGACCCAAGATGTAAGGATTGGATCTCATTTCTTTCTCCACAATTTCTCTTTCCTCTTTTCTTTTTTCTTCCTTTTTCTTTTCTTCCTTTCTTTTCTTTCTTTTCTTTTTCTTTCTCTGGCTCCTCCCTCGCGAAGCCCAGCCCCCCTCCCTCTCTCTCCGTCCGTTCTTCGTCTCCACCCAGAGCCGCCGTGCGCCGGCGGTGGTCGACACCGCCCAACCCACCGTCCTCCCCAGCCACCGGCGACCACCACCCTTCGATTTCAGCCCCAGTCGCACCGCCGTTAGCCCCCACGCGCCACACGAAGCCGCGACACCTCTTGTGCTCGCGCGCCGCCGTTGCACCACCATTGGCCGCCATTTCTTCACCACATCATCATCGACCTCCTAGCAACCCATTGAACCCAACCCCACCTCCGATCCGTCACCGGTGAAGTACATCCAACCTCATTTTCGATTTGGGTGTTTTTGGCCTCCAACCACCATTTGCGCCGCCACCCACTGCCAACCACCACCGCCACTAGTTTCACCGACATCCCTAGGCCCTACCCTATCAATCTTTGGTCTTCGTTTGCACCCGTTGAAAAGTGGGTATCTGTGACCCACGGCCACAGTGTATTTTGCACTGTTCTGCAGCTGTTTTTCCACTTCTTGCGCCTCCGTGATCCTCCAGAAATTATTATATAGTACTGTAAGTATTTTCCTAAGAATTCTCTTGAATTTAAAGTATTTTTGCACTAGCACATTACACTGTATTTAATTGCTAATTAGTTTTGCCGGACTGAGTCCGAGGAGTAACGGGGTTGATTGGTTTGGGTGATGGAGTTGTTAGTATGATTGGTTTAGACTATGAGATTTGTTGGCTATTCGGCTTTAAATATTGGTGTTTCGTGTATGATGTGGGTTGTGGCGGATATTGATGATTTTAGAAAGTGATGACATATTTTTGGAATTACGAGAGTTTTAAGTTTTGAGGAATTAAAATAGGTTATTTCTGAAGTTTAGGCTCAAATATCGAAATACGTGATTGATTGGAAACTTACGGAAATTACGTCATTATTTTTATAGGTGACGATCTATAGTCGGCTCGACATTTTTGAGGAAAATTTTGGAAAAGTTAAGTCGTCCAGGTAAGCGGGGTTCCTATGCTAGATTTGCATAAAAAAAAGAAATGAACTGAGGTTGGTTTGTAAAAATGTGCATGTTGTTTTAAAAAGAAAAAGTGAAAAACAACCTCAGAATATATTTCGCATTCCCTCATGAGATACGTATGAAAGAGAAAAGAAATGTTTTTGACATGAAATGTGTAGACATGAGCAATATTTGACATGTTTCTGAAATATGCAAAAGAGCGAATATGATATCATTGAAATTTTCATGCATGTGATATGAAATGATTTGGATCTGTTTTTGATCAAATAGAAATGATATGAATATGTTTCGCACGTGTTTTGATATGATATGGATATGATAAAACTTTGGCATACTTATCTGTTCTGAATATGGTTCTGATATGACAATACTGTTCACGTGATATGGTTGGTACCACCATGATATGATATGAGTGCACGCACTTTGGAAACAAAGTGGTCTTTTTACGTGTTCTTTCCTGTGTGCACACTCGGGGCTCCGAGATTGAAAGATGGGAAGTTCACCACATGATATTGCCTGGTTTGGCCACCGGGGATAGCACAACCCTACCACGGGGGTTAAACATGGTATATGATAAGATGAAGATGTTCAGTGATGTTATGCCAAAGCGTTTTTGAATATGAAATGGATTCTTAAATATGAATTGTTGATTTTGAGTATGAAAAGATTGAAAAGTCGCTCTGATTTTCTGATAACACGTTTTTATGAGATCTGCATATAAAAATAAAATGTTTTTCTTTCTGCATATTGAACTTTCTGAAAAGGCTCATGTTTACATACTAGTATATGTTCTCTGCTTACTGAGTTGTTGATAACTCACCCCTTATCTCCACCATCTTTTTCAGATGATTTAAATGTTTCAGTTGATGATCAAGGATATGAAGCATGGGTGAGAAGAGTTAAGAATGATGGTTTAAGCATAGAAGGTTTATATGGGTATTGAAAATCTTCATTCAGTAAGCTTGTTGTGTTCTGATGTTGTGAATTGTTGGGAGATTGATGTTTATATTAAGACTTTGTATTGTCTTAGAATAGTTATTCTGGAGTAAGTGATGTAAATATATGAGTATTTTGTGTGATAGAGAAAAATTAGAGTATGTACTATGTGGAAGAAAAATGATTTTTAAGTGACATGAGTTAACTCTCCGGACCCTCGGGGACGGGACATTACACAATATTTTACCTCCTCAGGCTTTTTTTATTAATATCATGAATAAGCTCCTGAGTGAGACTAACATTTTCGAAAATACTTCTACCTGGTAGAAAAGGTCCTTGTTCCTTTGAAATTATTATGCTAAAGAGTGATGTAAATCGGTCCACTAGTATCTTAGAACATATTTAATAGACCATGGAGCAAAGACTGATAGGCCTAAAATTCCCAAACGACGTTGGATTCTGTACTTTAGGAATTAGAACAATATAAGAGGCAGTGCAGAACCTTGGAAATTCATTCCCGCTAAAAAAATCAGTAATTGCTTCAAATAAATCATCTTGCACTAATGACCAACAATGCTGATAGAAACCCGAACCAAAGCCATCTGGACCAGGACTGTTGTCCTTAACAATAGAGAATAGGGCATTTTTAACTTCCTCCACTGAAGGAGAACTGCCAAAAATATTATTCTCCTCTTCCGACACTTCGCCCGCAATTAACTCAACCAAGTTTGGCAAAGAACTTGACTGGTTTGCCTTCAGAAAGTCTTCAAAGTCAACACAAGCCTCCTCATGGATGCCTTCCGGCGTGTTAAGTACACGGCCTGATCAGTTTCATTTCCATCACCACATTATGTTTCCTGGACTATAGTGCTTTAAAGAAATATGATAACACTTCACCCTGCAAAATCCAATCTTGCTTAAACTGTTGCGCAAGGCGAGCTTCCTCCCTTTTTGACCAGACATCAAGCTCCATTTTATTAGCTAATACATCCACTTCAACATCTTCTGAAAACCTGTCTTGCACAGTAGCTCCACCTTCTTCCACTTTTGTCTCTAACTCTTTAATATGTCGCCCAGTCCAACCATAGACCTCTTTGTTCCAAGTTCTAAGTACCTGTTTGAGCCTCTACAATTTTTCTGCTAGCTTCCAGAAACCAGTTCCATTAACCTCTACCTTCTAGGCACTCAGGACGCACCTCCAAAAATCCTCATGAGTAGTCCACATATAATGAAATTTAAAGGAGACATGACCATACTTGGATGAACGCTCCGAGAGACCCAAGAGCATTGGTTTAACGCCCTCGGTCCCAGAGGTCATGAGAGTTAACTCTTATTACTCAAGAACATCTCCAATAATCAATAATAAATAAACAGAAACTCCACAAAATACTTAACTTATTTGTTCGATGCAAAAATATGTGTTCCTCCACAGAAATACTAAACAAAACCTCAACAAAATAAATAACATCTCCACAAAGACTCAAATTATTCATAACTTGACGTACCAAAATAACCGCTAGAGATAAAATTACTAAATATGATCCTCCAAAATACTTGTACCCTCAGGCACTTATTCCACTACGATCATCACACCTTGCTAAAACTTCCTACTCTTCTTCTCCAGTTGAACCATCAAAATTATCTGACAAATATTTGGAGATAAGGGATGAGTTATCAACAAGTCAATAAGTAGAGAACATATACTAGTATGTAAACATGAGCATTTTCAAAAATAAGAATGCAAAACAAAATGTTTACCTTCAGAATGCAGAAACAGAAACATTTACTTTCAGAATGCAAATATCAAAACATGTTACAAAAATATCAGAGCGAAACTTTCAGAAAAACATTCTTATTCAAAAATCTTTTGGCATATCAAAATCTGAAACCTCATCTTCATCAATATGAGCATCACATCGGGACAAATACCATGTTTAACCCCTGTGGTAGGGTTTTAAACCACCATTATAACCCGTGGTAGGGCCGTATCTACTATTACAACTCGTGGTTGGGCCGTATATCATGTTTAACACCCGTGGTAGGGTTATAAACCACAATTATAACACATGGAATGGCCGTATCCACTATTATAAACCGTGGTTGGGTCGTATCCACTATTATTATCCGTGGTTGGGCCGTATGGCACTATTATTACCCATGGCTGGGCCGTATCCACTATTATCACCTGTGGTTGGGCCGTATACCATGTTTAACTCCCATGGTAGGGTTGTAAACCACAATTATAACCTGTGAAAGGGTCGTATCCACTATTAAAACCAGTGGTTGGGCCTTATCAGAACATAACAGAACCATTAGAATCAGATTTTAATCAGAATACGGAATCAGAATCTCATGCCAAGATTCTTAGATGCCATGTCATATCAAAAACCAAATACTGAACAGTTTTAGATAATTCCACATGTTCGAAATAAATAGAATCAAAACATCTTCATTTATTCACAACAAAACTTTTAGATCTCATGCATCAGAACATCTTTATTTTATCAAGACAAAACTTTCAAAAAGAAAGACTCATATTCGCTCTTTTTTCAAATCAGAAACAAAATGCACGAAAGCTAGCTCATGTCTACACCAGTCATGACAAAAATATTATTCTCTTTCTTACGAATCTCATGAGTAATGCAGAGCAAATAACTGAGGTTATTTTCACATTTCTTTTCAAAAACAAATATATCATGCACATTTTCATAAATCAACCTCAGTTCATTTTCTTTTTATGCAAAGTCTAGCATAGGAATCCCACTTACTTGAACCTTTTAGCTTTTCAAAAAATTTTCCACCACATTGTTGAACGAGAATTAATTGTCACCTATAAAATAATCACTTAACTTCCATAAATTTTCAATTCACGTATTTCAATATCTAAACCTGAAATACCTATTTTAATATGTAACAGCCTACTAGAAATTCACTGGTGGAATTTCTATTGACTTTAGGAACCTCTTGAAAATTCAACAAGTTTTTACAAATCGACCAATCACACAGTTTTTAGTTTGTTAACATAGTCAGTGTTATAGGTGCTAGAAATATGAGTTTAATTATTTGAGGTAGTTAGAAGTGTCAAAATGTGTTTTGGTCTACACCATTAGACTCAGTTGATTATTTAGAATTTTATGGCGCAATAGCCAATTTTCATAATTTCGGATGAAACACCTGTTCGAAATTGTGAAATTATCTTTAGGAGCACTTCGGGGTTGAATTTCGGTAAACGATTTTCACTATAAGTTAATATGAATATTTAGGATTTTTCAGTAATAAGTTTATTATGCATTTCTTCGGAGTGAATAGTAACCTCGATAAGCGCACCCAGTGCAGTGTTTTCAAAAGCAAAGTGTGGAATGTCTAAATTAGGTTAGAGAACTTTTATTTTGACACCTGGAAAGATGTTAGCCACACATAATGAAAAGTATTAAACACTTGGCACCATGACGAACCATTAGATAAATTTGTGAAGGAAATCAAGGTGTGAGATCATGCCACCTAAGCAAAACTTTGTTTCATCTGATCAACCAAATTGTGCTAGACCAAAGAAGGTTTCAATCCTAGCGAAACAATAAATGGTTGGAATCCAATTGAAACCCCAAAAGTTTGGTTGAAACCGAAACCCTAAACGGTTTCCCAAACCCTAAAGTTGGTCTCCAAACCCTTTTTAATCCGATTTCTAGCATTGCGTTTAATCACTTGATTAAATCACTTTCACATGCTATTAATTAATCAAATACTTGTTATGAAATCATTATCCAACCTTTTAAATCTTGTAAACTTGATTGGATCAAGAAAAATTAGATTTGGGCTTGATAGCATCTCAAACCTAACCAAACCCCCTTTAAACCCCAAATTGAAACCCACTCGGTTGAGGCCCACCAAGGCCCACGAATTTAGCCACCTTGGCAAAACTTCTTGAAGAAGTTTCCTCCCTCACATGGTAGACCATTCAATACCTTTGGCTGCACCCAATAGTGTCTTGATGTGAAGGAGAAATCCACCCCATCAACCTCCAGAACTCACAACTGCTGCAGGCAAGCCTTGCTCCTCTATATTCTCCACTTTATGTCACATAGCCACCTCCAATCAAGGGTCATTCAAGCCCATAACTCCCCCCTCCAGAATTCTAAAGTCGTGCAAGACACATTTCACTCCCTTTCATCATTTCTTCACCCCATTCTTAGAGAGAAATTCACAAGAGCTCTCTTGAGCAGATTTTTGGGTCTTTTTGCATGGAGATTTTTGATCCATTATAAGTATTTTCGCATAATTATTCCTCATAAAAGTTGTTCTTCTTTGAGTGTAGTTTCCGTGGATATCTTATTAGTCTCATTCCATGCTCATTTGGTCGGTCAAAAGTATTGTAACCATGGAAAGGTCATTCTGGGCTTGAAACTGGACAGTATGTTATGTTTTGAAATTTTTGACCACGCTAATGGACATATCTTGGTCTGAAAATTTTATGGAGTGTCGTTAGCATGTGTTTATGAAATTTCATTGAGGTTTTGTTGCATATATAAAGCTTTTGATGATAGATTTCCTTAGATCTAGAAACTTGAAAACTAGAAGTGCAAAAACAATTTTTGTTTTGTGAAAGTTTGAATATTTCGTGGTTTAATCTTTTTCCCAAGGCTATGATATTTTTATTTGATGATCCTAAGCCTCTCTTATATACATGTTAGAATGTTATTTTGAAGATATTTAGTATTAGTTTTAAAGATATTATTTTTTATGCAAGAGGATTTCGATTTGGCCTAAGATTTGATGTTTTTGGGTTAGATCCATATTTTATTGAGTTTTAGCGATGCGATATTAAGATTGATGGTTGGATCTTCTTTAGGACATTTTTTTAAACCATGTGATGTTTTAGTTTGAAGATCACATCTCTTTAAGCCATGGAGCAAGAGATTGATCAAAGTGTTGTTTTGTGATTTTTGGTGACTTTTGTTTGATGATTTAAAGCATGGTTGATCTTAGGATGATGTTATGAATATGTTAGAAGTAAGATTTGATTTTTTGGAATTCTTGGAGATGTTTTTATTAAGGTCAAAACTTGTGTTTTAAAGGTTTACTTTTTGTTAAAAAGTTTGGTGTTGATGATTAGCTTTTTATTAGTAGATATTTTAAGTGTGTTTTTAAACTTAGGATAGGAAGATCTTTGTTACAAAATTTTGGTTTAATCATGAGTTTTGAAGATGGAAGAAATTGCAACCAAAATCAAGAGAAATGGCCTATGAATGTTTTGGCCATAGTGAGTTTTCCATACTTGTGAATGGTTTTAAATTTTTCTGAGTTAATATTTGAGTTTAGGACAGAATTTACATGAGGAATCTAAATTTTGGTAATTTTTTGAGTTAAGATGTGAAATCCTTAAGTTGGGTAAAATTGTCATTTTCCCACATGTAGAGAGTAAAGTTGTCTCTTTTCACTTTTCTAATTGTTAATAATTAAATTTCTAGCTTTAAGAATACCCTCTTACAGTTCTTCGTATTTCTCGCTTTATTCTAGTAGAACACGACGATCGAGGTAAGTTAGCTCTTAACTTATTATCAGTTTACTGTGTATGTGTGATGGGTTAGGAAACTACAGTTTATGTTTGTATGTTGTTATATATGCCATAACATGCCACGTCATTACATGTTTATCTATTACACAAATTATTCTGTCACAAAAATCTTATCTATTACATAGTATACTTTGTCTCATGTTACTATCTGTTACAAGTATGTCACATTACATATTGCATATGTTACATGTATGTCATGTCACGTAATATTCATTGTCACATGTTACACCATATTATGAAATGTTATCTATTACATGGTATGGCATGTTACAAAGTATTGTTTGTTACATGTATGCCAAGTTATTGAATGTTGTTTGTTACATTTATGTGTCAAAGTATGTCATGTCTATCATCTTACGTTCATGTCACGTTACACTACGTCTGGACTTCTGTCTTTTATGTCACGTCACGTTACGAAATGTCATGTATGCCAGTTAAGTTATTCATGTAAATCATGACCCTAAGCGCTAGGATAGGATAATATCTTAGTGGAACTCATTTGTTCATGCTGAAGTGTCTAAATAGGTGTAAAATTTCCTGGGTTGACGAAGTACAACCAACAGGTTCCAAATGGAGACTAACTAGCTTGTCACCGGAGCGCGTCAGGCACTAACATCGATGGAGCCATAATTTATGTTACGTGTGTCCACAACAAGTGTGGCACAAACAATTCATGGGATCACATCAACTGTGGAGCATGAAGTATGGGGCTACAACAACTGTGGAGCATACACTACGTGAGACATAGCGATTGTGACACGTAAAATATGTGAGGCCACAACAACTATGGAGTACGTATTAACGCACTCACAGCTGGTATAGACACCTGTGTTGTGATGCGATAATCGGCAGAGACACACGGCTCAAGGGGACCCATGTAGCACCCGTATGGTCATTTTTATTAATTAAGTCTATTGAATAAGATTCCAAGTTCATGTATTTTACGTTCAAGTCATGTTTCACGTTATGTTATGTTCAAGTTCACATTCACATTATGCTCACGTTCATGTTATGTTTCAAGTTCATATCATGTTCAAGTTAACGTTCATGTCAAGTTATGTTCACGTTCATGTTATGTCATGTTCACATTCACGTTATGTTTTAAGTTCACGTTTATATTATGTTATGCTCAGGTTCATGTCATGTTCATGTTCATTTTCAAATTATGTATGTTCACGTTCATGCTATGTTTTAAGTCCATGTGATGTTTCAAATTCACGTTCATGCTATGTTGCTAGTCCATGTTATATTTTAAGTTCACGTACATGCCATGTCATGTCAAACTAAGTTTTAGTTTCAGTTCAAGTTATGTCATTTATGACATACTATATGTCAAGTTACGTTATGCTTACTTATGACTTTGATTATGCATTCATGTTTTTACTGTTATGCATGCATCATTAAACTGTGTGCAAGTTTCATGTTAACTTGTTAAGATTTGTAATCGAATCTCAGCATGGTAGTCCCAACTACCATTCTCCCCGAATGGTAGGCGATGTGTCAAGTTCATAGCAGGAATCAATCACTAGCAGACTGAAGGGGGTTGACAAGATGCCGTAGATGCAACGCTAGGGCTGTAATCGAGCCGAGCCGAGCCCCTTTTTGGTTTGCCGAGCTCGGCTCGACTCAAAATACTCGAGCCTGAGCTCAAGATTTTTTTTATTCTTTGTTTGAGCTCAACTCAATAAGCTAAACTCTCAACTCGAACTCGAGCTCGTCCCACAAACGAGTTCGAGTTAAGTCGAGCCGAGCTCAAGCTTGAACTTGAATTTTTATTTTTTATTTTTTAAATAAGATTTAATAATTAATAAATTAAATAAATAAAAATAAATAAAAGATCTAATATTAAATTTATACAACTAACAAGTAGAATTTCTATTGAATTATAAAATTTTGAAATATTTATAAATAATTAATATCTAACTAGTTGATATTTATCCAAAATAACAATATATTATATGCCTACATATATTATTAATACATACACTTAATATGATAGCATATATTAATTTCATATATGATTTCCACATACTAGTATATGAAACTATTAAATTTTATCAATTAATTATTATACAAATTATAAAATATACCTATAAAGTATATTCACTATATAGACATAAATAATTAGATTACATATTCTATATTTAATTATAAAAGTGGTATGTTTATATTATTAGCTAATACATGTATATATATATATACATATATAGGTGTATGCATATATTTATTAATATATGAATGAGTTTTAATCGAGTCGAGCTAACGAGTTAACTTGAGCATAAATGAGCGGACCTTAACGAGCCTTAGCCAAATCGAGTCGAGTTTTGTCGGGTATGTGTCATTTACAAATCGAGCGGGTATCTGCTTTCATTAACGAGCTTTTTTTTCACGAGTCGAGTTCGATTAGAGCAAGTACCGAGCGGGCTATCGAACAGACTGGTTCATTTACAGCCCTACGCAACACGAAGCTTACAGTCTCCATAATTAGGTCTTTGGATAGTATTCCAGCATCGTTAGTCAAGTTATGCGAGTTACTCAACGAACTAGCCCAATAGTGTATTTTGGCAATGTAATTATGGAGCTAGATCTCTATTGTTTTGAGATTACAGTCTTCTGAGACCGTGCTGTAATTATAGATGTTTATTTCATTAAGTATACATAGGTTATGTTTTAACTATTTGGGATATTATAAGTTTGGTGCATAGTATTGCTCAAAAAAGAATTATCCGCTGTGAATATTGCATAATGCTATATACATGTTAGGAACATTGCATCTTATATGTCATGAACGGGGGCAAGTAACCTTGTGTTGCATGTCCCGACGCTTTGAATGTCCGTCCGATCTCAAGCGGAATCTGTGGGCGTCACATAATACCTCAAAACCTAAAATTCCTCTTAACTCTAAAATACCATCACTTTCTAAAATCATCAATTTCCACCTAATAACTCTGACTAAAACATTAAAATCTATCTTATTTACTATTGAAGCCTATTTGTCGTGCTTCAACAAAGAAAGACTCACTATGGATGACCAAGATGAGAAGATCTCCTTGGTCGCCCTCCTAAGGGGCATCTGGCCTCGAAGCCTGTTCATGGCTGAGTTAGCCAGGAGAACTCCATCCACCTTAAGGGAGTTCATAGATCAAGCAAACGATTTGTGAATATTGAAGACACGTTGTAGGCTCTCTTGGGGCCGAGGAGACAGGAAGCAAAGTCAGATAGCACCTAGACTTACTAGAAGAGATTAGGAAGGAGGTGGATCCAAAAGCAAGCATGAAAAAAAAAATTGAACGTTGGAGGCATACTGAACGACCCCCAACAAGCTCTAAACTGCTGCACCCAACAAATCAAAACCATAACTCCACTGCAACATTGTGGCCAACACAACTGTAATGCATCTTACCACCCCCTTGGCAAGAAACAAGGCCAACGCCTCTCAGCGGGCAACAAGGCCAAAGCCCCTTGGCGGGGAACAAGACCCGTTCCCCTAGGCGACCAACAAGGCCAACGCCACTCAGTGGACAACAAGGCCAATGCCCCTCGGCGAGCAAAAAGACTCTCACCCCTTAGCGAGTAACAAGACCCGCGCCACTTGGAGGGCAACAAGATCTGCGCTCATATTAATAAATTTTTGAACATATGTTTCAATTTTTAATATTATATAAAATAATTTTAATATTATATATATTTATATATAATATATATAATTATATATGAAATAATTTTATCAATGTATTATTTATATTCCATATTGTATAACATATAGTATTAATATCACTATATCACTATAATATATATATATATATATATATATATATATATATATATTAGTGTAAGAAACCATTTGAGTATCCTTACTTGTAAAAAAAAGTAATAAATCACTGATACTGATTTTTACAAAGATAACCCATTAGCAAAAGAGAATGAAGTATATTGGGAAGTTTGTATTGGTAAGCCATGAAAAATTCACTGGTCAGCCCATTCATGCTATAAGGCTTTAAGGGTGGTCCCGGTAGTATTCCCTCAAGTTTTTAATCTACTTATTTCTCTTTGGATATAGGAAATCTTTGTTTAAAAACCTGTCTCAATGAATTGGTAATGACCCTAATACCGTATATGGTCATGGAGTTGCAGAAGGATAAGGTGAAGGATAGGGAGGAGATGGTGGTCGTGCGTAAGAAGATTTAGACTTTACTTCTGACTTTGAGGTTGATATAATTTTTCTTGTAAGAATTCTCGAGATAGAAAATCAGGGAGAGAATTAGATTTTCCTTTAATATCTTCTTTCTTCACAGACTCCTTATATAGATACTAGAATAGTACAAAATAGTAATTTTAATAATACATGAATAGTATCAGCCGACACTAAAAACAATTTGACACTTAGAAGAATGGGAAGCTCATTGCGACTTCCTAAGAAACGAAATTAAAAGTGTAAGAAACCAAATGAGTCTCCTTGCTTTGTAAAAAAAAAAATGTTCTCTAATTGTCATTCATTAGGGAGAATAATTTGATTCCAATTGATTTGTTTAGGAATTTGTACACTAAAGTTTTGTGTACTAAATTGTGATAATAATGTATATCATTTTGGACTGGTAATAAGAGCTTATGGTTCTAATGTTGTTTTCTTTAGTTTATAATGGATTCAATATATTATTGTTAAAGGATGTGTTATATTATTATATTTTATCGTTACATTTCTATTTTATTTTGCTTTTAATGATATATTTTATGATGGATTATTATTATGCTCATAGTGTTGGTTATCATGATCTATATGATTTAAAATGTCTAGTATTACTAATATTTATATATATATTAATATATATATATATAAAAAGTATAAATATCATAGTACAATATACTATATATAGTTGATATTTATATATATATATATTATAGTATACTATATGTATACAATATGTTATATGTATGTATATATTTAATATGTATATATTTTAGTGTGTATATAGTATATATAGATGAATGTATATATAGTGTATTAAATATGTATATATTTATTTATGTATAACAAACAAAAAAAGTCCTGCGGGCCAAAAGGCCCAAAACCCAGCAGGCCAGAAAGCCTAGTGGAATTAAAAAACCCAAAACACTTAACACTTAAACAACATCATTTTAGTGAACACCCAATAAAAGAGAGACCAACTAATTGAAATGGCGTCGTTTTTAGGGTAATAAATGACGCCGTTTCAATGTTGTTAGGGTAAAAACCCTACCCCTTTATGCCTTTCACCGTTTCAGACTCTCAGGGCCTCACTCAGTCTCTCATGCTCATGCAGCCCTCCCCTCACCCCTGAGTCCCCCCTTTCATGCAGCCCTCCCCTCTCACACCGTCTCACGCAGCCGCTCTTTCATGCAGGCGCAGCCACTTAGCCCCTCTCTCTCCAATATTTTCTCTTCCTCTCTCCCGCATTTCTCTCCCTCTCTTTGACGATTCTTTTTGCTCTAAACACCCACCTCTCTCTCGCTTCTGATTAATTTGTACTTCTATGGTGGCTAATTGTTATTTGTGATGATTTGGCTTTGGAAATTTAGGAATATATGGTTGAATTTTTATATATTCTAGGGTTTATGCTTGCAGTTCTCTCCCACATTTTTATACTTGTTTTGGTTTCATTGCTGGAATCAACACGCATAAGTCATTTGATAAATCTGTTTTATATAGGGGCCGAATGTTGTATTCTTGTTTATAATGTAAATATGCATAACTCATTTGATAAATGACCACATAAATCATTTGATAAATCCATTTTATCTTGTTTTTAGTTCTCACTAGTTGTCAAGTTTCAGATGAATTGAGAATTGGTTTGTAAGAAGAAATTGCATGGACTTAGACAGAGAGGATGAATTGGAATACTTCCATGAAAAACAGAAATTGATTAGTATCAATTTACAAAGTACATGAACTGTATTTATATACATGGCTTAAATAAGAAATAATAAACTAACTACCATAACAGAAATAACTAATTCTTCTTTTCCTCTTCTAGTTTAACACGTGTAGCTTTAGAGTTTAATTCCATTTGTTCAATCCGTGAGGCTATATTCCAACACCCCCCCTCAAGATGAACATGTATATTGAGGATGTTCATCTTGCGGAGAGCATGATGAAATGGAAGAGAGCCTAGAGGTTTTGTGAAAATATCCGCCAGTTGCAATCTTGAAGGAACATAGAAAAGCTTGATGATATTTTGTTGCAACTTCTCTCTAATAAGATGACAGTCTATTTGTATGTGCTTTGTTCTCTCGTGTTGGACTGGATTAGTTGCAATGGATAATGCGGATTTACTGTCTGTATAGACCAAAGTTGGTTGCTGGTGGTTGATAGCTAGGTCTTGCATTGCATAAAGGAGCCATTGGATTTCACAAGTTGTTGAAGCAAGGGCCCTATATTCTGCTTCTGCAGAAGATCTGCTTATTGTAGCTTGCTTTTTGCTCTTCCATGAAATTAATGAGTCACCCAAGAAAATGGCAAAACCTGTTACACTCCTTCGGGTGTCAACACATCCTGCCCAATCACTGTCTGAGAAAGCCTTGAGCTGCAATTCTGATGAAGCTGGAAAATATAATCCTTGTCCAGGGGTTGCCTTGAGATACCTGAGAACTCGAATGGCTGCTTGGTGATGACTAACAGCTGGTTTGGATAAGAATTGACTGAGAACTTGGACAGAATAGGCAAGGTCAGGTCGAGTTATTGTTAAGTATAGCAATCTCCCAACTAGTCTTCTGTAGGCTGAAGGGTCTTTATACATATCAGGATCTGAAGCAGAGAGCTTGAGATTCGATTCCATTGGAAAAGTTACAGGTTTTGCTCCAAGTACCCCAGCTTGCTCTAGTATGTCTAGAACATACTTCCTTTGACAAATTGATATGCCATTTTTAGTTCTTGCTATTTCCAATCCGAGAAAATATTTGAGTTCCCCCAAATCTTTAATAGTAAACTTATCATGTAGAAAAGTTTTAAGCAATTGGATTTCAATCAAGCTATCACTAGCCAACATAATATCATCTACATAGATTAGTAAAGCTATGAAGGAGGATTCAGATTTCTTGACAAACAAAGAGCAATCTGAAATACCTTGAGTAAAACCATAATCAAGCAATGCTGTGGACAGTTTAGCAAACCATTGTCTAGATGCTTGTTTCAAGCCATATAGACTCTTAAGAAGTTTGCAAACTTTATTTTCTCCTTTGACAACCAAACCAGGTGGCAACTCCATATAAACTTCTTCATGCAATTCACCATGTAAAAAGGCATTATTGACATCTAATTGGTGAATATGCCAATTTTTAATAGAGGCTATAGCAAGCAGTAACCGAATGGAAGTAATTTTTGCTACTGGAGAAAAAGTGTCAAAAAAATCCAAACCTTCTTGTTGAGTGTAACCTTTTGCTACCAATCTAGCTTTGTGTCTTTCTATAGTTCCATCTGCCCTATGCTTGATTCGAAATACCCACTTACAACCTATGGTCTTTTTATTTTTAGGAAGATTAACAATTTCCCAAGTCTTATTTAACTCTAATGCACTTATTTCATTTTGCATTGCAACTTGCCATTCAGAAATTTTAGAAGCCAATTTATAAGTTTTGGGTTCGTGGGAAGCTGAAAGGGATACTAGAAAGGCTTTGTGAGAAGTGGATAATCTGTTTGCAGAAATGAAATCAGATATGGGATATAGAATATTTTTGGTATGAGGGGAAGCAGCAATATCAGATGAGTGGGTGGCATTTGAGATGTGAGAAGCAGTACCACAATAGTAGTCCTGCAAGTAATTTGGCACTTGTTTAATTCTAGAGGATTTTCTAAGATGTTGAGATTCTATTTGAGGAACAATTCCATTGTTCAAAGGAAGTGGAACAGATTCATTGTTCAAAGGAAGTTGGTGGTTGGTAAGGTTCTGGTTTGAGGTGAGATTCTGATTTGAATTCAGATTTTGCCGTGAGGCAATATGTTGATTAGAATGGATGTCAGGAGAATGAAAATAGAAATCTGAAGCAGAATTTGTTGGAGGGAATAAGAAAGTATGTATTTCAGGATTAGAAGGAAAAATCTTGAAAGGAAAGACATTTTCATAAAAGACTACATTTCTTGAAATGAATACTTTATTGGTATTAAGGTCTATTAATTTGTATCCTTTTATATCAGAAGGATAACCTAAGAATAGACATTTTGTGGCTCTCGGGTCAAATTTATGTCTATGAGTTGTGAGTGTTGATGCAAAACAAAGACAACCAAAAACTTTGAGGTGAGAAAGATTAGGTGGTTTGTCAAAAAGCATTTCGAATGGTGTTTTGTTTTTGAGAAGAGGAGTAGGAATTCTATTTATAATGTGTGCTGCAGTTAGCACACAGTCACTCCAAAAAGTTAAAGGTATGTTTGATTGAAACATTAAGGCCCTGGCAGTGTTTAATAAATGTTGATGTTTCCTTTCCACAACTCCATTTTGTTGTGGAGTTTCCACACAACTTCTTTGATGCACAATGCCATTGTCATTATAGAATTGAGTCAATAGGAATTCAGGTCCATTATCTGATCTTATTGTTTTGATAAGAATATTAAATTGTGTTTTTACCATGTTGCAGAAATTTTTGAGTATGGAAGGAACTTCAGATTTCATCTTGAGCATATATACCCAAGTACAACGTGTATAGTCATCAACTATAGTAAGAAAATATTTGAAACCAGAATAGGAAACAGTATTGAAGGGACCCCATATATCACAATGTATCAAGTCAAACATTTTATTGGAATTGGTTTGAGATACAGGAAATGGAATCTTTCTTTGCTTTGCTAAATGGCATACATCACAAACAGTAGAAGAATTGAAAGATATAGATGGCTCTAGTTGTCTAAGGAAAGGTAATCTTGAATTAGAAACGTGGCCTAGTCTGTGGTGCCAAGTATCTAATTGACTTAGAGTAATAGCTGATACAAAAGAAGAAGAGTTATAGTTAGGTTGATTACAGGTAACATCTTTTGATATAGTTTGAGATAGGTGATATAATCCATGTTTTTCAAAGGCAATCCCAATCATCTTCTTTGTTGATTGGTCCTGTAAAAGACAGTAGGAGTTAAAGAAAGAAACACAAATATTAGACTGTTTTGTTAGTTTAGAAACAGACAATAAATTGAGTGTAAAACTGGGAACACATAACACATCATGCAAGGATAATGTATTTGAAAGTCTGATATTGCCAATATGTGAAGTTGGAACAGAGTTCCCATTTGGCAAATTAACAGATGTGTTAATGGATTTAGGTATAGATGAATACAATAGGGGTGAACAGACCATATGATCTGTTGCACCTGTGTCCAGAATCCATGAGGATACATGCTGTAAAGATGAAGAAACAGAATAGTAAGGGTTTGAGGGTTTACCAGAAATTTGAGGAGTAACAATGTTGACAGTTGGTGAAGTTGTTTGGGTAGATATTTGAGAGGAGTTAGAATTTGCAAGTGCTAGCAATTTATGGAATTCCTCAGGAGTTAAAGAGAACTTTTGATTGTCATTACTGGTTTGGATGTAGAGCTCAGAGGTTGATGTAGCAGCATGAGCAGCAGGTGGATTCCGTTTCCCTTTTGGTCCAGTCCAGCCAGGGGGGTAGCCATGAAGTTGAAAACATTTATCTATTGTATGTCCATTGTACCCACAGTGGGTGCAATATAAAGAAGATCTCTTCTGTTTGTCTTTGGAGAATTTCGATGGAACAAAGGTTTGGGTAGTCTGTTTGGCAAGCAAAGCATGAGTTTCATTGCTGACAGAATTATTGAGTTGTCTTTGGCTTTCCTCTTGAAGTAGTAAAGAGAATACTTTTGCCATACTAGGCAATGGTGAAACCATGAGCAATTGACTTCGAATGGAAGCATAGGAGTCATTTAAGCCAACCAAGAATTTTAACACATAATCAGACTGCTGTCTAATTAATAAGAAATCAAATAAGTTGCAAGTACATGTTGCCATCTTGCCACAGCTACAAGTTGGGAATGGTCTGTAATTAATGTACTCATCCCATAAGGTCTTGAAAGAACTAAAATATTCAGTGATGGATAGAGAATCTTGAGTGATAGAACTTAAAGATTTTTCAAGATAAAAGACTCTTGGACCATCACTTCTCAAGTATCTTGTTTTCAATTCTTTCCAAAGGTCAACAGCAGATGCAACATAAAGAAGACTGTTCCTTATGTCCTTGGAAATAGAATTCATTAACCATGATAGAACCAAGTTATTGGCACGTAGCCAAGCAGTATGAAGAACAGAATGATTAACAGGAGGAGCAAGAATTGTACCATCAATGAACACTGCCTTGTTCTTGACTGTTAGAGCAATGGTGATGGATCGACTCCATGCGATATAGTTATCACCAGTAAAGATTTCAGAAACAAGTAATGCACCAGGATTGTCGCTTGGGTGCAAGTAGTATGGACTTGATGAGTCATCCGAAGGGTTGATCATGCGATGAGAAGTATGGGAACTGACAGAGGCTTCTTCATCAGAAGTCATTTCTGGAAATTTTCCAAGAAATGCAAGAAAAGTATGTAGAATGAGAGTTACAGAGATTTCAGAGCAAAATCTGTGAGGTTGCGGAAGCCAGAAGAAAAGAAAAAAAAAAATGTCTCAATCTGATACCATGTCAAGTTTCAGATGAATTGAGAATTGGTTTGTAAGAAGAAATTGCATGGACTTAGACAGAGAGGATGAATTGGAATACTTCCATGAAAAACAGAAATTGATTAGTATCAATTTACAAAGTACATGAACTGTATTTATATACATGGCTTAAATAAGAAATAATAAACTAACTACCATAACAGAAATAACTAATTCTTCTTTTCCTCTTCTAGTTTAACACGTGTAGCTTTAGAGTTTAATTCCATTTGTTCAATCCGTGAGGCTATATTCCAACACTAGTCACCATTGATCTCTTTAATGCATTCTTGGATTTTTTTGATCCTCAAAGCTTAGTCTTGAATTAAAGACTTTGAATCGTTATTATTGTTCACGTTATCACGTATATGCTTTTGAAGTTCATTTTGATGCATGCACGGAGCTTTTTTGTGCAAAAGTATTCCTAAACTTGTGTGGTAGCTTCTAATATGGATTTGTAAATTTTAAATTTGTAATATGGACTTCCAGACTTGTAATCTGGAATTTCCAGATTTTTTTATGGAAGATGATTTTCTTTTTACGCCAGATGATTTTTTTATAACTATAGATTTTATTGCAGTAGATTTTATAAAGAAAATCACATTATAGCAGATTCTAATATTCTATAGCACTATGAATGTATAGTGCTGTAGAATATTAAATTTAAATACATCAAATCAAAAGTAAAAATCAAAATATTATTTAAAATAATATTATTTTATTTTATAGTTGTATAAAAATTATTATTTAGTGGTAATTTATCATTTAATAAAAACCTGGATTGAGAGAAACCATCGAAACTTATTTAAACGTTATAACTATTTGCGATTATATCTTTTAATTGATATTAATCCAATCAATAAAAATAAAAATACATGCAATATAATGTATAGAGTAAACTTTTAATGCAATGCCTAATGTTTATATAATTGTTAAAATAAAATATAAATACAAAATGCCTTTCAAATAGAGTAACTGGGCCAATTATAATCCCAACCTTACTTGTAAAGGACGTATTTGACACCACTAACCACTCGAATGACCTGCAATGAATAACTCGACGGCACTTGGTGCCCAGGATAAACTTCGGTGCTTAAGTTAGAGAAGTAGTTTCAATGTAAATATCTCAAGAAGTCAAGGGAAGCATTTGTTACATTCATGAACCATTTATACAGGCATAGGGACATGTCAAGGGAGTCAAGAACCATTAGTCCTGTACATTCATCTCTAATTATCCCTTAATGAAGGGGAGGAGGGGATAACAGCTCTAATCTATAGGAGTTATCCATCCCAGGATAACTACCTGACTAGGGGTGTTATCTTCTTGTGAGTAGTGTTGTTCTCTTATTGATACCATGCTCTTGTGGGCCCTTTGACTGTAAGTCTTGTAGGTCAAAGTGGTAGGCTGGGCCTGTCTTCTAGCCGTCGGTTTGGCAACAAAAGGACTCAAATATCCTCTTCAGTTACCTCGCTAATTTTCTTTTTGTCAGCATAAAGGAAATTAACTAGTTCGTGCCTTGTACGCCCACATGATAGCCTTACCCCGTTGGCTTACAATAGATAGGCGGTGTAACGCCCGTCCTTGTGGTGGGATTTTTTATAAAATTATTTTAGAAAAGGACGACGGGAATTACCGTTCGATTTAAAACTTTTTACTTCCATACCCAAGGTACAAGACTCCACGTTTATAAAATAAAATATACTTTGATAATAAAAGAGGTTTACAGCGGAAAACATTAATCCTACAAGAAAAATGTCTCTCGTACAATTAAAACTCATGCTTAGACTTCTGTGCTCTTCCCCATGGGCCGTGTCCGTCCTAACCATCCAATTCTAGTGGGGGGAAGGGACATGCCTAAAAACTAAAATGAGTTGATGACTCGTAAGCATTACTTCATACAGTTAAAATATAACAACATAGGTTTTCATTCATGCATTCATCACTCAATACATACTATATATACTATACATACATGCATACGTGCATTCTTTTGAAAACATCACTGGACGGGATTTTTCTTTAAAAATGGGCTTTCTTTTCTTAAAACGTGTCTCCCGTCAGTGCCTTCATTTCTTAAAGAGTTTCATGCATTCATGCGTTCGTACATACATTCTTTCTTATCACTTCCATAAGCCAGTACACACTGTTATGCCCCGTGTGTTGGGGTTAGCAGTCTTCCTTTGGACCCGGACTCCGCCCGTGGCCACTGGTTGGGAATCCCTTTCATGGGGGCCAGAACTGGGTGCACTACCAGTACTACTTACTCGGCATTGCAATTTGCCCATTCATTGGTACCCTTTCCGTTCATTCATGTGGCTGTTACGTGTCTTCATACATTAACATTCAGTTCATTTAAGTGCTTTCTTACTGTTCAGTCCTTTCAGTTCAGTCCTTTTCATTTAACAGTGCGTTCATGGAAAAACATCTTTAAAAAAGCATGGGCTTAAACGTCGTCTTTCATGGCATCCATAAGCATCACCTCATGGCATTCATAAAAGCATCGGTTCGTAGCATCCATAAAAGCATCGGTTTGCAGAGACAGTTGAACATCAGTTCATAGGGACCATTTCAAAACACTTTTTTCACGTCAGTCAAAGCATCGGTTTAAAGCTCGGGGCACAAGCCTCGATGTTTCTTTTCTTTTCTTAGAAAATACATACAATAGATATAGCGTATAGTCATCCATTCGCATGCATACACTTAATACTTTTGGTTGTGTAAAAAGGGGTCGTACATACTTATACATTTGAACACTTAGCATTTTCTTTCGTAAAACGTCTTTTGTGTCGTTTAGTAATGCATCGTAAAGGAAAAGCATTTCGTTTTCTTTTCTTGTATTTTAGAAAACTCTAGAAGAGTATGAACGCAATACTTACCCGGACTCCATGCTACTTTCATATCATGCAGTCCATTCATGTGCGTGTCAGATGGCAACCTACATGCATACACATAACCTTGACGTCATTCTCTATCTGATGCATAAGCAACTTAACTATAAATAGAACTACACTTCACTTGGAACACTCTCTTTCTATCCCGTGCTCTTATGTACCCTTTACTATGCTAAGATCTTCGGGGACCACTTACGGTCACTACCTCCTCCAAACTCGACGTTCTACTCCGAGGGTTCATCCACTAAAGCAAACCCATGATTCGTCTTAGGGTTAAGACACTAAGACCTTCGTCTTACTCTCCTTATTGAACTCATCTCGATGTATGATTCAGACCGACTAAATCACGTATCCCAATCCTAGACAATACACCTGTCACTGCCTCCATCCATACAAGCCACACGGCTCTAAGTTAACTCTGAGACTTAAACACCGCGTAACTATGCTTAGGACGGATTACCCATTACATATGGTGAATATGTCCAGTACATGTGTCTCAACAGTTAACACCTGTACCTTACACCTTTTATCACCTAAGATCAACATATAACACGTTGATCACCTGCTTGTGTAAACAAGCACCATACTCAGATACCAACCTTCTCTTAACCCGGCTAGCATGACTCTTCATGCTACCTGTCCCTTTTGACAGTTTATCCCAACACTTAACACAACAAGACTCCATTCACCATTACGCCTTATGTCACGTCATATAGCTCGAGACTACACCCAAGCTACACCGTGACCTTGTCACATCACCTGACATCCCGCTACGTCATTTCTACGCCAACTCCTAACTCATCACGAGTACGGTCCCTCACATATTCCTGTCACATTGTGACATCTCGTCACATTCCTGCTACACCATTTCTACACTAACTTCTCACCCATCACAAGTACGATTGTCAGTAACCACGTCACTTCGTGACGTTGCCCAGTCATGCTTCCGCTGCACTACTCTGATACTTGTTCTGCTACTTCACACATACTCCAAGCCATAAGTCCATCACGGTGACACTTGTCACCTCAGACTACAGGCTACGCCATAACTACTTCAGGACACTGTTCCAGAGTTCCTGACACTATTTACCACGCTCCACACCCATCAACCACACAATCATCCTTATCTCTACGACATGTCACACAGTGGCACCCCTTGGAGTACACTCCACGTATACTCTTTTCGTACACACTACGCCACATCAGCACTATGGCATACACGCCATATGGTGCATCACTCCATTACATGGAGTACACTCCACGTGTACTCCCTTCATACACGCTACACCACACACAGTATACTCAGCGTATACTCTTCCCATTCCACACAACGTCATGCCACCATTATAGCACATACTCCACAACCACACTTCACAGCACACTACACAGATACGCCCAACACTTCACATACACAGCACATCCCAATACAGCGAACTCCATAATACTAACATCACAGTCCACAACCTAATCAACTAATCAACATCTAATATAAATAACGAAGGATAGAGGGTTATACCATCGACGGGATAACCCGTGCATTGCTCGCTGATCGTCATTGCCGATGATGTCGGAAGGGTCGTACATGGCGGCTAACCCACACACGGTGGTTGTTTGAGCGTTTGGATAGCTAAGTGCAGTCTTGGAAGGGCTCGTGGTGGCCTTGTGATGGTGGCTAGGAGTGTAACAGGCGGATCTAACCATGTACAACAGCAGTCAGCCACGTGCAGTGGTTGTCCATCACGTGTAGTGGCTACCCACCACATAAAGTGATGGTTTGGACCTAGGGTTCGGCTAAGGGAGGTCAAGGGAGGCAGCTGGTGGAGCCATGGAGGTTCGGTGGTGGTGGCACGACGGTCCACGATGGTGGAGAGGAAACTGGCCGTGTGTGAGGGGGAGAGATCCCGTGAGTGGCTAGACGGGATGTGTCGGTGGTGGCTGGACGAGGCTGGAGATGGCGGTCACACGCCGTGGGTGGTGGCGTACGATGGTGGACGAGGAGAACCCATGCGTGAGGGAGGGAGAAAGCCCGTACGGTGGAGAGAGGCTATGGGCCTCGGGTCAAGTGGAGGAGGAAGGGGGCGGGGAGGGGAAGTTCATGGTGGTGCTTGGTGGCCATGCGTGGCCGCATACAACGGCGAAAGGAGGAGAAATGGGTAAAAACCCATTTCGGCTGCTTACCGTGCAAAGGAGAGGGAGCGCTGCACAATGGAGGCCGAGCTCACTGGAGGAGGATGACCGGTGGGAGGGGAGGCTACTATGGAGGTGGTGGCATCGGAGGACGGCACAGCAACATCAAGCCCATTCGGGCTATGCACTGCCGAGAGAGAGGAAGAGAGTGCGTGAGAGAGAAAGGCCAGCATGGAAGAACTCACTGGAGGTGCCGGTGGAAGGGGCGGTGAGGCTCATCGGTGCACAGCGGCGCCAGGCTGGGCAGAGGAAGAATCGGCTTGGAGAGCGGCAGTGTACCGCGTACGCGTGAGCTGAGGGAGGAGAGAGAGAGGGGAGGGAAAAGTGAGGGAGAAGGAAGAGGGGTCAGGGTATTTAACCCAGTCCCTTCGTCTTGAGATCTTCAAAACGATCTAACGATGGGGGATTAAAATATTAATTTAAAAATGCGTAAACATTAACTTTATTAAAAGAACTTAGAGCAATTAAGGTAGAATATTATTTAAACTAAACTTTGGTTTATAAAATAATATTCGTTCATCATTAATAAAATGATGAAGTCTTATTTAATATATTTAAAAGAATAAAACCATTTAAATAGATTAGATTTTTCAACATAATTCAAATCTCATAATATTTTAAATAACTGAAATCATTTTAATAATAATATTAAAATGATTTCTGACAATTATAATATTTTTTGAGCTCTTCAAGAATATTATAATTGTCGTATTTAAAATCAAAATTAGTTCAATAACACTGGAAATACTCCTTATAAATATTTTATATACATTTAAAACACTGGGCGTGCCTTAGAAGTCACCTAATATCTTTTGAAACACGCCATCGGGGTTCGGCACGCATGATGAGGCTCGTAGTCGTAATAGAGAAGGGCAGAATGTTACATAATTTCTGTCCTTGGAATTTGCTTACGTCAGAAATGAGGAACGTACGTTAGAAAGAAGAAGTGTACGTAAGAAGGAATGAGCGGGGTGTTATAGGAGGTTAGCCAAATTTCAACTTTTCCTACCCCACTGACAGTCCATGATAGATACTGTGTGGGTTTAAATTTATGCCCATTCCTCAAAACGTGGCCCACGTCAGCCATAATTGTTCACGTGCTTTCAATGTCCTTTATTCGAAAGAAGTGGCAACTACCGTGTAGTCAACCATTTGGATTCCCAAACTCCTCATGATTACCTTTTCTTATCCTTCTCTTTTTTTATTCACTTCCTTTTGTCCATACTCCCTCTTTTCGTACCTCTTCTTCCTTCCATCTCCTCCTCTCCTTTCTCAAGCCCTTTGTTAGCATTATCAAGAGCCTGTTTATGCCACAATGGCTAGTCGTGGCTCCTCCCGTACTCCCATCCGGTCCTCCGGCCAAACTTCAGCAAGGGCCTCTTCTCCATTGCCAATGAGCCTTCCCTCAGCCGAATCCCTACTTCTTTTGAGGGTTTTTCTTGGCGTTCCACCCTAACCGAGCAGGACTTAACGAAGCTGATGTCCACTTATCGAATCCCAAACTCGGTGAGACTCTCCATCCCGAGGTAGGGTGAATCAAACTCGGTGAGTGCCCCGGCGCATGGGCTACAATTCCCTATCATACGTCTTGTCCGTGATGTTATGGATTCTTAGTGGTTAGCCCCCGCCCGGCTTCACCCGCACACTTGGTGTGTTCTCATGTGTTCATGCATGGTCTTTTGCATGGTTTTGGAGCCCCTAAAGGAGGCTTACCAATATTTGATAGCGAAAGAGTTTCTTTCCTTCGATGAGGTGAAGTCACTGTCGGACAACATCTTTAGTTTCCGCATTCGGTCGTAGCATTTGGCTGCCTTTGAGCGTCGTTACTCCAATGCCAAGCAATGGCAAAAACAATTCTTCTTTATCTCTAATAAGGAATGGGAATTTCCTACTGACGAGATGAACCTTTAGGATAGGGATCTATGCTAATTAGGGAAGAGTCCCCGACAACAAAAGCTTATTGTTGGACTTAACTGATAAGGAAACGCTCTTGCGTTGACAGTCTTTAATTGGGCGAAGGAGAATGATAAGAGTAGTTTGGTGACGAAGGATCTACTCTCTGCTGCCAATATTGACAGGTTCTTGGTGGTGCCCAGTCGTGCCCATGTCAGGGGGAAGAGGCATGCTCCTCAATCTGGTGGCTCTTTGCCTAAGCGCCCTCGTAGTGGCGTCACCAGGGGTGAGGTTGCTGGATCCGCCGCTAGGGCTGAAGTAGAGGTGGATTAAGGAGTACATTTTGATTCCAACTTTGCTGTTGTTAAGGGGGCTTCTGATGCTTCCCCTAGGGAGAAGACACCCGAAGTTTCTTCGGTCAGGGTCTCCCCCCACCTGTATCACCAGGTCTTGACGATCTTACCTGGCTCATGGGCCAAGCCCTTGCTAATTTGCTGACACCCTTTGATTTTCACTTGCCCGCCAAGGGTACTGAACCCGTGAGCATGCCGCCCTTCGAGTTTCCTTCTCTCCTCTCTCTGGCTTCCATGCCCAAGGTCGGCAACTTTTCTACGGATATGTACAACGCCTCTTCTATGGGCATCGCTAGGGCTGGGGCACCCGAATCCACCATATCCTTAGTTAGTGGCGCCTACACCAATATTGAGGGTAGTGACAAAGACGATCACAAGGAGCAAGGCTCTACTTTGAGCTCTCTCCCCATGACCATTTATGGTAGCAAAACCCCTACTACCGATCAAGAGAGGGTCTTTATCCCTTCTCCCTCCTCTCCCTCTTTCGGCAGCGAAGAGGATTCTCCCACTTCTCATGAAGTGGGTGGATCTTCCCTAGAAGAGGGAAGATTCAAAGAAGGTGGGGTTGGCCAAAGAGAAGTGGATGATAGGGGACTTGGCAACCAACAAACTGGGGGTAGGTTGAGGGCCAAGGGGTGTTCGTGGCCGAGTTGGGGGGTCCGACCACCCCTTCCCTACTTTTCGGGACCCCGTGTTAGGTGGAACCACTGTGAAGAATGGGACAAGCATGGTTGAGGGGTTATCCCTCGGAGCACCCCTCCCCTTCTAGGTCAGTCGTGGAGGTGTCGAAACGCCTGAGAAATATCCTCTCTCTGGTATTGGGTTTATTTTTGCTTAATATGCTTGCCTGGTAATGGTTGCTCCTGTGTGAAACCATTTTACTGAGTCATTTTGCTTATGCAGGGTGTTGATGACTTGGTGGCCTAGATTGTGGGCGATCGGGCCAAGTTGGAAGCTGAGGTTTGGAGTGGCAAAAGTTCAGGTATTTTGCCAAGAAGGACATGACTAAGCCTTTGGCCGAGAAGACTGGGGTGGAGTGCTATCTGGAATAGGCTGATGGGCACATTTGTAGCTTAGAAACCGATCTTGCATCCCTCCATGATGAGGTGTGCAAGCTTCATGGCGAATTGCTTCGCGCTCAGTCTCTCCAGGCGAGTGATAGCTTTGCCCTGCAGTTGGCGAAATCCAAATGAGAGTTTGCTCGTGCTCAGATATCTCAGCTGAGGGGGTACTTGTAACGCCTATCCTTGTGGTATGACTTTTTATAAAATATTTTAGAAAGGATGACGGGAATTACCGTTCGATTTAAAACTTTTCACTTGCATACCCAGGGTGCAAGACTCTACGTTTATAAAATAAAAAGTGTTTTAGCAATAAAAGAGGTTTACAGCAGAAAACTTCAATGTTAATAATAAAAAAACCTCTCGTACATTTAAAACTCATGCCTAGACTTCCTTGCTCTTCCCCATTGGTCGTGTCCATCCTGGCCGTTCAGTTCCTGTGGGGGGAGGGGCATACATAAAAACTAAAATGAGTTGAAGACTCGTAAGGATTACTTCATACAGTTAAAATATAACAACATAGGTTTTCATTCATGCATTCATCATCCATACATACTATACATACATGCATACGTGCGTGCGTTCTTTTCAAAACATCATTGGACGGGATTTTTCTTTTAAATATGGGCTTTCTTCCCGTAAACATGTCTCCCGTTAGTGCCTTCATTTCTTCAAGAGTTCGTGCTCTCGTGCATTCATGCTTACATACATTCGTGCATACATGCATTCTTTCTTTTCACTTTCATAGGCCGGTACACACTGTTACGCCCCGTGTGTTAGGGTTAACGGCCCTATGGCCAATGGATTCGCCCGTGGCCGTGGGTTGGAATCCCATTCCATTAGGGTGCAGCACTGGATGCACTACCAGCACTACTGCCCGGCATTGCAATCTACCCATTCATTCATTGGGTACACCCATTCATTCATTGGGTACCCCTTATCATTCATTCATTCATGTGGCCGTTATGTATTTTCATACATTTCATGCTTTCATTCTTTCATTCATTCATGGCAGCTCGAAAGAGCTGGAGCTTTCATTCTTTTCTTATCTTTCATTTAACATGTCATTTCATGAGAAAACGTTCGTTTTCGTGAGAAAATATCGTTCTTTTAAAAGCATGTGCATAACATCGTCTTTTCATGGCATTCGTAAAACGTCCATTCGTGGCATCGTAAAACATTTAAAATGTCGGCCTTCATGGCATCCACAAGCATCACCTTAAACGTCATCTCTCATGGTGTCCACGACCATTACCTCGTGGCGTCCATAAGAGCGTCGGTTCGTAGGATCCATGAAAGCGTCTGTTTCCATGTCTTTCTTTGCCTTTCGTGATAAAACATTCTTTTTCGTGGGAAAACATCGTTTAATGAGAAAACATCGTTTTATGATCATAAATATATTTACATCGGTTCGTTGATTTTCTTTGAAAATACATACAATAGATATACCGTATAGTCATCCATTCACATGCGTACAATTAATATTTTGAGTGCGTAAAAAGGGACTGCCGAGGAGGGGCCGTACGTACTTATACCTTTGAACACTTATCGTTTTCTTTCTTAAAACGTCTTTCATTTCTTTTCGTAAGCATCTTAAAGGAAAATTGTTTCATTTTCATTTTTGTATCTTTTAGAAAACTCTAGAAGAGTATGAACGTAATGCTTACCTGGACTCCATGCTACTTGCATATCATGCAGTCCATTCATGTGCTTGTCAGATGGCAACCTACATGCATACACATACATTAACGTCATTCTCTATCTAGAACATAAGCAACTTAAACTTAGAAAGCACAAGCTACACTTCACTTGGAACACTCTCCTTCTATCTCGTGTTCTTACGTGTTCCTTACTATGTTAAAACCTTCGGGGACCCATTGCGGTCACCACATATTCCAACTCAAGGTCTTGCCTCGAGTGTTTATTCACTAAAGTGAACCCATGATTCACCTTAGGATCAAGACACTAAGACCTTCGCCTTACTCTCCTTATTGAACTCATCACGATGCATGACTCAAACCAACTAAGTCACGCATCCCTTCCTTAGACAATCCACCCGTCACTATCTTCATGTATCTTAGCCCATACTAATCCTCATTCCCATCCATACAAATCACACAGCTCTAAGCCAACTTTGAGGCTTAAGCACCGTTCAACTATACTTAGGGCGGATTACCCATTACATATGGTAAATCTGTCCGGCACATGTGTCTCACCAGATTACACATGTACCTTACCCCTTATCACCTAAGATCAACATATATAACACGTTGATCACCAGCTTGGAGGGACAAGGGCCATACTCCGATACCAACCTTCTCTTAACCCGGCTAGCATGACTCTTCATGCTACCCGTCCCTTTTGACAGTTCATCCCAACACTTAAAACGACAAGACTCCATTCATAACTACATCTTACGTCACGTCATACAGCTCGAGACTATTCCCAAGCTGCACCGTGACCTTGTTGCGTCACCCGACATACTGCCACGTCAATTCCTAACTCATCACCAGTATGGTTCCTCACGTACTCCCGACACATAGTGACATCTCGTCACGTTCCCATTACGCCATTCCTACACTATCACTTCACCCAACGCAAGCACGACTGTCAGTAACCACGTCACGAAGTGACGTTACCCAGTCATGCTTCCGCTGCGTTCTCTTACACTTATTCCGCTACTTCATTCATATTTCCCGCCATAAGTCCAACACGGTGACACTTGTCACCTTAGACTACCGGCTACACCATAACTGCTTCGGGATATTGTTCCACAGTTCTCGACACTATTTACCATCTCTACGCCCATCATCCATTAAACCATCCTTATCTCTGTGACACGCCACATGGTGTATCGCCACACGGTGTATCGCTACACCTCATGGAGTACACTCCATGCATACTCCCTTCTCACATGCTACGCCACATCATCACCATGGCGTACCCGCCATATAGTGCATCAATCCACCACATGGAGTACATTCCGCATGTACTCCTCTCATACACACCACGCCATATCACCATTATGGCATATCTGCCACATGGTGCACCACTCCACCATATGGAGTACACTCCACGTGTACTCCCTTTCACCCATGCTACGACTCATCACCACTACGGCGTACCCGCCATATAGTGCATCAATCCACGACATGGAGTACATTCCGCATGTACTCCTCTCATATACACCACGCCACATCACCATTATGGTATATCCGCCACATGGTGCATCACTCCACCATATGGAGTACACTCCACGTGTACTCCCTTCACACACATCACGCCCCACAGAGTACACTCAGCGTGTACTCTTCCCATTCCACATACACCATTCCACCATTACAACACAGTCCACAACACTACACTAATTGCCCAACACTTCATTACACAACACATCACAATACCACCACTCCACAAATACTAACAGCACAGTCCATGTAAGGGGACTGTTTAGGTATTTGGATAGCTAGGTGTGGTCTTGGAAGGGCTCGTGGTGGCCTTGTGATGGTGGCAAGAAGCGTAACACGGCGGATCTAGCCGTGTACAGTGGCTCGCTTACGAGCTCACCTATTTACTAGCCCTCATACCAACTTGAGGAGGCTGGACTTGTAGGAGTTCCAACCTGATGCAGTGTCGTGTCAATTTGTGGATGCCCTGGGATGCAACACCATACCCGACGCCTTTCCTACTCTAGCATCCTCATCCCGCCCTTGTGGGGCCACACCATCATGACAAGGAAAACACTACTTCTTTGGCTTTTGTGATGTTTGCATGAGTTTAATTTTTGTATTGATTTTGGACAATGTTTGGCCCTTGGGTTGGCCATCTATGTGTAACAACTTGGCCCTTTGTTTTGGCCTTAACTTCCTGTATAGTTTAATTTGTGTATCTCGGGTACTTAGCTAACTCCTTGGACCTTAATTTCATCCCTTTGTATGTGCCTTATGTTCTGGGGGTCATGGGGTCTTTTGACCCCTACGCCCGTCTGCTTGCACCGCCAGTTAAACTCGACACTGGTAGCTAACTGTTGGTGGGTCGTGGGGTCTGTTAACCACCACGCCTGTTTCCTTGCATCGCGAGTTAGACTCCACACTGGTGGCTAACTGTTGGTGGGCCGTGAGATCCTTTGACCTCCACGCTTGTTTGTTTGCACCGCGAGTTAGACTCGACACTGTAACTGTTGGTGGGTTGTGGGATCTTTTGACCTCCACACTCGTTTTCTTACACCTCGAGTTAGACTCGACACTAGTGGCTAACTGTTAGTGGGTCGTAGGGTCTTTTGACCTCCACACCCATTTTCTTGCACCACGAGTTAGGCTCGGCACTGGTGGCTAACTGTTGGTGGGTCGTGGGATCTTTTGACCTCCACGCCCATTTGCTTGCATCATGAGTTAGACTTGACACTAGTGGCTAATTGTTAGTGGGTCGTGGGGTCTTTTGACCTCCATGCCCATTTGCTTATACCGCAAGTTAGACTCGACACTGGTGGCTAATTGTTGGTGGGCCGTGGGATCTTTTGACCTCTATGCCCGTTTGCTTGCACCACGAGTTATACTTAAGGGTGCAAATCGGTCGGTCGGTTCAGTCTGACGATGGACCGAACATTCTATCATTTTCTCAGATCGGACCGGACCGAACACCCATAGTGACCGGTCGGTCCGTTCGGTCTGGCCTAATTTTTTTTCTTTTTTAAAATCAATTAATAAAAAAATTTATTTAAAATACTAAATTAAATTAATTAACTTATTAATGTGGATTATGTAACTAACTCAATAAAAAAAATATTTTGTATAGTCAATGATAATAAATCAGATGAAAATTACATTATTAAATTTATATAATTATTATATAATTAACTAATTGATAGAATATATTAGTTAATTGATAGAATATTAACAAGTGTTAATAATATATTTAAAATTTTATATTGTTACTAGTGATAGATTAGATGAAAATTACATAATAAATTGTACAATTATTATATAAATAATATATATATATAAAATATTTTTTTATTTTTATTTTTCATTCCGTCCAGTCCAGTTCGAGGTGGAAAAACCATGGACCGTGGACCGAACAAAACTTTTCGATCCTCTAAAAGATGGACTGGTCTCACTCCCGGTTCGTTAAGTCTGCAGGTTAGACTCGACACTGGTGGATAACTGTTGGCGGGTTTTGGGGTCCGATGACCTCCACGCCAGTTTGCTTGCACCAGGAGTTAGACTCTTCCTTGGTGGCTAACTATTTGTGGGTCCTAGGCTCTTTTGACCTTCACGCCCGTTCGTTTGCACCGTGAGTTAGACTCGACACTGGTGGCTACCTGTTGATGGGTCGTGGGTTCTTTTGACATCCACGCCCGTTTGCTTGCACCATGAGTTAAACTTGAAACTGGTGGCTAACTCAAACCTCAATCCGCTTTATTGATTTATCTCTTATTGAAAACATACATCCAGGAAAGAAATATAAATGCTTAGAAGTAACTTCTTAGGGTTAAAACCTCTTTAAGTCATCGACATTCCATGGGTGTTGCAACTCATTTCTCTGACTATACTTGAGATGGTAGGAACCTAGCCGGTTACAGGCTACGACTACATAAGGGTCTTCCCATCGTGGGCCGAGCTTTCCCTCGCTCTGGGTTGTCACGCCTGTCGCCCCAAGCACCAAGTCAACGTCCTTAATTAGGCCTCACGAAGACAACAACCGCTAAGACACCGTAGAGAGTCGCCACCCGCTGTGAAGAAGTATGAGAAACTGTTGGAGGAGGTGAAGACAAGAGGGTGAGATGACGATAAAAGGGTAATTTTGGAGTTTAAGAAGAAGTGCTGCACACTAGAGTGTGCGAAAATGAAGGCTGAAAGTGAGGTTGAGCTTTAGAAGAGGAGGTTTGAAATTGGAGCCTTGAACAGCAGAGAAGAACAAGACCCGTTGGAAGGGCCAGTCGAATTATAGCTGAGGAGAATCAACCATCAGCGGGCAGGATTACGTTCGACAGAGATATCCCCAAGGGTGCTCAAAATCAGATACCTCCCGAGGAGAGCGCCCGTTCTGAGGACACTTCGTTCGAAGGAATCTCTCCCACACCCAGGGCCCTCAGATTCCATTGGGGGTCTCGAAGGATATGAGTTTTCATCATTTTCAAGCCCTCAGTATAACCAAAGTGACAGGCATCATCACGGACACCACAAACATACGATAACTCCTCCTGCAGACCCCGGATGGTAGCATCTCAAGCCTCCAAAGTGCCTCTGGCTTCGGCCTGATCGGTCTCCAAGTCCCTCCTCCATTTCCTCTCATCTTCTAGGGCCTTTCTCTTATCCTTCAGAGACTGGGAGACCTTTTCGTACTCCCCCTACACCACTTGTACAATCGATCGTCAGAGTCTTACCACTTCTACAACTCCAAGTTTCTGGCCGGAAGTTGCTTAAGCTCCTGCTGACAGTTGTTGAGCGACCTTTGTAGCTCATACCTCGCCTCGTGATGGAAACCAAGGTGGGCCTAGTCTTAAAGATCCTTTGCAACTTTCATATGGGCCAATTACAAGGTCAAGAGCCAACAAGATTAAGGAGGCAATGCAAAGATTGATGCAATCCACTTGGGACAAGTTTAGCAAGAGCCCAACATTCAAGATGGGCTTGAAGGATGAAGATCAAGTTTTGATTCATTTGATAAGAGGGCAACAATATGACTTAAAGGTTTTGGGCACTTGAAGGCTTTCAACTGGTTTGATTAATTTAAATGACTTATTTTATTAGTTTAGAATAATTCAGTTTATTATGGGAAGGACTTAAGGGAGGCCTATGCAAGGGCATGTTGGGAAAGTTATTATTTTATTGAACTAGGGTTAGGGTTTTACTGTAGCGCGTTTCTGTAGCCGCGACACTGTTCATCAGGGGCATTTTTGGGAAAAGTGGCTTTATTTTGGCTAGGGTTTAGTTAGATTTTGCTTTAAATACTCTTTGTTGCCTCATGTTAAGAAGTTTTATGAAATTTGATAAATTTATTCATTGTGAGTTGAGTTTTTCTCCTCTTGTTCTTGATTGGACTTTTGAACTTATCAAAGGTAAATCATAACCTTTGTAGCGTTCCTAGTTGTAGTCTGGGTTCTTGAGACGAGTTCTTCAACGGGTCTAGATTTTAATATAATCTAGGTTCTTGAAACAAGTTCTCATCGGGTCTAGATTCTCCATCCATTGACTTGATTTTGGCTTTCTTGGGTGAGCTTTCAAATTGATTGTGGGTTCAAGAGATTCCATTCCCCGGGTTCATATCATTTGGTATTCAGAGAAAGATTTTCAATCAGGTCAGATTCTATCTTTTAATTCTTGTATCTTTAAATTTAATTTTAGGGCTTCATTTGTTCTAGGGTTGCAAAAAAAAAAAGAGGTGGCTGCCGAATTTCTTCACTATTCTTAGGGCTGCCAAATTTCATTATTCTAGGGTTTGTGTTGGCTGAAATCTCTTGTTCTAGGGGCTGCCGTATATCACACTTATCCTAGGGTTTTTGAGTTATTATTAGGGTTTTCTCAATTGCTTATTCTTAATTGTGATAAAATCAGTTGGTGAAAAGACAAGAAAAGAAAAAGAAAATCATCCAGAAAAGAAAAAGAAAAAGAAAATCGTCCAGAAAAAAAAATCAAAATCAAAATCAAAATCAAAATAAAATCAAAATTTTTTCTTGAGCCTTATCATCAAATGGGCTGCTACATTATTCTAGTTGGTATCTTATCTTATAGTTACTATTTCATTCATATAATTTTCTTGATTCACGTGTTGTTTTTTTATTCATTTTGTGTTTATCTTGTTCTTGTTTATTGGACCTAATTACTAGTTGGGATAAAACAAGGTTGCATTATCTTGATTGAGTTCAATTACTTCTTAAAGAACTTGAGTGGAAAAACTCTTGAGATAAAAGGCAAGAGAGTGTGAGACTATTATCGGAAAAAAGCCAATTAAGAGTGAAATACGAGTGGAACGCCATTATTCGAGTTTAAACACGTAAGGGAGTGTGTGAGATTTTTCACTAACATTCTTTCTGTGCAACACATTATGATGTCTCATAGGAGTGACTCTTCACCAAAGGAGATGACAGATAACTCATCATTTGTGTCGCTAGCCATGCAACAACAGTTTGAGCGGTTGAACTTGGTGTTGGGTGAAGTGAGGGATAGTATGGATCATCAAGAAGCAGTGATTAGAAATCTGCAAGGTGGGAGAGATAGGAGGCGACTTGAGTCTAGTATTCATAATGGGTATGAGAATGGAGAGTAAGGTGAGGATGAGGAAGACCTAATATCTGAAGTTGGATTAGGTAGACATAGAGGAGTTAGGCGTGGAAGAGGACTTAGGGCAAACCAAGGGGGTAGAGATGGAGTAGATAAGAACCTTGGGAGCTTCAAAATGAAAATATCATCATTTCAAGGTAGAACTGACCCTAAAATTTATTTAGAGTGGGAGAAAAAAATAGAGTTGGTGTTTGATTGTCATAATTACTCTAAGGAGAAGAAGGTGAAGTTGGTTGTGATTGTGTTCATTGATTATGCGATTATTTGGTGGGATCAATTAGTGACCAATAGGAGGAGGAATCTTGAGAGGCCTATAGAAACATGGAGAGAGTTGAAAGCTATCATGAGGCGGAGATTTGTACCTAGACACTACTCTAGAGACCTCTACCAAAAACTACAAAATCTTACACAGGGGTCTAGGAGTGTAGAGGATTACCATAAGGAGATGGAGGTGACTATGATTCGGGCTAATGTAGTGGAGGATCGGGAGGCCATGATGACAAGATTTTTGAGTGGGTTGAATTGGGAGATAGCTAATGTAGTTGAGTTGCAACATTATGTGGAGGTAGAGGACATGGTACACATGGCTATGAAGGTGGAGAGGCAGTTGAAAAGAAAGGGTACATCAAGGTATACTTTGGTTTCTAGTGCTCCTTGGAAACCAAAGTGGGACAAAAATGATCAAGCTGTAACAAAGGGGAAGACTGAACCACCTAAAGGAAAAGATGAGGGTGAGGCTGAAACCTCAAGAAAAAGAGAGAATGAGTTGAAAAACAATTGTGAGGCCGAAAGTTCAAAAAAAGAGGAGAGTGAAAGAAAAAAATAGAGGAAAAGGAAAAAGAGAGTGAGAGGAAAAAAGAGAATGAGACTGAAACATCAAGAGAAAGAGAGAGTGAAAAAGAAAATAGAGAGGTGGCTGAGAATCAAGAAAAAACAGTGGAGCCACGAGGGGAAAAAGAAAGAGAGATTCCAGAGAGAAACAGAAAGACAAAAGTGAGTTTTTATACTGAGGCAAGCTTTTATACTAACGAATTTAACGACTCTTTACCTAGTGTTGTTATTTCTTTGTTGCAGGGATATGAGGTCATGATTCCTAGCGGTGTGTTTTGTGGATTGCCACCTATTAGGAAGATAGAGCACTACATTGATTTTGTGCCAGGTGCGACAATTCCTAACCGACCTTTCTTTGAAGAACATGAGTCCTTGAAGCACTTGAAGAGACAATGTAAGTTGAATAGAATGCATGCCAAGTGGGTGCAATTCATTGAGACATTTCCTCATGTATTCAAATACACACAAGGTATGGAAAATTTTGTGGTTGATGCTTTAACAAGAAGGTATGCCCTTGTCTTCATTTTAGATACAAAATTGTTGAGACTTGAATATGATACGGAATTGCATGCTCATGATGTTGACATTGCTAGTGTGTATGGAACATGTAAGAAAGCATCGTTTGTTAAGTTCTATAAACTAGATTGGTACTTGTTTAGAGAGAATAGATTTTGTGTGCCTACTAGTTTTATGCATAAGTTGCTTGTGTGTGATAGACATAGTGGTTTGTTGGGTAGCCTTGGTGTAAGGAAGACTTTTGTTGTGTTGCATGAACGTTTGTGGGAATATCATTTGCCATTCAATGACGTGTTGCATGAACATTTGTGGAAGTATCATTTGTCATTCATTGATGTGTTGCATGAATGTTTGTGAGAGTATCATTTGCCATTCATTAAAGTGTTGCATGAACGTTTGTGGAAGTATCATTTGTCATTCATTAACGTGTTGCATGAACGTTTGTGGGAGTATTGTTTGCCATTCATTGAGTTTGCATATAATTGGAGTGGTCATTTTGGTGTAAGGAAAGCTTTCAATGTGTTTCATGAATGTTTGTATGAGTATCATTTGCCATACATTGACTTGTTGTATGAACATTTGCGGGAGTATCATTTGCGTTTCATTGAGTTTGCATATTATTGGAGTGGTCATTTTGGTGTGAGGAAAGCTTTAGATATGTTTCATGAACATTTGTGGGAGTAATGTTTGTTATTCATTGAGTTTACATATAATTGGAGTGTTCATGCTACTACTCAATTTTCACCTTTTGAAATTGTTTATAGACTTAATCAATTTACTCTTTTAGATTTAACACCTTTACCTGTTGATAACAGGAGTAGCTTAGATGGACTTTTCCAAATTCTTGAATAAATTAATGGAAAGGCATATCTAATGGATCTTCCAGATAAGTATCCTACTTTTGCTATTTTCAATGTTACTAACCATTTTCCCTTTGATCCAGGTGGGGATTCGAGGTCGAATCCTTTTGAGGAGAGGGGGAATAATGGGAACCAAGGTGGGCCTAATCTTAAAGATCCTTTGCAACATTTAGATAGGCCAATTACATGGTCAAGAGCCAAGGAGATTAAGGAGGCAATGCAAAGATTGATGCAATCCACTTGGGACAAGTTTATTAAGAGCCCAACATTTAAGATGGGCTTGAATGATGAAGATAAAGTTTTGATTCATTTGATAAGAGGGCAACAACATGACTTAAAAGCTTTGGGCACTTGAAGGCTTTCAACTTGTTGGATTCTTTTAAAGGACTTATTTTATTAGTTTAGAATAATTCAGTTTATTATGGGAAGGACTTAAGGGAGGCCTATGCAAGGGCATGTTGGGAAAGTTATTATTTTATTGAACTAGGGTTAGGGTTTTACTGTAGCAAGTACTGTAGAGCGTTACTGTAGCCGCGGCACTGTTCATCAGGGGAATTTTTGGAAAAAGTGGCTTTATTTTGGCTAAGGTTTAATTAGGTTTTGCTTTAAATACTCTTTGTTGCCTCATGTTAAGAATTTTATGAAATTAGATAAATTTATTAATTGTGAGTTGAGTTTATCTCCTCTTGTTCTTGATTGAACTTTTGAATTTATCAAAGGTAAATCACAACCTTTGTGGCGTTCCTACTTGTAGTCTGGGTTCTTGAGATGGGTTCTTCAACGGGTCTAGATTTTAATATAATCTAGATTCTTGAAACGAGTTATCATCGGGTCTAGATTCTCCATCCATTGACTTGATTTTGGCTTTCTTGGGTGAATTTTCAAATTAATTGTGGGTTCAAGGGATTCCATTCCCGCGGGTTCATATCACCTCGGAGGCAAGCACCACCTCGAGACAAAAAAGGCCAACCTCATCTTGGGACTTCAACAGGTCAACGAGGGCCACCTCAGCCTCTACCTTCTTCCTCTGCTCCTCTGTTGCACAGCGTAAGGCCAGCAGGGCGAGCGAGCGAAGTGCTCTATTCTCACACTGAACGCCACCAGACACTCCAAGCCCTACCATGAGAGTCTGGGTCAAATTAAATAAGGAAACAAACAAGAAGTGCAAAAAGCTTACAAGCAAGGGACTTACCCCAGTAAAAAGCCTCTTGAGCCTGCTATCTTCCTTGCAGATGTGGTCGGCGCAGCTCTCTGCAGCCGCTAACCGTAAGTCCACCGGTACTTCATCAATTGCCTTCTCATCCACAGACGTCGTAGCTGCCTCAGTCCCAGGAACGCTAGCCACCACCTCCTCAGCTTGAGCAATGGCCCCAACCACTTTATCGCCAGTAAAGACAACCTCAATCTCAGGAGAACAAAGTAAGGGGCACTCTGGGATGGAGACCCACTTAGGGGACCCCCCCACCCTTCGCTAAATGCTCCTTGTACAAGGGCGAAGGAGCCCGCTCGAGGGCGGTACCCAGGGGCGAGGAGACTACTGAGGCTCTCATCACAATAGGGCTTGGCGGGGTCGCAAGGATTTCAATAACATATTCGAGAGCCGGTGGTGCAGGTTGAACATCCGCAACAACTCCTCGAGCCAGCAACACAGCACGAGGGAAGTTCACGATCGTCATTGTTTTCCTTGGCAACGATGGCTCTGGCCAAATGACGAGCACCTCCTTGGAAGGACCTCCAGGAGGAATGGGAAGGTCGTCAAAGTCGACTCTGACGGGAGAAACCCTAAAGGGCTTTTTCCCTTTCCCCTCCACTGGCGGGCTTGGAGGGCGGATGCCAACTTGGGGCGTGATCTCCATTAGTAGGAAGGCTACGTCAGAACGCAAATTGGCCGAAGGGGCCAGATGCTGACAAAGGCTGTCCTCAACCAGCAAAGCCATCTAAAGAACGATGACCGGATGAGCCTTCATCCATGCACAAACAATTCCTATCACAGTAGGACGACGATTCCTGTCATCGCCCACCACCCCCCCATATGGCACAAACGGGGATCGCACGCCGATTAGCTTGGACAATATGAAACTCCCACCCCTTGCTGGATAGAAAGAAGAACAGACAACTCTAACCCCTCACTGTGGCATATCGCGACTCCAACCAAACCAACGTCTAGACTGGTTTGAAACTATAAGTGTTATGACCTCACCTTAGAAGGTCATGGGTGAAGAAGAACTCATGCACTGTGAGGTCCAGGTAGTCAGCCCCAGCCTCTTCCAACGCACGACGCCAAATGACATAGCACGACACAAGGATTCTCCATGTGCTAGGAGGGAGCTGAGTAGGCGCCAACTTGAAATGATCCAGCACTTCTCGCACTGGACGGCAGAAGGCAATCTGAGGCCACTTGAAAACATGGTGGGGTACACTGCCACTTGCAAAACCTTCAAAATCTACCGCCCCTTAGGTAGGAGGAGGCACCTCGAGTTCCACAGTCCGAGGGATCCTACGGGTCTCCCTCAAAGACTCCAACTAAGTAGTAGTCACCTTCGAACGCCACGTGAAGCCAACAAACACCTCTGGAACGATGTCGCCCTGCCCATCAGCACCACAGGCAAAGTCGAAATGCCTAGCCAACTCGGAGGGACGCCAGGATTTCTTAGGAGCCATTAGCAACAAAGGAAAAAGATGAGGAATCAAAAAGAACAACGCAAGGAGAAGTGCTTGGAAGAAGAAGGGGAACACAAGATATGCAGCAGAAGAGAGAATAGACAAAGTAACCCGTTGCTGGGGATGAAGGGGACCTTATATAGGAAAACTCGACGGTTGACATCCTGAGGCAGTGAGAACCCAAGCACCCCACAATCGCCACGATTCCAGTAGAGCATATCTAGTGATGCGATGTGGGAAAGAAATAACTGTCTTAAGCAAATAATGATGAAGGGACTGTAGAGGCATCATTTAGTACGGAATGGAACCATCGAAGTACATCCATACAAGCTGAAGACGAAATGTTACCAAATATTGTGTAAAGATGGAGAGGCCACTCGGGTATAGATGGAAAACAAAAGGGCGACACGTGGGCATCGAGATATCCACAGCTCCCTATCCCGAGAAAGAAAAGGCCGCACGGCTGCAATTGCAAAGATTGGTCAATTAAGGAAGGAAAGGCAGAAGTCCCATAGGACCGGAATTGGCGGGGTAACTCTAAGGGAATGTAAATCGGGAAACCAAACCACATTAATGGCACCTTTGCCCGAGCAACACGCCACATTTATGATGCCGTCATATAGGCATGTCGTATTAAAAGACTATGACAAAAGGAATAGTAAAAAGGACATTAACTCCATAGGGGCAGGCACGATCTGTCCCCCTAGACTCCCAGTATAAATAGTCATTCTCAGGTACAAAAAGCTTTTTCTCTCTTGATTCTCTGATCTCTAGACTCTCTCATTATTTGCAAACCTCCAAAATATTCTACTGACTTTGGCATCGAAGACTCCCAGACCCCAAGACCATTTTCTCCCAACTGCACTCTTCTTCGTTTTCACAGGTCCAATTCTGAAGACCTGAGTTGCTGGAACCTAGCCCAAAGGTGTGTGAAATACGACGTTAACAATGAAGGTAAAAGCAATTAAATAAACAGGTAAAATCTAAATTTCGTTGATTTTTGGGTTTCATTTCACTGGATTCCCTTTCTCCACTTTGTCTATGTTCTAAGTGATCTTTGACCAGTCATAAGGTTTCGCAAGAGTTTTGTTTATCCTATTGTTTCCACATAAGATTTGTTGAGTTTTCCCATCGAACTACAAGTTTTTGTGAGAGTTTTCCTTTATTCCCTTGATCTAATGTAAGAGTTGCCAGATGATCTCCATCTAACTACAAAGTTGTCAAAATATCCTGTCAATTCTTGATTTGGCCAAAGAGTCTTTACTTGAATATTTCCCTACTAACTGTAGGCTCATTGACTTCAAATATTTTTTATCATTTTATCTGGATGGTTACTAGAAGTTTCAAGTGACTTGGGATATAACTAGAAATCATTGGTTTTAGGAAAAACACCATATGCATGCAATCAAGTTTATAAGGCCAACCCTTTCCAATCTTGGCAAAAGGAAAATTGTGGAGAATGAACTCTACCCTATTTGCATTATCTCTACAAGAGGATTTCATCTACAATATCTACAGTATGAGCAGTCTGCTTAGCTTCTCTTCTTACATCAATTTCTCTTCTTCTACAGTTGGTAGGGAGAAATCCCAATAAAGACTCTTTGCCCAAATCATGAATTGAAAGAATCTTTTGAAAACTCTATAGCTAGATGGAGATCATCTGGCAACTCTTACATCAGATCAAGGGAATAAAGGAAAAATCTCTCAAAACCTTGTAGTTCAATGGGAACACTTAACAAATCTTATGTCGAAACAATAGGATAAAGAAAACTCTTGCGAAACCTAGTGAATGGTCAAAGATCACTCAGAACACTGAGAAAGTGGAGGAATCAAGTGAAATGAAACATAAAAATCAATGAAATTTAGATTTTAATTGTTTATTTAATTGCTTTCACCTTCATATTATTTATTTATTTATTTATTTTATATATGTTCCTTTTGATAATTATTTTTTCAAAATTATCTATCATCTAGGCCTGCTTCCTGCCCCAGCAGACTTGCAATCGGCCACCTTGCCTTCTATACCAATATGGGCAGGAGGCTGAGTTTGGTTCGCGATCTCCGGCCTCATCATGCATGGCTGGATGAATCACTTGAATGATGGGCAATGCAGATTGGCCGACAGGTCATTTGCCCTCCGTCACAGTGGTATCACTCGGAGAGAGAGAGAGAGAGACCTGGGGTGACACTGAGAGAAAGAGTCCGAGAAACCGAGTGGCGATGATGTGGAGGATGAGAAGAAAGAAAGAAAGGAAAGAGAGAGGGAAGACAAAGGTGTGTGGCGTGTGGGAGGGTCATATTTTAACATAAAACAAAACAACTTCACTTAAATTAATTCTTTTTTAAATATGTATATATATACATATATATAAACTTAGGCGAGCGAGTCAAACCCCTGCGGGGGCAATGCCCTACCTCGCACTACCTCCCGTTTTCTCAAGGTGGGCTAGTGTCTACCTGTTTGCTATCAGATGCGGGCGGACTGCCCTGCTTTCCTCATGCAAATCTTGGGCAAATACCCTGTCTCCACCCTTCATCTCTATGTTTTGAAAATGTTGGGACAAAACTATCGTGCAATCACTAATCTTATCTAATAAAGTTATACGAGATATAACCAAAGTTTTAAATTTCGTACTGTACCGAAACGATATCCGAAATGGTACCAGTACAGAAATATCTCGTTTTAATGCCTCGACCGAAACGGTCATTGATAATTCCTCTTGCAATATTGTTATGGTATTGCGGAATGCAGCTCCCAGTGTATGACAAATTGGCAATGACGTGAAAGAGAGAGCGAAGTATTTTTCTCCCTTTAGGCGGGCAGTGTCCTTAAACAGTAGTGACTCTTTGTATCTTCAATCATATGGGATGATTCCATAAACAAGTTTATGATGATTATGTATTATGATATTTCGGATAACTTTGGTGAATTTGATATTTGAAGGTCAATAGTTTTATCTTGTATAAATGTGAAATGAACAAGGTAGAATTAGGGCTGCACTGAGACCCGACCCGATCAAATTTGGGCCCAACCCGACCCGACCCGAAGGGAAGACTGTTTCAGCTCGACTTGAACCGACCTGTAAATGTCAGATCGGGTCGAACCCATTCGTCTTGGTTTTATCGTTTTCAATCTTTCACCCGTTCATCTTCTCATAACTTCATTTGCAGACCCACGCCCGTCTCTTCCTCTCCTCTGCAAACTCAACCTCTCCCACATTGTCCGTTCCTCCTCTTCCTTTTCCTTTCCTCTGCAACTCAGCCTTTCCCCTCCCAAACCCACCCTCTCCCACATCGTCCGTTCCTCCTCTTCCTCTTCCTCTCCTCTGCAACTCAGCCTTTCCCCTCCCAAACCCACCCCCTCTGCAGGTACACCTTGAGGGGCTCCACGTAGTCCTCGAAGTCAAGGGTGTCAGGGCCCACCGCAGATCGTCGCCGTTGATCATCGCTGTTGCTTACAAGAAATGATAGAAATATGTGAAGATTTGGAGTAAGATGGGCAGCGGGAGGACATTTATCGGACCCATTTCCAAACTATTCACTTCTCTCTCTCTCTCTCTCTCGCATGCATCCAGTTGTGAACTTGGCGTTAAGATGCCATAGGAGCCTTCGGTGGTCTGAAGCTTTCTCGAATGCAGAAGCAAGTACTGAGTCTATACAGAGGGTTTTTGCAAGTAACTCGTTCAAAATCTGCCGAAGATTGACGCAAGATCGAGTCCGTCGTTTCAGTTGAGTTTCGTCAGAATTCTTAGAAAGTAGATCGCAAAAGTTTTCTCTACATTGAGTACTTACTTTGCCGAGGTAAGAAACAACTTGATTAGCAGTGGGGAGAAGAGTCTGAGATGTTTTTCATGTAATTCGACAGTGTATTTTTCGAGTTCGACGGGTTGCATTGTATAAAACCCGGTATTAAGTTTTGATCCGATGAACCCGTGTCTGTTCGGGTTGGACAAATCAGATGTCTCGGACGGATCGGGCCAAAGGCCATTTTTGCACAGCCCTAGGTAGAATACACAACTTGAACCATTAGGACAAGTTTTATATAGGTTTATAGATGATTTTTGTTTTTCCAACCAACAGAATAAGATAACATCTAGTTAAAAATTTAGGTATTGTTTGGATAGTGAATTAAGATTAGATGAATTGAAATGAAATTTGATAGTTAAATAAAATATTATAAAAATATTATATTTTAATATTATTATTATTTTAAAATTTAAAAAAATTAAATTATTTATTGTATTTTATATAAAAATTTTAAAAAAAGTATAATAATAAAATAAAACGAAATAAAATAATTTTACTATCATGGGGAGAATAGAACAGAATTGCATAATTAAATAACGCACGAATCACGTCGGAAGTGTCAACTTCCGAAAAGTCAAGTCTTTGGTGTTATATGCTACAGTGCTACAACAACTTTTGGTAGCATCATTATTACATTCATCACGAATTTTTAGGCAAAACAGCTAAGCAATACATAGACTTTGAAGTTTTCGAGGTCAGGGTCTCCTCTTTTGGATTTCAATAACCACATGGACCACCTTCGTAACTATTTTGTCTTTTGTGTACAAGTTGATCAATGATTTCGATCCGTTTGATGTTTGAGATACGGTAAATAGTAATATTTTATAAATTTGATTAAGATTATTTTAAAATTAAAATCATTTCAATTTATCTTAATTTTTTATTATAATTTTTTAAAATTTTAATTAAAAATATAATAAATAATTTAATTTTTTTAAATTTTAAAATAATAATAATACTAAATAATAATATTTTATCATCTCAATTCAATTCAATTCAATTCAACTTCCAAACGCACCTTAAGATGAGTTCATTTTTTTAAATTTAAAATAAGTTTAAATTTAAAATATATAAAATAGATTGAGATCAATTTAAATTTTTTGTAAAAAAACTAAAAATTGGTGAATTCTATCCTTGATTAGTTTGAAATTAGTTAAGTATTAAAATTTTGGATAGTGAGTTGATTGAAATGAGATAACATGAGCTGAAAGTTGAAAATTGAATAAAATATTTTTATATTTTTTTAATATTATTTTTGTTTTAAAATTTCAAAAATGTAAATTGTTTATATATTTTATTTAAAATTATAAAAAAATTGTAATAATTAGATAATATGAGATGAGATGAGTTGACACCAACTCATTATCCAAACTAAGCCTAGAGCACCCCTATTCGGATGAAATATTTTTTAAAATTTTAGTTATACACTTATTTCTTTCGGTAATTGAGTTTTAATCCCGAAATTTTATGATTTTACTTTCTACTCTAATCTTTCTGATATTTATTATATTTTGACCTCTAGAGTTTGGTTGCCACTAATTTAATAAAAATTCTACTTTAGACCCTATTTTAGAATTTCTTAGATATTATTATTTTCCTATTTACGTATTTCTTGCATACATTATTTTCTAATTATGCATATCTAAGTAGGGCTGGGCTCCGATTCCGACGGAGTCGGAGTGCTCATTTCCGACCTCTGACTCCGACAAGAGTCGGAGCCAAATTTTTCCTCCGACTCCGATCGGAGGTCGGATCCTATCGGAGCTTCGACCTCCGATCGGAGTGGAACTCCGATAGGAACTCCGACTACCGATTGGAGCTCCGACTTTCGATCGGAGCTCCGAATTCCATTCGGATTCGGACCGTTTATTTCTCTGCATTTTTAACAGATCGAAATATATTTAGACGGCAAAATTCTGAATGCGTTGGTTTTTTAAAATTTTCAATCCAAACCTCTTTGCACAAACACAATTTCAACCCTGCGTGACAACATCAATTAGTTGTTTAGTTTTACAATATCAAATATTTGTTTGGGGCTATGCATGCATGTGAGTTGGCTGTATAGAAACAGACCACCTTTAAGAAAATATTATATTACACTTTACATATCATATTACATATTTGGTTTATAACTGATTTCACAAATACATATACACATAATGCGCGTCCAATCTTCCTTTTCTGTATGTTGAAAGCATCAATCCTCCGCACGCACATATCTGATTTGACAAACACATACACATAATGCACGACCATCATGTGGTTTATACCTGTACTAACAATTCAAACTTCAAATAACAAAAGACTCAAATTAGATCTCAATCACAGTGTATAAAAAATGAACTAAAACAAAAATCAGCAACTAGTCAAACTAATTCTTACCAAGACTCTCAAGCGGCGTCCGTTCCAGACTCTCAATCATCGGCAATTATGTTAGGATTCACAATTAGATCTATAAAATCATAAAAAGTAGAAGTTAGAAACATTAAAACCAATATTTAGATCTATAAAAGCATATAAACTTACCCCAAGCCTATAGCTCTCGGCATCAACGCCAACGGTATCTAGTCCAATGGGCATTTCACTTATCCAATTCTGTGTGCAAACGAGGGCCTCCACGGTTGTCGGTGACAATGAACTCCGATAAGCATCCAACACGCGACCTCCAGTGCTAAATGCCGACTCTGAGGCAACTGTAGTGACAGGAATGACTAGCACATCTCGGGCTACACGAGAAAGGACTGGATACTTGGTGGAATTAACTTTCCACAAAGTTAATAGCTGAAATACATCACTAGGTGCCTCGACAGCTTCTATAAAATATCATTCAACCTCAGATGTACAATGCATAATATTCCTTGTTGACATGAGTTGATGATACTGTTGTATAATACGATTGCTTCTAACCCGTACAGGTGGGTCAGTATCACCTGAGGAAACTGAAGATCCCGTCGGCCTCGAATGTGAGGAGCTACCAGCTGCGGATGAAGGCTGACAACTATTACTGTAGTGATTATATAAGTCATCAATATCACTTTTTAACAATCTAATAAACTTTGCAGCCTTCACTGCCCCGAGGACGGAATTTACCCAAAATTCTAAAACGACCAACTTAACTCGGGGGTTAAGGATCACAGCCACAAATAACAATCTATTTATCTTCTCAATATTCCCCCAATATTTATCATATTTGATCTTCATCCTTGTAGCCATAGCAGATAACAATCCACTAGAGTCAGTACAACTATTTTCCAACTGAAAGTGAAGCTCCTAGAGCTCGCTGAAGAATGAGTTCGCAGTCGTATATTTGGATCCAGATAGCCGCATGGTTATGTCATAAAAAATTCTTAAAAACTCAACAAAGTAGCTCACACTAGTCCAATCATGTGCATCCGGCGCACCGAGCCCCTGTCCTGCTGGCTCCAACAAAGCATACCTCAGGCCCCCATCCTAGACCTCCATCCGCTCGAATGTTTTTTGGTACTTCTGTGCCACATCCAACATCATGTATATAGAGTTCCATCGAGTCGGAACGTCCAAGCACAACATACTAGAACATTCAATCTTAAGATCCACTACTATTGTCTTAAATTTGGCAAGCCTTTGAGGGGAACCCCTCACATATCGTACAATGTTGCGGACTCGGGTTATGGAATCATCAACCACTTTTAACCCATCAACAACAATGAGGTTGATGATATGAGCACAGCATCGAACGTGAATAAACTCGTGGGCCCGAATGACATCATCTCTCACTGTCGTGTTTCGTTTAAACCAATCAATTGCTGTTTCATTAGCACTGGCATTGTCAACTGTAATACACAACACTTTTTAAATTCCCCAATCCTTTAAACAATCATCCATCTGGGCCCCAATGGATGGACCTTTATGATCCACAATATCTTTAAAACCAATAATTTTTTATGCAAAATCCACTCACTGTCAATGTAGTGTGCTATGATACACATGTAACAGACGTTCTGTATAGAAGTCCATGTGTCAGTTGTAAATGACACTCTCTGGCCAGTGGTAATAAACATCTTCCTCATCTCTGCCATGTCTTTCGCATGCCTCTTCATACAATCTCGCATCACCGTATACCGTGATGGAATGGGAAATCGTGGCTCAACAAAATTTAGAAACTTTCGAAAGCCTCTTTTCTCGACTGTGGTAAAGGGCATCTCATCAGTAATTATCATCTCTGCAAGCATGTCCCTCAACATCTTCTCACTGTATTGAGGGATGACCAATTTCTTAGTCTGTGTACCATCAGTGGCTGTAGAAGTTTGGTAACTGAGGTTAGTCTGATCAGTGGCTTGCAATCCCTTCGCTATCTTATATCGTTGGCAACCATTTAGATGTGCTATTAACACACTGGTACCTTGCTTCTTCGAATGGCATCCACAAAGTGATCCACAGTAATGACATCTTACTACCGGGTTCGCAATATCACTAGAAATTTTGGTAAAATGCTCCCATGTCCACGACCTCTTTTTAGAAGGTCGTGGTGGTTGATCTTGCTCAATGGGCATCTCCTCCTCTTCGTTGAACATATCATCATCCTCTATATCAACTGGGAGTGAGAGTCGAGTACTCGCACAAGATGTAGCTGCTCTAGATGTAGCTGCCCTAGATGTGGCTCTAGGGGTGGAAGTACCCACTAGTGTAGGAGTTGTAGCATTGGCATCCGCCACATCCCCTTGTGGACAATCATCTCCACTATGTCTAGGATCCATATCACAATCAATGAAGCTGAAAAAATAAAATTAGAAGCAAAAACTTAGTTTAAAAATAAACTAGGCTATTGTATTATTGTATAGGCATGTATTATTGTATCATAATGTATTATTGTATCGATGTATTATTACATCGAGGTTCGCTTGATGTGCGCTCGACTTAGTGGAACCCATCTAGAGAGCTTCGCTCGACGTGCGCTCGAAGTGGCGCTCGAGCAGAACCAATCCAGAGAGGTTCGCTCGACGAGCGCTCGAAGTGGTGCTCGAGCATAACCCATCCAGAGAGATTCGCTCGACGTGCGCTCGAAGTGGCGCTCGAGCAGAACCCATTCAGAGAGATTCGCTCGATGTGCGTCGAGCAGAACTCTTCCAGACAGGTTCGCTCGACTTCCGCTCGACATGTTACTCGAGCCAATTTTCAATACAACGTGCGCTCGACTTGCGCTCGACACCTCGCTCGAGCGCAAGTGTTCAATACAATGTAAAATTCAGAGTTTTGAGCGCCGTGATTCAATACCTCGGTCGATAGTGATTCAATACAATGTACAATACAACCAATTCACAAGAATCACAACTGTTGGCTCCAATTCATAAAAGACATGCTTGAATTAAATTACTTGAATTAAATTTAGGGCTCAGAACCTTAGTCTTACCGTAGGTAGAAGCTGAACAGAGGAGCAATGAGGAACGGCGGCACGGAGGAGCAACGACGAACGGCGGCACGCTGGCAAGAAAGACGTGAGGTGCGAGACGGCTTCACTGGTTCAGTGAGACGCGAGAGAGAAGGGAGAAGGAAGAAGGAAGAAGAAGGGGGTGACGCGTTTTGAACCCCCCTTCTTAATATGAAACGACGCCGTTCCATATTAAGTGGAACGGTGTCGTTCATAATTTTTTTTAAAAACCCACGTCGTTTTACAACTGGGTTTTTTAAAAAAATTTCGGAGTCAAAATCGGAGCTTCTTGGAGCTCCGATTCCGACTCCGACTCCGAATATGAATTCGGAGCTACTCCGAATTCTGACTCCGAATTCCGATGACTCGTCGGAGTTGGAGTCGGAGCGGAAGTCGGACAGAGTCAGAATTTTCAGAATTTTGCACACCCCTATATCCAAGTATGGAATTTAGGGGTGGGAGTCAAAGTTCGACTCCAATTGGAGTTCGAGTTGGCCCAAGGCCCAATATATGTTTGGGGTCTTGGGCTCTCCATTTCCTGAAAACTTGTTTCAAATTTAAAAAAAAAAAAAAAAAAATGCTAAAAATCACCAACAACTTAGTGAGCTTCTTCTCATTTCCAAAAACTACTATAAGAAATAATTAGAAAAACATCAATACAATGACTAAATTACATACATTACAAAATCAAAGAGAGAAAAATGCACAATCACAAATACAATGTAAATAAAAAATGTTCGAAACCACCAAATAACCACCACAATTACAACCAAACAACCTCTACAATCACAAGTTCACAACCTGTCAACCACAACAATTACAATCACAATCACAAAACAACCACCCATCAACCACAATCACAAGCAACCCTAACCAACTTCATCAAAGTTCTTAAACAATTTACAATGTAATAATGTATCAGTTTATCATGTGAAATTACAAAGCATGATTATTTTTTTGAGATATATTACTTATGGTACATGGTATTACTTAAAGAAAAAATTTATCTATTTCGAATACTGCATACTGTTAGATGCATGCTAAGTGCATTGCCTCCTTAACATCCATGAGCCGAGATATGTAATCTTGTATTGAATGTTCCGACGCCTCAACAAATCTCAAGCGGGACTCGAGGGCATCACACCATGACCAAAATTCATTATGTTAAATCTCTAAACTTTTATTCTTCACATGCATGGCCGACTAAACATCCAATTCATGTTACAAGTATCACAAGGCACATGCATGCTGGTTTTAAGCATCTTGGCCTTATCTATTTGTGGTGGAACAAAATGTATATGGTCTAATAACTCATGATATTACTTCCATTTGTTCAAATCCAATACTGATGCATCAGAATTCAAGCAAAATCAATAGACATAAAATGCATGCATGAAATCTTCACCTACATGTGGCTGCCGAAACATGCATATGGGCGTTTTCATCGTTTTACTTCCTACTCTAACACGCAACAAGTGAGTTAACCTCTTGGTTGTACAAAACATCCTTAGGGAAATAGATACGAACATATTAAGATAATATAGAGAAAAAAGAGTTGATGTATACTCCATTGTAAAAGTTAATTCTTTATATAAGGCTATGATTTTATTCATGTCTCACTCATTAAAAGAGCCATGAGGCAGTATTATTCGTCAACTTTTGAATTTTAATTTTTTAAAAAATAGATGATTTAGGTTTTGTTTGAAAACTAAACTCATATCATCTCATCTCAACTCATCATTACAATTTTTTTAAATCTCAACACAAAATATAATAAACAATTCAACTTTTTCAAATTCCAAAATAATAATAATAATAATAATAATATTTTAACAATATTTTATCATCTCAACTCCACTCAACATCCAAACACACCCTTAATGATGATGAAAAACAATATCACATTCACAAGATGTAATTAAAGTGAAATAATAGTATAACATATAGTATTACTCCAACTAAAATAGATCAAATGAGTTTAATTAGTTACTTTAAATAGAATTTAGATAATCAATTGGGAAGAGATTAAGCAGGCACAAGCATATAATTTTATGGGTAAAAACTAATTTGGACTAGGCCACGAGAGACTTTACGAATAAGGCCAGTCCTCATATTTCTTTATAATTTTTGTAATTTTTTTTATAAACAAAACATTTCTTATCTTACGTTTTTCACTGATCGATCACTGTATTAAAAACTCTCTCCTTATCTCTTTATCTATATAAAATAAAATGCTACTTAATAACTTATAATATATACTTATACATTAATATGTGTTTAGAGTAGTGCTACACCCACAAGCCCGAGGATGGGAGAAGACCAAATGAATTTTTTTTTTCACATATTTTTTATATCTTTAAATATTTTTAAAAAATAATTTCTTAATCATTAAATATATATATATATATATATATATATATATATATATATATATATATCAGGACCCATGTCGGGAATCAACTCTCGATAGCTCTATATTTTACATGTATTTAAATAACAAATAAAAATGACCAATTAACTTGTTGTATAAAAAATATGAGTAGAATTAAAAAAGAAAAAAAGAAGAAGGAACAACTATTAGATTTAGAGTTTTACTACTCATCATCTCTACATATCACATATTAAATTTTTTTATTTTTTTAAAAATTTATTAGTTTTATTCTTTTTAAATTAATTGAATTCTTTTATCTATTATTTATATAATATATATTTAGTAAGAGAAAAAAATAAAAAAAATTAAAAAAGATAGTGCTTGGTGGGTAAGAAAGAATAATAGAATTTTTCTTTTTCTTATATTTTTGTAGGACTTTGTTTATGGTTTACACCTGGATGATTGTGGTGGTGGGGGTGGACATTGACTTGACCCACTGTTTGATCGAAAGCGAAAGCACGAGGTCATTGAGCTTGAATTTTGCCCACAACTTGGAATTTCCTCCAATTTCAGTCCACTCTCTTCCCTCTCTCATCTGCTTCCATTTCAGTTCCGATCATGGCTTCCTCTGATGGTACACAGAAAATTTCTGCAGAGAAGTTTAACATTCAGAAAATCATAGGTGACATAGACTCCTTGCTTGAGCGTCTTCCAACAGTCGAGCACTCTGCCACCGGACTCACACCTAACAACACCGACCGCAATAATGTCAGTGACGGCAACCCGAACAATGGCAACAAGGGCGGCAACATCCCCAGCATCAACGGCGGCTACAGCAATCAAAAGAATGAGATCGACGAAAATAAGAATGGCCACAACGTTTCAGATCAGGATCCATGCGCTAGGATCTGGACTCTGCTTACCTTCGGGAGCAATGCCGATAATAAGGAGAACAACTCGGAGGCAAAGGACAGCGTCAATAGCAGCAACGACAGCAGCAATCAATCTCAATTGAAGAGAAAAACGAAAACCCTTACTCAAGTGAAAGCTAACGCCCCAAACTCGGATGGTCTAGAGACTTATTACTTGTCTCTTAAGAGTTTGTTATTCAATACAACTAAAATGAAACTCAAATCTTTAATAGCAAAACTCAATATCAAGAGTTTTAAATAACCACATTAAAAACTCCACAAAGTCATTACTGCCGCTGAAATAAATTAAGGAGTCCGTAATCTCCCGGTAGTCATAACAACCCAATCAATAATTTCATAAATCTTACTGAAATCCAAGATATTAATAAAACCTAAAGACATTAAAACTAAGAACACCAGAAGTCCTTCTTCTATTAACAGCTCCTCAGCTTAAACACAAACAACAATCTAATCCAGGTCCTCATTTGGACTCTCCACATCATCTGAAAAATATTATAAAGATAGGGGGTGAGTTATCAACAACTCAGTAAGCATAAGTCATATGCTAGCGTGCAAACATGAGCATTTACAAAGAATAGCATGTAGAACAAAATATTTTCCAGAGTTATCATGCAGAACAGAACATATTTTTAAAAGTAACAAAGCGATGGTTTTAAGACAAGTAAAAAAAACCATAGTGCTTTGGCATAACATAAACTGAGTATCATCATCAGATCAAAACAGAGCATGAAACAGAGCAGAGACCATGTTTTACCCCCGTGGTAGGGTTGTCCTAACCCCGGTGGCCAAACCAAGTAGAGACAGAGGTGAAATCTTTCCTTTATTCTTCTCGGAGTCCCGAGTGTGTACACAGAAAAGACCACAATAAAACCACTTTATTTCCAAAGTGGGTGCACTCAGAGACAGAGAAGTTGGTACCAACCCAAACAGAGTAGAGCATAACAGAGCAGAGCAAAGCAGAGGCAGAGTCAGATACGAAAACCAGTACACCATGCCAAAGGTTTTCAGATGTTATATCAAAATAATACAGAATACCAAAACAGAATCAGACAGTTTACACACGTTGAACACAAAAGCCTGAACATCTTTCTAAATAAATGCACAACTTTTCATATTCTCAATATCGCTCTTTTTTTCAGATTTCAGAAACCACATGACAGAATTTAGCTCATGTCTCCACAATGCATGTCAGAACATATTTTTCTCCTTTTCGTACAGATTTCATGAGTATGCAAATAAACGACCGAGGTTGGTTTTATTTTTCCCAAGTTCTTATTTCACCACAAAAATATGCAAAGTTTTTAGAAAATCAACCTCAGTCTCAGTAATTTGTGTAAGGCCTAGCATAGGAACCCTGCTTACCTGACTCTTGCAGCGTATTATCTAAGCCTTGAAAATGACCTCTATTAGTCTCGTCACCTATTCATAAAAACAAAAGAAATATACACCGAGTATTAAAAGACAAATGGCATAATCTCATCTAATAATTAAAACCCATAATCCCAAACCATATTATAGCAAAAAAAAAAGCTTACTATGCCAACCATGTAGTAATCTGGACAGCCCTAATTTCAATCCAAAATACCATATACTAATCTTAATATTTACAAAAACACCCTCCAAAGTCAACGTCCAACACCAATAATCAAAAGTATAAACCCCACTTCAAAGGCCCCTAACTCCAAGCAATTCTCACAACTCAACCAAAACTACAACAACAATGTAACTCCAAATAATTTAACCTCCACTCCAAACGATCGTATAGAAACCCGAACAGTACAAAAACAGCCCCTAATCAATTCCAAAAATCACTCGGTTTACTACTCGACCAACCCACAATAATCCACAATTCTAAGACCATTGTTTGCTTACTCACAAAAATGTCCGAGAACTCACAAACAACACTTTCAAGTATTTCATTGAAGTGAAATAAACTGCCTTGAAGTGAAAGTGTTTGTGCGTGCGTAAGAGACCAAAATGGCTTACCATCGAAAGTTAAAATCTCCCGTAATGGCTTCACTGGTTACACGAAAAGCCAGAACCGAAAGCCCAAGAACCAGAAACCACAAGCAACAACTAAGACTACAATTGATGAAACAGAGAGGGTCGACTGAGAGGGTTTAGTTTAGGGTCGAACATGAAGAATAAAAGAGAGGGAGAAAGAGATACCTGTAGGCAGAAAAATCACCAAGTGGAAGAGGAAGAGCCGCGTATGAAGAGGAAAAAAAAACCAACTGCCGAAAACAAAGGTACATGCTAGGGAGAAACCCATTGATCTGCTGCCATGGAGGGAAAGATCGAAATGAGGAGATTTAGGCCATGTGATTCAGATGCACGAAATCAACCCAAAGAAAACAAGGAAATGCGGTCAGCGAAAATGGGTTACCTGTGAAGAGAGTGCCTGCGCGAGGGAACCCAGAAGAAGCAGAAAAAGAAAAGAAACCGTAAGAGGAAGAGGGGGAGAAGAAATCGGGGGGAAAAGAAAAGAGGTTGAGGAAGGAATCTTACCTCCAAAACGACACCATTCGCACGCCTCCAAGGAAAAAGGGGCTGGGCCCTCACGAACGAACCGGCCCACAAAACAAAACTGGGCCTTACATGCCTTGATTGAACTCAAGAAACTTGAAGAAGGTAAGCTGGGAAAACGAATACAGCCTCATCTGCGACATGTCGACGCCATCCTTGGACCTCAGGCACCAGCCCCTGCTAATTCCTCTTCATTTACACTAACTGAAGCCAAGCTTCGAGAAATCTCCAAGGAAATCATGAAGATAAAGAACCAGATTCCATCTGTAAAGCCCCAAATCCGGGTAGCTTGGAGAATTACTACCTGTCAATTATAAACATGTTTCTCAACACAATTAAAATAAATCTCCAAAAAAAATACTTTATTAGCAAAACTGAATCTCATGTCTTCTAAATAAACACCTTGAAAACTCCACAAAGTCATTACCGCAACAAAACAAAAATAAACTAAAGAATCCACAATCTCCCTGTAATCATAACAAACCAAATTGATACTTTCATAAGTCTTACTAAACCCAAGATAAAATTAAATCTAGGAGACATTAAATCTAAAGGACATCAGAAATTCCTTCTTTTAACATCCTCTTCTCAGCTTAATCATGCTCACCAATCTAATCCAGGTCCTTAGTTGGACTCTCCACATCATCTGAAAATATTATGAAGATAGGGGTGAGTTATCAACAACTCAGTAAGCAGAAGACATATGCTAGCGTGCAAACACGAGCATTTACAAAGTACAATATGTTGAACAAAATATTTTACAGAGTTATCATGCAGAACAAAACATATTTTCAAAAGTAACAGAGCGATGGTTTTAAGACAAGTAAAACCCGTAGTATTTTGGCATAACATAACCTGAGCATCATCATCACATCAAAACAGAGCATCTTACAGAGCAAAGACCATGTTTCACCCCCATGGTAGGATTGTGCTATCCCCGGTGGCCAAACCGGGCAGAGATAGAGGTGAAATATTTCTCTTATTCTTCTTGAAGCCCCGAGTGTGCACACAGGAAAGTGGGTGCACTCAGAGACAGAGAAGTTGGTACCAACCCAAATAGAGCAGAGCAAAGCAGAGCAGAGACAAAGTCAGATACGAAATCAGTACACCATGCCAAAAGTTTTCAGATGCTATATCAAAACAGAACATAGTACCAAAACATAACCAGGTCATTCTTACATACTGAAAACAAAAGTCGAAGCATCTTTCTAAATAAATGCACAATTTTTCAGAATTCTCAAATATCACTCTTTTTCATATTTCAGAGACATCATAACAAAATTTAGCTCATGTCTACACAATGCATGTCATAAAATATTTTAACTTTTTCACATAGATTTCATAAGTATGCAAATAAACGACCGAAGTTGGTTTTGTTTTGCCAAGTTCTCATTTCATCACAAAATATGCAAAGTTTTCAGAAAAACAACATCAGTCTTAATAACTCGTATAAAGCCTAACATAGAAATCCCACTTTCTTGACTCCTGCAGCGTATTATCTATGCCTTGAATTCGACCTCTAATGATCTCGTCACCTATTGATAGGAACAAAATATACACTAAGTGTTAAAAGGCCATTAACGCAACCTCAATCCAAAATAATTAGAACTCATGATTCTAACCCTCATTTCAGCAAAATAACCCAACTCAAACAACCAAAAACTAAACTGAACACCTCACAGTTCAGTCCAAAATACCGTATTTCAATTTCAATAATGACCAATACATCCACCAAAACCCAATGTTAACTCAAAATAATCAACAAGTCACACCCCTTTCAGCAGCCCATAACTCCAAGCAACCATCAACAATTTAACCAAAACAACATTACATATTAAGCGTTTCTCTCCGTTCACAACTTCACAATAGAAAATCCAACACTTCTAAATGTTAATCGACACCCAACAAGACTCACTTCTATATATTTCTAAAACACCAATCCAACAAATCAAATTTATTCTTCACGAGAGAAAAAATATCCAACAAAGTGAAAAACTTACGGTTGAAGGCTCAACGTTTATGAGAAACAGAGTAGAATGACGTACTCACTACACTATAGCAAACACAAGGCCCACGGGAAAGAAAATCCACCAAAACCACGGACTGCACTAAAATTTTTTTATTCAATAACTATTTCGAGTAAGAGGAAGAGGGATATGAAATCTTAAAGAGAAAAAGAGAAAAGAAGAGATTTACCCACTAGAGAAGCTCTCGGCAACAAAGACTGGGAATTTGCTTTACCCAAAACTGCAGTTCCAACAACTACTGAGCAATAGAGGGACGCGAGAGAGAGAAGCACACAATCTGCAGCAATGGAGGGATGCGATAGAGGGAGAAATAGATTTTTTTTTTTTGAGGAAAAGGGAAAATGATGAAATGTTAGGGCATAAAACTCGGATTCACGAACAACCCAAACAAAAAGAAGAGGAAAATCGGGAAAGGGAAGGTGGGTAATGGGTGAGAGAGACGTCTGGAAGTAGGGAAGCAAGCGAAAACCGAAAGAGAAAGAAGAGGGAGAAAGAATCGGGAGAGGTTGAGGAAGAAGGGGAACTTACCCCAAAATGGCGCCGTTTCAATGCTTTCCAAGAAAGGCTGGACCTTGCTCACGGTCTGGGCCTCACATACACTGGGCCTTACACCATCACTGCTCAAACTCTCCTTAACGGGTCCCGGATCTTACAATAATTCAAAGACAATCAAGAACTCCGATGCCTACAGTGCCTTCCGTGGAAATCTCAATCCACACAAAAGTACAATCTTTAAGGAGAGCTCCTTTTACCAAGAAATTAACGAAATTTATGATGACCTTAATCTTGGAAATGATCGTGGAAAAGAGAAATTCTTTTTGTCATGCTTCGCAATGCTCCCGGAAAATGCCCTGGTGAAGAGGAGGCTTTTGACATATTGGTGGGTCGGAGAGGACCTAATTGATGAAGGAAAGACAGCTGAGAATCATGTTGATCAAATTCTGAAGAGATTCAGAGAGAAGGGATTAATCAAGCCTGCTAAGAAAGAGCTGAGAGGGGAAGCTAAAAGCTATAGAATGCATCCTCTTGTGCGCTCTATTGTGATTAAGCTTTCCGGGCATAAATTCTTTGCTTTTAATGATAATGAAATTTTGACTGGGAATCTCTCGGAACTCAATGAAAGGGCTTGTGTTACAAAGTCGGAACAGGTGGAGGAAGTTGAAACATTTGAAGAGGAATGGAAGAATCTAAATCAAGAAAAACTTTTTACAATATTCAATGTAAATGCACCATTTCCTGATCTCAAATTGCAGCTTTTAGCAAAGAAGAAAGAATTAAGTGTGGTGGAATGGTTATCGAAGATGAAAAACATTAAAGTCCTTTATTTGGGAAGATGACAGAAATCCGCTACCTATCACATAGAGGTGGAGAGCAAAAGGGTTGAAGAGTATGAAAGAGTTAAGGCTTCTTAGCCTTCAAGGGATCTCCAGAATTAACGAGCTTCCAAGTTCAATAGGAAAGCTCAGCAAATTGATGATCTTAGATGTGAAGGCATGTCATAATCTGGAGGAACTTTGATAGGCCACGACAATCAATGAGGGCCAGTAAACCAAATCCCAAATATTTGGGAGCTACTGGGACGTGAAGAACGTGCAGGACCGTTGCATGCGGCATGCATGCAACGAGGAAGGCAGACGAGACCGGATCAAGGCCAGAGGGAGTTGCGTACGAGTGGGTCTTCAAGTAGTTACGCAATTGGCGTCAATTTCTTTCTGTTAGTTTATTTCCGTTTTTATGTATTTGCATGCTCTGTTTTATGCTCTGTTTTACGTGCATTGTAGTTCAGTTAGTAGTTCCGCAAGTTTTCCTTTTATTTCGGGTTGAAGTGTAAGTGACTCTGCTATTTAAGCAGCCAAGAATTATTAATGGGGACATGCAAGTTTATTCAATCTGTGGTACATTCTCACCCGAAGAGAAAACAAACTATCTTAGTATTTTTACTCTCTAAGTTTGGGACCTATCATTGGTCTCAGAGCCAGGTTGTTTATGGGAACCAACAAAGAGCGTATTAAGCAGTTGGAGGTTACACCGGATGGAGAGCGGCATGGCCGACAGGCTTCGCCATTTGGAAGAAACACTCAATCGCCTCTCTGATGTTTTGCTCGCAAACCAGGAGAACCCCAACCACGGAAACCATCACCGAGAAGGAAACGATGGAGGACGGATGGTTGTATCATCCAAAACAGCAAAGCTTGAATTTCCTAGATTTTCAGGAGATGATTCGACGGATTGGTTCAATCGTGTGAACCAATTGTTTGAGTTCCAGAATACTCTTGAAGCCCAGAGAGTTTCGTTGGCCTCCTACCATTTAGAAGGAAAAGCTAACCAGTGGTGGCAGCGGATCCGTAGGACATTTCAGGAAGATGGACGTGTACTCTCGTGGACAAACTTTGAAGATGAACTATGGGCTCGCTTCGGGCCTTCTGAATACGAAGATTTTGACGAAGCCCTTTCGAGGATTCGACAGACTAGATCCTTTCGTGAATACCATAGAGAATTTGAATGCTTGGGCAACCGAGTCAGAGGCTGGACACAAAAGGCTCTTGTGGGGACATTCATGGGTGGTTTACAGACGGAGATTTCGGACGGGATTCGAATGTTTAAACCACAAATATTGAAAGATTCCAAAAGCCTCGCATGCATGAAAGATGACCAATTGATAAGACAACGGAGGTTCATAAGACCTCCACCTCCGGTGCGACCACCCCTAGCTCTTCCTCCAACCAATCAGACAGCACCAGCAGCACCTGTCACCCCTGTTCGACGTCTAAGTTGGGAGGAAATGCAGCGTAAGCGACTCCAGGGCTTATGTTTTAACTGTAACGAACGTTTTACCGCAGGGCATAGATATCAAGGGCACCGAATTCTCATGTTGGAGGGATACGAAGACAGTGAAAATGTCATCTGTGATGATGTAACCGAAGAACAACCCGTGGAAGAGAATCATGAAGGGCCTATCGAGCCAGCGATTACTTTGCATGCATTAACAGGTTGGACAGCACCTAAGACCATGCGAGTAGCTGCCAAGATCGGTGCCCATGACGACATTACATTAATCGACAGTGGGTCAACTCACAATTTTATTAGTGAGCGTATGGCCAACCTACTACGATTACCAGTAATGCCGACCGAAGCTTTCATAGTACGGGTAGCTAACAGCGAAAATCTTTGATGCCACGGCAGGTTCGATAAGGTACCAGTAAACTTTCAAGGCATTAATTTTTCCTTAACTTTATACTCTTTACCCCTCACCAGATTGGATTTAGTTTTGGGAATTCAATGGCTCGAATTACTCGAGTCCGTGGTTTGCAACTGGAAATGGTTAACCATGGAATTTTCATGGGAAAACCAGACAAGACGTTTGGTAGGGATCGATGGCCAAGATATTCAAGCGGCATCACTAAAAGAAATGGCCAAGGAAGCTCGCCCAGGTCATACAATCCATGGCTTTTGCCTACTGATCGCCAAGAAGGACACAAAGGACAGCATACACCTGAGCATGCAGGCAGTGCTATGGGAATTCTCTGATGTATTTACGGAACTTTCAACCTTACCACCTGTCCGAGAGGTTGATCGCAACATTCCCCTAAGAGAAGGAACCGAGCCAGTTAATGTGCGACCATACATATACGCACATTATCAAAAAGAGGAGATTGAGAAACAGGTCCAAGAAATGCTAAACTCAGGACTTGTTCAACCTAGCACTAGCCCTTTTTCGTCACCAGTTCTGTTGGTGAAAAAAAAAGATGGCAACTGGCATTTCTGCACTGATTATCGTGCACTCAACGCAGCAACCATTAAGGATCCGTTTCCGATCCCCACCGTGGAGGACATGTTGGATGAACTCTATGGTGCCTCGTATTTTACCAAGCTAGATTTAAGGGCTAGGTACCATCAGGTACGAGTAAATCCTCTTGATATCCCAAAAACTGCTTTCCGCACGCATAATGGACATTACGAGTACTTGGTCATGCCATTTGGCTTATGTAATGCATCATCTACATTTCAAGCCATTATAAATTCTACTTTCCGTCCTCATCTTAGAAAATTCTTATTAGTTTTCTTTGATGACATATTGGTTTATAGTCCTACTTGGGACACACATTTAGTGCATGTAAAGCAGACCTTGGAGATGTTACGGTGGCGCCAATTCTTTGTCAAGGCTAGTAAATGTGCCTTTGGGCAACAAGAATTGGAGTATTTGGGGCATATTGTTACTAACCAAGGAGTAAAAGTGGATGGAAGTAAAATAGAAGCAATGGTGGCATGGCCACGGCCTACTAATATTTCAGCACTACGGGGTTTTCTGGGCTTGACAGGTTATTACCGGAAGTTCGTCCAAAATTATGGCATTATAGCGCGGCCTCTTACCAACCTCCTCAATAAGAGCCAATTCGGATGGAATGAAGAAGCCGAGTCTGCATTCCTTGCACTCAAACATGCCATGACCACCACACCTACATTGGCGATGCCAAATTTCAACGACTCTTTCACCATTGAGACGGATGCATCCGGTGAAGGAATTGGTGCTGTACTGTCACAACAAGGCAAACCGCTGGCATTCATGAGTAGAGCCCTGGGATTGACTAAGAAATCCTGGTCCACTTACGCCAAAGAAATGCTGGCCATCATAGAAGCTATACGTTTATGGCGTCCATACCTTCTGGGTAAGAAATTCTACATTCAAACTGATCAACGGAGTCTCAAGTTTTTTTTAGAACAACGGATGGTTACGCCAGAGCAGCAGAAATGGGTAGCTAAGCTTCTGGGATACGACTATGAGATAGTCTAACGACTCGGACGTGAAAACTCTACTGCCGATGCACTATCGTGTAAACAGGGTAGCCCCATTCTCCATAGCATTTTTATTCCACAAGTCAGCATACGGGAAGACATCAAACAAGCGGCAACGAAGGACCAATACATTCAATCAATGGGTCATATGGCAACTGACCAACCCGAGGGTCCATACGCATGGAGGCAGGGATTACTCTTCTTCAAAGGCAGGGTTGTTATCCCAGACAACAGAGCCATACGCAGTAAATTATTACATGAAATGCATGACACCAAGGTTGGCGGACACTCAGGTGTTTTACGCACATACAAGAAACTGGGGCAGCAGTTCTATTGGCCTGGCATGCATAAATCAGTCCAAGAATACGTCAAAGGGTGCGAGGTATGTCAAAAAGTCAAGACCGAAACACTAGCTCCAGTAGGGCTCCTTCAACCGCTGCCAATTCCATGCCAGGTGTGGGACGACATCACCCTAGATTTTATTGAAGGCCTTCCGACCTCACAAGGCAAAGATACAATTATGGTGGTTGTCGACCAGTTGAGTAAGTCAGCTCATTTCATTTCTTTAACCCATCCCTTTATTGCTAAAACGGTGGCAGACAAATTTGTAGAGGGACTTATCAAGCTCCACAGGATGCCCCAGTCCATTATTAGTGACCGAGATCCAATTTTCATTAGCAAGTTCTGGCAAGAATTCTTCAAGATGTCTGGCACCAAGTTGCAGCTTAGTTCCGCGTACCACCCACAGACCGATGGACAGACGGAAGTCGTCAATCGCTGTCTCGAGCAATACCTTCGTTGTTTCGTACACCAGTGGCCAGGCAAGTGGAGTTCTTATTTACCTTGGGCAGAATATTGGTATAATACCACATACCATATTTCTACTGGGATGACTCCATTCCAGGCACTATACGGAAGGCTGCCTCCCGCCATTCCATCGTACACAAGGGGACTTTCACCAGTACACAAAGTGGATCAGCAACGATTGACTCGCGATGAACTGCTCCAGCAACTGAAGATTAACTTAGCAAGCTCAGTTAATCGAATGAAACAAATGGCAGACCACAAGCGGAGGGATCTTTCGTTCGACATTGGCGAACGGGTGTTGTTGAAAGCTACACCCATACCGCCAACAAACGGCCTTCAAACGGGTCCATCAGAAATTGGCTAGTTGATATTACGGACCCTATGTAATCTTGCAGAAATGCGGATAGGTTGCGTACAAAGTAGAGTTACCAGAAGGCACACGCATCCACCTGGTGTTTCATGTGTCACTACTTAAACGATACCAAGAGAATGACGGACTCGCAGAACCACAGCAGACAACGTTGCCACCCATCTCTGATGAAGGAGTTGTCGAACTCGAACCACAAAAGATTCTGGACACTCGTTGGATTAAACAGGGAGGCCATCTTATCGAAGAAAGCCTAGTGCAGTGGAAGCAGCTTCCAACGGAGGACGCCACCTGGGAACCCACGCAAAAATTACTGGATGAATTTCCGCCAATGATCCTTGGGGACAATGATCCGCTGAATGGGGGGAGTATTGATAGGCCACGACAATCAATGAGGGCCCGTAAACCAAATCCCAAATATTTGGGAGCTACTCGGACGTGAAGAACGTGCAGGACCGTTGCATGCATCATGCATGCAACGAGGAAGGCAGACGAGACCGGGTCAAGGCCAGAGGGAGTTGCGTACGAGTGGGTCTTCAAGTAGTTACGCAATTGGCGTCAATTTCTTTCCGTTAGTTTATTTCCGTTTTTATGTATTTGGATGCTCTGTTTTATGCTCTGTTTTACGTGCATTGTAGTTCAGTTAGTAGTTCCGCAAGTTTTCCTTTTATTTCGGGTTGAAGTGTAAGTGACTCTGCTATTTAAGCAGCCAAGAATTATTAATGGGGACATGCAAGTTTATTCAATCTGTGGTACATTCTCACCCGAAGAGAAAACAAACTATCTTAGTATTTTTACTCTATAAGTTTGGGACCTATCAAACTTCCGCAGGAGATATCCAGACTCAAGGAACTGACATACCTGGATGTTTCAGATTGTTATATGTTAGATCGGATGCCAAAGGGGCTATCTTCCCTCTCAAAACTCCAAGTCCTGAAAGGGTACGTTATTGGGAATCCGCAAAGCGGTAGCTTCGGTACCTTAGATGATTTGAAAGATTTAAAGCATTTGAGGAAACTGACAATCAGCGCAAGTAGCCACGAAGTCCCTACTTCAAAAGACCCTGAATTCCCTACTCCAAAAGACCTGCTTGCTCTCAAAAGATTTGGTGTAACGCCCCAAACCCGGATGGTCTGGAGACTTACTACCTGTCTCTTAAGAACTTATTTTCCAACACAACTAAAATGAAACTCAAATCTTTAATAGCAAAACTCAATATCAAGAGTTCTAAATAACCACATTGAAAACTCCACAAAGTCATTACTGCAGCTAAAATAAACTAAGGAGTCCAAAATCTCCAGTTAGTCATAACAACCCAACCAATAATTTCATAAATCTTATTAAAACCCAAGATATTAATAAAACTCAAAGAGATTAAAACTAAGAACACCAGAAGTCCTTCTTCTACCAACATCTCCTCAGCTTAAACACAAACAACAATCTAATCCAGGTCCTCATTTGGACTCTCCACATCATCTGAAAAATATTATAATGATAGGGGGTGAGTTATCAACAACTCAGTAAGCAGAAATCATATGCTAGCGTGCAAACATGAGCATTTACAAAGTAGAGCATGCAGAACAAAATATTTTCCAGAGTTATCATGCAGAACAGAACATATTTTCAAAAGTAACAGAGCGATGGTTTTAAGACAAGTAAAACCCATAGTGCTTTGGCATAACATAAACTGAATATCATCATCAGATCAAAACAGAGCATCAAAACAGAGCAGAGACCATGTTTCACCCCCGTGGTAGGGTTGTGCTAACCCCGGTGGCCAAACCAGGCAAAGACAGAGGTGAAATCTTTCCTTTATTCTTCTCGAAGCCCCGAGTGTGCACACAGGAAAGACCACAATAAAACCACTTTGTTTCCAAAGTGGGTGCACTCAGAGACAGAGAAGTTGATACCAACCCAAACAGAGCAGAGCATAACAGAGCAAAGCAGAGACAGAGTCAGATACGAAAACCAGTACACCATGCCAAAGGTTTTCAGATGTTATATCAAAATAATACAGAGTACCAAAACAGAATCAGACAGTTTACACACGCTGAACACAAAAGCCAGAACATCCTTATAAATAAATGCACAACTTTTCATATTCTCAATATCGCTCTTTTTCCAGATTTCAGAAACCACATGACAGAATTTAGCTCATGTCTACACAATGCATGTCAGAACATATTTTTCTCTTTTTCGTACAGATTTCATGAGTATGCAAATAAACGACCGAGGTTGGTTTTGTTTTTCTCAAGTTCTCATTTCATCATAAAAATATGCAAAGTTTTCAGAAAATCAACCTCAGTCCCAATAATTCTTGTAAGGCCTAGTATAGGAACCCCGCTTACCTGACTCCTGCAGCGCATTATCTATAACTTGAATACGGTCTCTATCCGTCTCGTCGCCTATTCATAAAATAAAATAAACTAAATATTAAAGTCCAACAATACAAAATTGGTCTTAGACAACTTAAGACCCAATTTCTAGACCATAATTCAGCAAGTTTAATCCAACTCAAACAACCAAAAACAATCTGGACAGCCCACACTTCGACCCAAAATATTCTATACCAATCTCAGTATTGTCCAATACAAGCATCAAAACCAATGTCAACTCCGATTATCACTAACTCACACTTATTTCAGCAGGTCATACTCCCAAGCAATCGTCAACAATTTAACCAGGACGACACTACACACTACTCTCTCTCCGTTCACAACTCCATACAGGAAAAAAAATATCTCAACACTTCTAGATGTTAAAAGGCCCCAACAAACCCTTCTAAACATTTCCAAAACACCAAACCAATAATCCAAAAATATATCATCACTTCCTAAAAATCACTAATATTCACCATGACCAACGTCAAACTCAAAACACCAATATTTAAACCCGAAACAGCCAACAAATTTCATAGCATAAACCAATCTCACACAAACAACTCCATCATCCAATCTAACCGATCCCCTTACACTTCGGACTCAGTCCGGCACAACCAATAAATTAACAGTAAATATGAATTAGTGCAGAAATACATTTAAATCTCAAAAGTTCTTTGGGAAAAATACTTACAATGCTATAATATAATTTTGGAAAGATCACGGAGGTGCTCGAAGCGGCAACGCAGCAACAAAACAGTGCCAAATGCACTATGGCCGTGGGTCTCAAAAACTCACTTTTGAACGGGTGTAAACGAAGACCCGAGATTGATAGGGTAGGGCTTAGGGATGTCAGTGAAGCTAGTGGTGGTGGTGGTTGGCCGTGGGTGGCGGTGCAAAGGGCGGTCGAAGGGCTAAAATACCCAAAACGGAAATATTGATGGTGTGGCTTCACCGGTGACAGATCGGAGGTGGGGTTGGGTCCATTGAGTTGCTAGGAGGTCGAGGATGATGTGGTGAAGAGATGGTGGCCGGAGGTGGCGCGACGGCGGCGCAGCGGCGCAAGGAATGCCGCGGCTTCGTGTGGTGCATGGAGGCTAACGGCGGCGCGGCTGGAGCTGGAAACCAGAGGGGGAGGTCACCGGTGGGTGGGGGTGCTGGGAAGCCGGGCGGTGTCGACCACCACCGGCGCACGGCGGCGCTTGGGTGAGAAGGAGGATCGGACGGAGAGAGAGAGGGAGAGGGGGTTGCGGCGCGCGGGGAAAGACCAAGAGAAGAAGAAAAAAAAAAGGAAAAGAAGAAAAGAAAAAGGAAGGAAAAAGAAAACGTAGGGAAAGAAATGAGGTTCAATCCTCACATCTTGGGTCACAAAAATGATCCAACGGAAACGGTTTTAAAACAACAAGTGAAATAAAAATAATTTAAACGCAGTGATTAAAATGAAAATAAATAATTAAACCCCACAACAAATTAATTTAATTCGAGAAGAAATTTAAACACATAACAATAATTAATTTAAAGAAAGCACTTCAAAAATATTTTTTTTTAAACAAGAGAATAAATTTTGAATCAATAAAAATAATTCATTCATTAAAAATACAATAAAAATACGGGGTGTTACACTTGAACCAATGGGGCGCTTCGAAAGCTGACATTAGCATGGGGATCAAAGCAAGGCACTGTTGCACAAAAGCCATCAAGAGTACCCACCCATAAAAGAGCCGCCAGCTTGCTACCAAGGAAGTCGACAAAGAAGAGTAGTTACGAAATTCCGGAGCTTCCTGAGAAATTGGAGAAACTGGATCTTCAGTGTTGGCCAGGGACAGAGATACCTACTTGTGAAATTATATATTGTGAAATGGTTGTTGTTTTCTACTCAGTGGACAATGTTAGAACATTGTTGTATGTTTGTTCCTACTTGTTTTGAGCATCTGATTTCTTAAATGTTTGTACCTCCATGAGCAATATGTGAGAATATCTTCATGTGAGATCCTTCCATGTTCTTGTTCCCTCAAAGCCATTGATGATTTTTCAACATAACAACTAACTGAAGTGCAGAGCAACCTTATATAATCATTGCCAAGAAAAAAAAAAAAAAAAACAGGGTTTCAGTTAATTTTCTTTCACAGGTATTCTTATTGATGAAATGATCCAAAATGAATACCAACAACAGGATTATACCTCTTTCACATGAAACTTCTGTCTTCTGTCGATATACAACTACGGCCTTGTGGTTGCCTTTACCAGTACACGAGATGGGATTCATTTGTGGTTTGATATGGCTTTTACGAACTTTAGTCCAAGGTGGAAACCACACAAAGAATTCGTGTTGTGGAATTTCTTCAAGCTCAGGGAAACTTTAGTTGAAGAACACTTCTTAAGCTGCTCGAATCCTCGGTTTTATTGTGTGGTTTGTGATAAAAAGATAGACTGTTTACACTCCTATGGTCTAATGAATGTGTCTTGAAAGAACTATGAACAAGAATATGATTCAGAGTCCCTAAACTATATTGACTTTATTGAACTTTTTGTATGGAATTCTTTGCTTCTTTTTAGAGAAATGCTACAAGAACGTGTTATATATATCTCATACATTCACTTAACCAATATGTGATTTGTTATTTTTGTCATTCTATTTAAACATACACATATTTAAGTATTAAGATAGAATGACAAAAATGAATCTGCATATATGCTAATTGAGCATGGTCTTTGCTGAAAAACTTGCTTAATATCTTCCAATTTCTGCCCATTCCTCTCGCTATCCTTTAAGGCTTTGATCAAGGTTTGAGTGTTTCCTTCAAAGATGACATTCTTCTGATCAAGTTCTCTACCTAGCTCCATTGCCTGCCATAGTGCAAAAACATTCAGCAAGGATTGGTTGCCCTATAAAGATCATTGATGCGCAAAGAGATTCCAAGATTTTTCCTTTACTATATCTCTTTCAATTGCCCCTATCCCCATTTTCTGACTTTTAATGTCCAGTCCTGCATCAAAATTAATCTTGTTAAGCCTTCCACTGGTGGATTCCATTCGGTTCCTTTTGTGCACAAACTTTCTCCATTATGTTGCTCTGCTCTTAAAGATTGTGTTGCTCGATACTCTTTTTAAGTTAGTTAAGGCTATGTTTAGATGTTAAGATCACCTCAACCCATTTCAAACCAATCATTGATAGAAATCATTACTTTTTTAATTTTTCATAAAAAGTTAAACACATCTCAACCTACTTCATACGATATCTCAACCTATTTCATACATTCAAACACATCTCAAACATTTCTTCAAATATAGCTTGATTTCTTCTAGTCCAGATCCCTTTCAGGATGATGACTAATTCCTCCAATTTTTCTTGCTGGAAGCTATGATGCATCTTTTCCCACGTATGATTGAAATCCTTTTCTCTGCTGGACCGCTTTTGAACCGAACTTTACTTCTCTGCCCACACATCACTTGCCGTATGACATGACTACAGTACATGGATGCCTGTTTCCTCTTCCCCGTAACAGGTTGGATAAATGGCATTATCCGAAATCTTCCTTCGAAATAAGATTAGTCTAATAGGAAGTGCATCACTGCACCTGTGAATCTTTTCTAGATGATTCCCCTTTTTTTTTTTTTTTTCTTTTTTTTGCCTAAGTGATATGCACTCCTTATATAAAATTTTCCATCTTTATGTATCCCAGGTTATTTTATCTTCACTCTTCTGCTCAAAAGAATACTACAAATTTGTATGGCTTCCTCTTCATTAAAGATGACATGAATCACTAAAGTTTTTTTTAAAACAAAGTAATTTTTCCAAAATAGAATTACATACTTATTAGGGTAATGCTAGGAATTCTATTGGGGCTTCAACTCTATTGTTTTTTTTCTTTTTTTAACTTAATGATTAAGGTCAAATGTATATAGTGGATACTAATTATAAAATATATATATAAAAAAATTGATTTAAAAAAAAATTTATAATAATAATAAAATTGCCAAGTTGATGGCCAAATTATATTTGACTATAAAATATTCTTTCCGAGTAGAAAAATGATACTTGTAGTCATGAGTGTGCAAGCGTCGTGCAATCGCTTTGAAAAAAGTGAATAAATATGAGACCTACATATAAAGAAATTAATTTTTTAATAATAAACCCTACTCTTTTTCAAAACGATTACACGACATTTACGTATTTCACGACTATATATAATATTACTCTTCGAGTATCACGCGCAAAGCCTCCTCCATAAAAGCAGCTGTACCCAGAATACTGCAAACAAAAGATAAACAGAAGTGCTTGGATCTCGAAAATGGATTTCAAATATTTCTTCTGAAATTTTTTTTTATAATTATTAAAGATTTTTAATAATATTGTAAATTTTTTTTTAAAATATTTATAATGATTAAAAAAATATATAATATATATATATATATATATATATATAAATGAAATGCACCGACACCTTTCGGACAAGTTTTCGGTGACTGTAGCCGCTCAAAGATAAAGGCATAAAGTTGACCAAGACTGGAGAATGACTAGTCTATATGCATGTGACCTGGTGAGAGTGCTTGCCAGTTGCAAAACTCTGCTTCATTCTTGAATGTTCGCAGCCGCTTCGCTTTAAGATTGAGCCGAAAGGTACGATTTTTCCGCCTTTCTACCTCGTGGTCGTCGTTGTTCCTCTGCTTGATTGAATTGTATACCCCGCCGTATCAGCTTAGTTATTTTTTGTGGGCTTTGACTCTGTATTCTATGGGATGTTTGGGTTGGTATTCTTAAATCATTGTTCTTGGAATCAGATAATGTAGAATTAATTGAGATTTACTAACTAAGAACTGTGTTTAGTTGTAGATGCTAATTATCTCTCTCTTTATCAGAGGACCATTTTTGTAGAAATGAAGATAGCTTTTGGATTTCAGATCTTGTTTTAAGAATAAAAATGGTCATCAAACGCATTATGTAGCTAACATAAAGGTCATCAAATGAAGAAATAATGGTTGAGTTAATGCTATTATGTTGGTTTTGATGCCAAAAAGATGAAGCATTCTTATAGAAAATTTAGTGGCTCATGATATCAATATTCATCTTTGGCGTAGGACGGTTCAGAATCAACTGTTGGTTGTTCTAAATCTGATAAACATATTTCTGTTTTAAATTTAAAGGTGGAAACACAATCTTTTTTTTTTTTTTTGATGTTGGGGAACCTCTCCAAGGCAGGGCCCTTCGGACCCACCCCTGCAGAGTAAACCCCGATCCTGAGCACCGCACCCTCGGAAGTTTTCCCACACGGAACTGGTTAAATCGCTGACTTTTCACCAAGGGGTATGACCCCAAAGGATTGTTTGCACCCATGAGGTGTTGAACCTTGGACCTTGAAAGGAGTGATACCCTAAGACCAAGGCATTCACCACTTGGGCCAATCCTTTCTGTTAATCTTTTATTCCATAAGAAATCAGCTCTCTCTCTACGCCTACTGTAACGCCCCAATGGAAGACCCAAACCACATGGCCTATATTCCAAAAGGACTAGTCAATGATACAATTGGAGCTTTATTGGAACCTTATAAAGAGCAAGAACTTCTCCTTCCCAAGCAATGTGGGATCCCATACACCACCTACCCTTATCCATATCATATGGGGTATCACAATCTACCCCCCTTAAATTCCCGACGTCCTTGTCGGGCCTGTCCATTATAGGTGGCACGGCTCAAGGCCCACATTTCTGGTTGGATTAGGCTCTGATACCATTTGTAACGCCCCAATAGAAGACCCAAACCACATGGCCTATACTCCAAAAGGACTAGTCAATGATACAATTGGAGCTTCATTAGAACCTTAAAAAGAGCAAGAACTTCTTATTCCCAAGCATTGTGGGATCCCATACACCATCTACCCTTATCCATATCATATGGGGTATCACACCTGCCCACCTTTTAGTTTTACATATAATGTCAGAAAATGGATTGTCTTTCTTGTCCTCTCTGTTTCGTGGGAATTATTATGATATATATTTTCATTATAGTTGTGTCAGATATGGCCCCAAGGACTTTGGAAGGACAGCAACAAAAGCAACAAATACTAGATCGGCTTGAGTCGCTTGACAAAGAAGTGACAACCATTGTTCTTGTTGGTGGTCCAGGGGTAGGGAAAACAAAGATGGCTAGGCAGATCAGAGATGATATCAACAAGAAGTCGTGTTATGGTACTCTTTGGATATCTATGAATAAATATGATGACAGTTCCTTTTATGGAAATATTGCCTGTCAGCTATCTGTGCGTTCCGGTACTGAGGAGTATGAAGATGATGTCAGAACTGACGAGACAAGACTAGAGAAGGAGAATTTGAAACTGGAAAAGCAGATACGTGCAAAGCTTACTGAGATGTGTTCTGCAAAGCACAATTCTTCAGGACCCAAGGCATTTCTTCTCACTATTCTGGATGATATTCGCAGTAAGGATGATGAAGTGAAAGTTTTGTTAAAATTAAAAGCTCTGCTGCCTAATAAACCAGAAAGTTCATTAAAAGTTATAATCACTACAACAGACAGATTGAGCAGCAGGGGGATGGCAAAAGATACCGAGAATGAGGTTTCATCTGAGCAAAAGGAGACAGAGATAAGGGAAGAGATCAAACCCTCGTTGGAGGGAGAGGGAGATAGGGAAGAATTTGAGATTAAACCCTTGTCTAAGGATGAGTCATGGGCTTTATTTGCTGATGTTGTTTCCAACTTGGAAGATTTTAAAGCAAGCATTGAGAATATTGCCCAAAACTGCGGGGGTCTACCAGCTGCCATAATCAAACTGGTAGCAGCAGCCTTAAAGCAGTCCGGAGCACATAATTCGAGGGATTTGAAGAAAAGTGCTCTACAAGCACTCAAGGAAGCAGAAACATACGAGGAAGTAGATCAAAGCATAAGGCGACTAGTGCGATATGGGATTGACATGTTGCACGGTAGTGATATGTCCTTGTCCCCAGGAAAAGATGCAAAAAATATGGTTTTGGTCAACTGCTATTGGCATAGCTGGGAATTCTTTAACAAACATGGTTCAATTCATCACAGTGAATTGATATTGAGCTGGATATTGGAAGGATATTTTGATTCTGATAAAAGTGTTAAGGAGGCATATGAAGAGGGGCATCATGTTATGATGAAGCTTTTAGATCTGGGCTTGCTGAAAATGCAAGAAGATGGTCTTGTTATCATTGAAAAACTGGCCCATACGGTTTGTGATTCTCGCCGTGTTGGATATGAACAGACATCACGTCTGGGATTGGCTAGAGTGCTTGGGAATGGCAATTGGCAAGGTTTTGGGATAATTACTCCTGCAGAAGAGATGATAAAGACGCCGTCCAGTTCTGGAAGACAGAATAAGGTTTCTGCTCTTCTCATTGATGGAAGTCGTCTCTGTAGGCAAGACGCCTGTACATTCTTCCAGCCAATGAAGGGACTCCACCATCTTGCCATTTTCAATCCCAGGTTCAAGTCATTGCCTTCGTCACTGCCTAAAATGGACAAGCTTCAGATGCTGGTCCTCCGAGGTTGTGATCAGTTGCAGGAAATTGATGGGATCCAAAACCTAAAATCATTGACAGTTCTGGAGATATCTGGTGCTAGCTTCTTGAAACAAATCCCATGTGTTGTTTTTGAGCAAATGACTAATCTTCAAAGTCTTAGCTTGCGTGCAGTTCCCATCGAATCACTACCTTCCTCTCTTTCTAACCTGACTAAACTGCGTTGGCTCATCCTTAGGGAGTGCTCTTCTCTTAAAGAACTGCCAAAACTAAAAGCACTTGAAAATCTTGAGGTGCTGGATCTTTCTGGTGCTTCATCTTTGCAAACAATTAAGGACAAAATTTTCTCACCGTTGCAGAAACTTCAGTTGATTGATTTCTCCCGTACCCAGATTAAACGATTGCCAATCCTTCGCGACCTTAAATATCTCACTCAACTGTTTTTGCGCAACTCTCAGTTAACTAGACTTCCCATCCTTGCGTCCTTATCTGCTCTCCGATGTATTGACCTTTCAAATTCTAAGGAGTTTAAAGAACTCAAAGAGAACTTTTCAGAGAACATGAACAGCCTCAAAATCCTTAATTTATCAAATACTGGAATCGCGGGTTTGCCTTCCAATTTTGGGAACCTTCCAAATCTTGAATTGCTTGATCTTTCTAGTGCCTCTAAGTTGGTTGAAATCCCAGATGATACCTTCGAAAAAATGGGATCCCTCCGTCAGCTCTTTCTGAGTCGCTGCTCATTAAGAAAATTGCCAAAAATGGAAGGACTTAAAAGACTTGAGGTGCTCGATCTTTCAGATTGCAGTGTTTTAAGAGTAATAGAAGATTGTTCCTCCCAATCTTCTGAAGAACCTTCAGTGGAGTCTTTGAAAGAGACGGAAGCGGACCAATCTTCTGAAGAACCTTCAGTGGAGTCTTTGAAAGAGACGGAAGCGGAATTCTTGAAGCATATGAATCACCTTCAAGTTCTGAACCTATCAGGAACACGACTTGTGGTTCCTCCCATTTCCAACCTTGCGAACCTCTCCAACCTCACTCAGCTTTTGCTTCAAGGTTGTTCTCTCTCAGAATCAGATCCAAATTGTGGTAATTTTACAAAGCTGGAGGTTCTGGATCTTTCAAAGACAGGCATTAGTTCTCTGCCATCAGTTAACAATCTTGTAAGCCTCCGTGAGCTGAAGTTAAGAGATAATCCTAGTTTAAAGCAGTTGCAGCATCTGGAATCATTGAATGATTTGGAGGTTCTTGATTTGTGGGGGACTGGAATCCAAGAATTTCCTTATGAGATCTCAAAATTGCCTCTTTTAAAGCACCTTGATCTGCCCAAGGGTATTCAAGAAATTAAATGGAAAGACATAACAGAGTGCTTACCAGAGGATCTAAACTCGGATGAATGCGGTATCTTTGAGCACAGTGAAAAGAGGGCTTGCAGTTTGTTTAGGGGTGACCCAATTTTTAAAGAGTTGAAGCGACAGCCTGAGTATTGTGAGACATGCAGCAAAGCATTTTCCTTTCAAGTTTTCTCTTTTAAAGAGCAAGACAGAGCTGCAGATATCTATTGGCAGAGGGTTGATCCCTTGTTCAGAAAAACTTACTTCAAGACTATTTCTCTTCCTCCCGATGGTGGCCAATATCTCGAAATCCTTGGATTTCATAGTTTTCCTGCTGGTGTGGAGGATGCACTCATGAAAGCTGAATATGTTTCTTTGATTGAAAATAAATTCATCAAATGCTTGTCAGATTTAGGTGTGGGCACTGGGAAGGCAATGAAAGGTTGTTGGCTGGAGAGGTGCACAGAAGTGAAGACTATATTTTGTGGCGAAGCAGCAGAAGCCGGAATGAGGGGAAATCTAGAGATTCTTTGGGCATCTTACCTCCCGAAATTGGAGAGTCTCTGCAGTGAGAAAATGCAAAGTGAAGGCTTTACAAATCTTGTGGAAATATATCTAGATTGTTGCCCAAAGCTTAAATATGTTTTCCGCTCTTCCCAGCTTCCGGACAAGCTTAAGATCCTACAAATCAAATTCTGTGACGGATTGGAAACTCTGTTTGACAGCCTCTTAGAAGGGCATCAACTGCAGAATTTAGAGAAACTGCATCTGGTGGAATTGCCGGAGTTGACTACTATCGGGTTGCCAATGTCGAGGAATAATATTAAGGAGATATTTCCATCTCTGAAAGCAATCAAAGTCAAGGAATGTCCAAAACTGGAGAGGTTAGAAGAAATTCGCAAGGTTGGATCTGTAGAAAATATGGAGGAAATTGATGTTTGATGTGTTAGTGGCTGAAGCGGGCGAAATGCTGAAAGTTAGAAGAGCAGGCTGCTGCTGCGAAGGTCTCTAACGAGCGTTATCACGTCCATTTTTTAAAGAAAACGTGTCATATTGTGTTCTGACTTTCCCCCGTATGTCTGTTTTTGAACTGTTCGAGTTCATTTTCTTATGCCTTCTTGATCTGTTTGCATGTGTTATCTGTCGTAGACTCGATTATCTTGTACTTCGTACTATGATTAGAATTATAACGTTGTATGTGGTTGATTTGTTCAACTCCTTAATGCTTCCCATGACCAAAGTCACGTGGATTATTATTTCCAAAAAATTAAAAAAAGAAAAAGAAAAAGTCAGGCTATTATCTTATATTATTTTAGTTTTTCATATTAACATCTATCAAAATACATTATCTTATACGATTTTGACATCTGGCGCCGTAGTGAGACTACCCACGATGAGATTATGCAATTTCAACAAGTTAATATAGGGTCTAGGCTCATGATAATTTGCAATGACAGTTATATCAGTAACTAATATATAAAAATGCAATATGAATGATCAAACTTTCTTAACATCTCTGTTCCATTTTCCCGATTTATCCTTATTAACCATACACTACGGTTCCCCTTAATAAACCCGTGCCCACGTCTTGGTTTTCTTCATTACATGTTTGCCTAACATTTAACAGTGTCGTTTTGTCTCAAGAATGCTTAAGGCTCCGCGTGACCGTTCTTTACCTTAAACTTCTCTCGCCTCCACCAGCAAGAAGGAAAACCCTACAACTTGAGACTGTTACATCTCGTCCAATGTCTTTATTGCCCAACGGCAACCTAAAAGGACATTATTCCATTCTTTAATACTCCAGAGTGGCTAAAGGAGTTTCATTGGAATACTTCTCCATCCCAACCTTGGGGTTGTGATTTATCCACTAAGACATTTAGAAAATGCAATCAACAATGTATGCACATGCTCATGAATAACAACAATTCAATTCATTTGCAGAAATAATCCTGATGAATCATGCATGACGTCTAAAGAGGATATTAGTAAGGTAAATTTGGACATAACTCTCTGCACTTATGCCTATTTGAGATTAGGCTCCTGTGCTTTTTTTTTTTTTTTTTTTTCATATAGAAATTACCTTGTGGTTTCAGTTATTTCAAAACAAGTCCTTTTGTCAGCTTTTCCATTTATCAAAATTAATGTGTGGCTCAATCACAAAATGGCACTACTGTGTCATCTATAATCTTTAAAAAAAAAAGAAATAATTTTATTAATAAAAAGATTTTTATTATTAAAAGCTCAAAATTTTTTTAAGAAAGGATAGCCAATACCTTAGCCATTAGTTGTGGCTGTTTTTTGGCCACCACCAGGGTGGCCAGAACCGGTCAACTTTCATGGAGGCCAGTTTCCAACCACCACTAGATGGCCTGGTCTCAACTAGTCTCAACCACTGAGTGGTGGCTAGATCTCGAACACCACATTGGTGGCCCCATTTGGGTGATCCCATGGCTACCAAGGTGGTGCCCCTGCCTATGGAGTGGTTCGAGCAGGCATTTGCTTGCCTTTAAAGGTTGGGGCTCCACCTTGGTAGCCACTGGTTGGCTTGAGCTGGGTCACCAACTCAATGGCCAAGATATGACCACCCAATTTTGGCCGAAAATAGGCCACCATGAAGGTTGATTGATTTTGGCCACCATGGTTGTGGCCAGAAGATGGCCACCGCTAGTGGTTGCGGTTGCGGCACCAGTGGCTATAATGGCTTTCTTGATTTTCAATGTTCTAATAATAAAAAATATTTTTATTATTAAAATTAATTTTGGTTAAAAAAATGTTGATAGAATTTTTTAAAGATTATAGATGACATGTGGCAGTTTGTGATTTGGCCACGTGTTTCTCGTTAATATTGATGACAGAAGGACTTATTTTAAAATAACATAAACCACAAGGTGTAATTTCTAAAGAAAAGAATAGGGGGGCTAATCCCAAATGGCCTTAGCACAAAGAGGTTATGTCCAAATTTCCCTAATAGTACACATGATAATTTACGGTCATAAGTGATACAATCAATAAGCATGGTCAAGAGTTTACATACCGGAGCGTCCTAAGTGAAACATTGTGTTGTTATGTTTGTTGTCTGCAAGAAATTAAGGTTTGATAAAGCTAAATCAGGGAAAGAAATTAGCTTTCTAAAGAGTAAATTATGGAAGTTAAAATCCGTCCAAGCCATTTGATTTTGCAATTGAGTGCTCAAAGAATATCCAAATTGTCATTGAAGTCCTAGAATTCTATCCAAATTGTAATTCGACCCCATCTTCTTTCCAGTCTCACAACATACTTAAAACTCCATTCTTATCTCATTCTTGATCCTACTTCGATATAAGACTGTTCACCCGAGTTTTGGGCCGGGTATAAGTTTCACACCTGGGCCAGAACCCGGCCTGGATTAGCCTAGTTACAGACCTGGGCCGGAACCCAGATGAATCCGTGTTTTTGAAATCTTGAAATTTGGGCTGTTGTACCCGGGGTTTTTGTTTTCTTTACAAAAGCTTATATGGTATTAATTTTTTCCAAGAAAAAAAATATTATTGAAAAGCATATTTTCTTTTATCTAAAAGCCTATATTCATCACATATAAGCATATAAACAACTAATTAACTTTCTAACTAAATGCATGTAAAAAAAAACCCAATATTCATCATGAAATGCATGCAACATAGATACAACCCACTAAATATTACATTGTTTGAACTAATTTGCTAATATCATTACAAAACACAAACATTACTTTAATCAAACTCCAATGCACAAGAGGAAGCCCCTTCTTTTTCCATAAACACTCGAATTTGGTAAGAGAAGGTCCTTCTCTCTCGTAGGGTGAGGTTGTGTGCTTTGTCCTGGACAAAGCTTCTGTCTCTTGGACTATAGTCCATGGAGCTTGTTTCTCATGGCAGACAACATTACCCTACGTTGGTGTTCCTTGACGTTAACAGATGAGGAACAACAGACAACAATACTACCAGAGGCAACAATAGAAGCAACAAATATCTGAGGGAGCCATTGCCTTCTTGGTCTGATCCTGAACGACAGAACGACAAATCATGAGGCGTTCAAGAGCACAATGGCAAAGGTGTGGAACATTATTGGGTGGGTAACATGAACAAGGGGATGGGAGAAAGCATGGGTGCAACCATTGGTAAGGTGCACAACGTGGAGGTCGATGCTCATGGTGATGGGTGGGGCAGCTTCCTACGATTTTGAGTGTACGTTAACGTAACTAAGCCTCTGTTTTGGGGCAGAATGCTTCACCATGGAGGAAAGAACATCTGGGTTCAATTCAAATACGAAAGGCTCCCTAATTTCTACTTCAATTGTGGCCAGATCAAGCATGACCAAGGGAAATGTCCAAAGTTTAAATAAGCCTTACAAGCACAGGAACAATATGGACCTTGGATGAGGGTGGGATCACTACCACCCCCAACTGTTTTTTTGTGAAAAAATACAGTGGTTCATCGGAGTCTTTTCAAGGAAGTCCTTTTCGGGAACATTCAGGTGAGGAGGGGTCTAGGGAAGTGGACAAATCTAAGGCTCAATCAGCAGCAGAGGCTGAGGTTTCGAGCCATGAGCCACCACCCCATTTTCAGGAGCCAACCTTGGACCAGATGCATCTCGTTAGCCACTTGATCCATGAGGACCTACTACCTGCTACAACAACAAAAGGCTATGGTGACAATTTCACCCCTAGAAATTCCCATACCTCGAGGACTATGAATGGAAGTTGTGAGGATCCAAGTTTTTGTCCAGAAGCTGATGTGCATAAGGCCAATAACATAGGGGCTACAAAAGAGTCAACTCCCCTCCAATCTGCTTCTACACACGATGACATCCAAACAAAAACCTTTATGCTCCTCTAGGAAACAAGTGGAAAAGAAAAGCCAAGATGAAGACCAATGCTCTATCTGACATATCAAATTTGCCAAAGGCTCCCAGAGGAACAAGAACTTCCAAAAGAAATGGTGTTACAATGGTCAAACCTGCAAGGAGTTTACTTCAGGCCCCAGTGGTGGAGGCTGCTTAGCAGCCCCACCTCCCCAAATGAATTGCATAAGCTAGAATTGTCGGGGGCTTGGGAACCCCCGGACAATTCATGAGCTTCACCTTCAGGTGAAATCAAGTCCCCCCACTTGGTCTTCCTCATTGAGACCAAGTGCAATAGTGATAAAATGGAAAGAATATGAAGTAAATTGGGTTTCGAGAATTTCTTTAGTGTTAACAGCAGAGGAAGGATTGGAGGTTTGGCCCTTCTCTGACATTCCTCAGTGGATGTCGAAGTCTTCTCATATACCAGTTGGCACATCTTTGTAATTAGTAACCAACCTAATAATGGAACCCCTTGGATGCTGATTGGCTTCTATGGCCATCCCAACACAGCTAAAAGGAATGCAACCTGATAGCTTTTAAAAGAATTAACTCCCTCACTCCATGTTCCTTGGTTGTGTTTTGGAGACTTTAACGAGATCACATGCATTACTGAGAAGTTTGGAGCTGCACCTAGACCCTATAGGCAGATAGTGGAATTTAGAGAAACCTTGGTCCATTGTGATTTAAATGATCTTGGCTATGAAGGTGACTGTTTTACCTAGGCAAACAACAAAGAAGGCAACCAATTTACCAAAGAGAGACTAGACAACCTTCTTAGTGCAATTCTGCATGGCTTGATTATTTTGTGGAGCACTTAGTGCAACACCTGTCTGCCTCATCCTCAGATCACAGACCCCTCATACAGATTCATGACAAGTTTGAATCCAAAAAGGTGGAGAGGATATTCAGGTACAAAGTAAGCTGGAGTAAATAAGAAGGTTGTGGGGATACCATAAAACAATCATGGGAGAACTCTACAAGGCAGATTGATTCACTCCAGAACACTTTGCAAGGCCTAAAAGACTGTCAAAATAGCTTGAAATGGTGGAGTAGAAACATGCACAAAAGTCAAGGGGAGCGGCTGAAGTCCAAAACAGAAAGACTCAATACCTTGAAAGAGACAAATGAGGGGCACCTCTATGTTGAGATCAAAACCCTTCAACAAGAAGTGGATATCCTACTTGAAACTGAACACACCAAGTGGCAACAAAGAGCCAAGCAAACTTGGCTTAGAGAAGGGAACATAAACACCTCCTATTTTCACAAGGATGCTAGCCAAAGGAAAAAGCATAACTCCATCAAGAAGATCCTAGACATGCAGGGACAAGAACAAAATAGCCAACAAGACATTAGTGTTCGCATAAAAATATCTGCAAGTGCATAGAACTGTAACAAGTAGTAAAATGTTTTTAAAGAAAACTGATATCGAATCCATAGGGAATAATTATGCTATTGAGTATTGAAATTAACTAAATTAATTACTATTTGAAAAACTGAAATTTGAAGAATAGATTATCTAAATTAAACTGAAGAAAAGAGTATGAAAATTAAGATTTTAAAGATAATAGAATAAATCTAGAGCGTTTAATTTCATCTAGCAAATCCTACACAATTTATTCTTCCTTGTTATAGAATCCCAATTATCACAAGTTGATGATAAAAATCATTTAACTATTCAATACTTTCTCTCGAACAATACAAAAAATATCTCCAACTAATAATTTCATATCTCTATGTGAATTTAACTAATTAGAGACTCATTAAATTCTTTGGATTTTTCTTGAAAATCACACTAATCGAGATAAAGTATATTTACTTTCGCTCAAATGGTGCTTAATCCTAGAGCTTTAATCACAAATCACCTCACGGTCTCATTGCAATTCAATATATTGAACAATAATCAGCTAGAAAATTGTAAGTATTAAGAACAAGGAATAAACACTCAATCATGGAAATATTAAAATAACTTAACTTAAAATATAAATTGTGTGTTCAATTCTAAACTACATCAAAGCTCTATAAAATAGAATTAGTTCATAATGAAACTGAAAAGAAAAATAATAAAACTAGTATTCTTCATTAGAGTTGGTTGATGAAGCATGCGGCTCTCGCCTCTGCTCTCCAGATCCGCCTCCTTGAAAGAAACTTAAATGATAAACTATGGACTATTTTTACTCTAAAACTCAAACTCTCCAAAACTCAGACTCACCTCTATTCATCCCATAAGACAGAATTAAATAGATGTCAAAATTCAAATCCAGAAACAAGATAAATGCGGCTACAATCTAGCCTAAAGATTTGGAAAATAGTTTCTAAAGATAAAAGTTAACATAAAAGAAATTATCCCAAGAATAACGAGATCATCTAAAATAGAAGATTCAGTGATATGCGGCTTGATTCACAGAGTTCGGGAGAATTTGGTGGTCAGCAGATTCATTGCAGAACTTGGAAAAGTCCCACTGGATAGATGCCGTGTGCGCTGAATATAACTGGTCTCCTCCCCTACTGAGAGGAAAGACTCCTGATCGGGATGATAGAACCCTCTCGCCAACCTACCGAATGGTAAAGTTGCTCGCCTTTTCTAGTTGTTGTCTACGATGTCGTTTAGGTTGGTTGCTTAAGTTGGTCATTTAGACTGGTCGCCCAATCTAGTCGCCCGGAGCCTTGCGCCAAGTCTTTTCGCTCAGAAGGTAAAATATCTCGCTTATTGCCTAACTCTTTTCGCTAATTTTGGTCGCCATTGGGTCTCCTCGCCTAAATCTCCTCGGCTCTCTTTAGATCTCATCACCTTTCGTCGGTCTGGATCTATCGTCTCTTATTTTGTACCAAAATGCTCTCATTACGCACTAAATCTTCTCATTCCTTCAAATCCAAGAAAATAAAGAAAAATATATAGAAATTAAATAAAATCAATAGAGTTGAAGGAAAACTGACACTTTTATGATTAAAAGAGTAATAAAAATCACATAAAAATTACACTTATCAAATACTCCCAAACTTAAGCTTTGCTCGCCCTAGAGCAAAGAAGAAAAGAAAGACAATCAAAACAAGCATTGGTTTGGTTCTTAAAATTTATTGCCTCAAAGATTGTCTAAAGTCTATAATTCAAAGGAATCAGTCAAGATCAATCAAGCCCAAAAGTTAATTCAAAACTCAACTCCACCGCATTATCCATCCCCACATTCATGCATACCTATCACTCTCACTTCATCATTAACTCCCCGGATAGTTTTATGCAAACAAGTACATAAATAATGGATCTCTAAACACTTCATAGGCTTACTTTTCAAATCACTCTCTATTAATGTAAAACAAAAACTATTACCAGGGCAATAGGTCTTTATTAAGCTTGTAATGTAAAGCTAGGGTGAGAGCTACAAAGAAAATGTAGGATTCAAACAAAGCAAGGGAACTTAAGTTTGAACACCAACAGAATAAATAGAGTATTCTCACTTTTAACACAATCATCTCTTCTCAATCATTGTGAATCTCTCAACATACATCTCTTTGTTATATTTTTAACTATCTCTCTCTTTACCCATCTATTCGGTAGGTTGGCATTTTTTTTTCATGGAAGTATTTCATACTTTTTCGACTGTCTTTGTGGATGACTCTTGTTGGCCTTTTCTTATTGGCCACACAGTAGACGAGTTCACTTTTTACACTCCCAAACTTATGATTTTGATAATATGGCAATAATTAACTTTATTTGTAGACCTTCTACCTCTCTTGCCTTTCATGCTCTTGTGAGTCTGTGACTTTGTGTAAACTTAATTTTCTTGAAAGGTAAGGAAATTAGTGTTTAAGCTCAAATAGGGTAGTGAATATGAGGTTTACAAGAAAAAAAAATATAAGGCCAAAATATAATTCAACAAAGTTCAAAGGAGTGGCTAGGGATAACGATAATAAACATGTAAGCTTGAAAGGCTCAATCGGTCCAAAGAATACCTTAATCATTTCTCCACTAATATTTTGTCTAGGATTTCACCTCGAGTGTAATCAAACAAGTTCCAGAGTAAGTTGAGACCATACATATTCACACAATTCGCATAAGAGGCATTCATTGAACATAGAAAATATCAAATTAAGTAAGACCAAGTAAAGAATTAACAACTAGACTAAAGCAATGAGATTTTTTCCTAAAAATTATAATTAATTTCAATCATATTCTTATCATAGGCTTTTTATTCATCAAACCATACTGTTATTATTATTATTATTATTATTATTATTTTTAATAAAATAATATCATTTCCCACCAAACTTAAATATCACATTGTCCTCAATGGGAAAAAGGAAAAAAAAAACTAAAGCAAAGAAAGAGAGAAGGTAAGAGACGCTCCCCTGATTTTGTCCAGTTTTGCCAATTGAATATTTTCATTAAAGGTGCAGTCATGTACTCCTTGGAGATCTCCTCGCCTCTTCATTCCTGCAATGATGAAAGCAAAAGAATTAAAAAAAATCAAATCAAATAAAAACTTGGGTTGCCTCCCAAAAATGTTTTATTTAAAGTCTATAGCTAGACATTATCTTTTCATCATTTATTACTGGCGAGATCAATGGAACACTTTTCCGAATTAAAGTCTCCATCCACATAGGGTTTTAATCTTTGTCCATTTACTTAAAATGTGCCTTTTTGTCTCGTGATGGACTTCAATAGCCCCATCGGAAAAGACACGAGTCACCACAAATGATCCCAACCACTGAGAGCGCAGTTTTCCTAGGAAGAGTCGAAGTCTTGAGTTAAATAATAGAACTTTCTGCCCGACTTCGAATTCCCTTCTCAGAATATGCTTATCGTGTCATCTTTTAGTTTTATCTTTGTAAATCCGAGCATTCTCATAAGCATAATTGCGGAACTCATCCATCTCGTTGATCTGCAATATTCTCTTCTCGCCAGCCGATTTTAAATCAAAGTTTAGTGTTCTCGTCGCCCAATAGGCTCTATGTTCTAGCTTCACGGATAGATGGCAGGCTTTTCCATAAACGAGCCGATAAGGCGACATCCCGATCGGTGTTTTGAATGCTGTTCGATAAGCCCATAGCACGTCATCTAACCTTCTCGCCCAGTCTATCTGAGAGACACTCACAGTCTTCTCCAGTATGCGCTTCAACTCCCGATTATACACCTCAACCTGGCTGCTCGTTTGAAGATGGTATGGTGTCGCCACGTGATGGGTAACTCCATACTTAGTCAATAGCGCTTCAAATTGGTGATTGTAAAAATGTTTCCCGCCATCACTAATTATGGCCCTCGGAGTGCCGAATCAGAGAAGATGTTATTCCGCAGGAAATTCACTACGACCCTTGCATTATTGGTTGGCAAGGCGGCTGCTTCAACCCATTTGGAGACATAATCTTTCTTATCTTTTATTTTCAAATTGAACTCTTGTAATAACAAAATCTATCATAACAATCTTGGTTTGGCATCCCTCTTCGACAGCAAGTATTTAAGAGTTGAGTGATCGGTGTAGACGACCACCTTCGAACCTATCAAATAAGAACGAAATTTGTCAAAGGCAAACACAATTGCTAACAATTCTTTTTTAGTAGTAGCATAATTAAGTTGAGCTTCTGTTAAGGTCCGAGTTGCATAATAAATAATATGAAAAATTTTATCTTTTCTCTGCCCCAAAACAGTCCCTATAGCATAATTGCTAGCATCACACATTAATTCAAAATGTAAATTCCAATCGGGTGATACAATGATAGGTGCTGAAATTAATTTATTTTTCAATGTTTTAAAAACATGCAAGCATTTATAAGGAAACTCAAACTGAGTATCTTTAATCAACAGATTACAGAGAGGTTTAGTAATTTGAGAAAAATCGTTGGTAAACCGACAATAGAACCCAGCGTGACCCAAGAAGCTCCTCACGCCCTTCACATTGTTCGGTGGTGGGAGTTTATCAATAACTTCTATCATTACTTGGTCTACCTCAATTCCCTTGAAGGAAATGCGGAGGCCGAGCACTATTCCCTCCTTGTCCATGAAGTGGCATTTTCCTCAATTTAAAAAAAGATTTGTCTCATTGCATCTCTGCAAAATCAAAGATAAATTAGATAAGCAATTATCAAAAGAGTGACAAAAGACTGAGAAGTCATCCATGAAAACTTCTTAAATTTTTCAACCATGTCCAAGAAGATGGACGTCATGCATCTTTGGAAAGTGGATGACGTATTGCAAAGACCAAAAGGCATGCGCCTGGATGCAAGAGTGCCATAAGGATAGGTGAAAGTGGTTTTCTCTTGATCCTCAGGTACAATGGCTATTTGATTGTAACTGAAATATCCATCTAGAATACAGTAGTAAGCGTGGCCGGCAAGTCTTTCTAGCATCTAATCAATAAAAGGTAAGGGAAAATGGTCTTTCCGAGTTGCATCATTTAGTCTTCGATAGTCTATGCATACTCACTATCCCATGACCGTCCTCATCGGTATGAGTTCGTTGTTGTCATTTTAGATCACGGTTATCCCTTATTTCTTTGGGACGACTTGCACTGGACTTACCCATGCACTATTTGAGATTGGATAAATGATCCTGGCATCTAAAAAGTTCAATACTTCTTTATGTACCACTTCTTGCATTGATGGGTTCAGTCACCTCTGGGGTTGGACAATTGGTTTAAAATTATCCTCCATTAAAATCTTGTGCATGCAAATTGAAGGATTAATTCCTTTGATGTCCGAGATGGTCCAACCCAGGGCCATTTTGTGTTCCCACAAGACTCTCAGCAACTTCTCTTCCTCTACATCACTCAAGGAATTGTTAATAATAACTGGAAAAGTAGAGTTCTGGCCTAAGAAAGTGTACCTTAAATTTGATGGAAGCCGTTTGAGTTCAGGCTTGGGTGGTTCCTTACTTGGAGACGTTGACTGAGATGAGTTTAGCTCTTCCACTTTTGGTTTTATTGAAGGAGAAAGTGATGGTTTAGTTTCCAAATATCTCTCACACTCCTTAACCGCTTCATCTTCGGATTCAATAGATGTAGAGTGAGTAAGACATACCTCAAGTGGTAGCTTTGAAAATTCAGCTCCATAAGTCTCGTCGGCCATGACAACGTCTCGGTTAGTTATTTGAAAACAAGAATGTATCTCGGAAGGGAATTCCATAGATTTAAATACGTCAAAACTGACTTGCTCCTCGCCAACCCTCGAAATGTGTTTCCCTTGCTGGACATTAATTAAAGTTCTCCCCATCGCAATGAAAGGTTGGCCAGTATTAAAGGGATCTCCTCGTCCTCCTCCATATTGGGTACAACGAAGTCGGCCGGAAAGATGAACTTATCAACTTTCACCTGTACGTCCTCAATGAGTCATTTCGGATATTTAATAGATCTGTCTGCCAACTGTAGAGAGATGGTGTCGGTTTTGCTTCTCCAAGACCTAGTTTTCTAAAAACAGAGAGAGACATTAGATTAATACTTGCTCCTAAGTCACATAAATCTTTACGAAAATATGAATTTCCTAGTGCAAGGGATCATGAAACTCCCTGGATCTTTCAACTTAGGCGGTAGCTTCTTTTGTGAAATTTTACTGCTATTCTCGGTTAGCATTACAGTCTCATGCTCCCACAACTTCCGTTTGTTTGATAATATATCCTTCAAAAATTTTGCATATTTAGGCATTTGCTTTAAAGCTTCAGTGAGAGGAATATTAATATGCAGTTGCTTAAGTATACTCAGAAATTTTGAGAATTGATCGTCAATCTTATTTTTTCTTAATATTTGCAGAAAATAAATTAGTGGATCATAAATTGAAGGAGAATAAGTTTCAGATATAAACTCACTAGATTTCTTGGGTTTTGCAACCCCTTTACTCTCTTTAGTCTTCCCAACTTTCTTGGCGGTCGCATCCCACTCTGCTTCTTTTACCTCATACTCGGTTTCCTTCTTCTCGGACTCCAAATTTTTGGCAGCTTCTGCATCTCGCTCAGTATTTACTATTGCGGCTGGTCATATGTCAACCCACTTCTCAATGTTATGACTTTGACATGTTCCTTCGGATTGGTCACAACGTTGCTCGGTAAAGCCCCTACTGTCCTCTCGGTAAGCATGTTTGAGAGCTGACCGATTTGCGCCTCAAGATTTTAGGTTGAAGCCGAGTTGTTTTGGATCACCATATCAGTCTTTTGCATGTACTGCATAAGCATATCTTCAAGTGTCAGCTTCTTCTCTTGCTGTGGAAACTGTTGAGGTGGTCTAACCGGTACTTGGTTATTGCTTCATGAAAAGTTAGGGTGATTTCTCCATCCGGGATTGAACGTGTTTGAATAAGGATTGTTTTGACGTTGGAAATTGGACACGTAATGAGCTTGTTCATAACTCGGTTGGGCAAAAGGATTTCCCATACTTGAATGATTTCCTGCGCAATGATCACAAACAACATTAGTTTGAATAACATTAACGTTCATTTTACCTAGTTGTCTAGATAGATTTTCCAACTGGGCCACAATTGCGGACATAAAGTCAAGCTCAACGATGCTGGCCGCCTTCTTTGGCATCGCTCTCTCTGTGGCCCACTGATAGTTGTTAGACGCCAACTCTTCCAGAAGTTCATTTGTGGCTTTAGGGGTCTTAAGCAATGCTCCTCTTGCGGCTGCATCAATCATATATTGATTTATGGGTCCCAAACCATTGTAAAATGTTTGTACTTGAAGCCAGACTGGGAGGTCATGATGTGAACACTTGTGCAATACATCCTTGTATCTCTCCCATGCCTCATATAATAATTTACCCTCAAATTGGGTGAAGGTAGTGATATCATTCCTTAACTTCGTTGTCTTGGCCGGAGGAAAATATTTTGTTAAGAATTTTTGTGCCAACTCCTCCCAGGTGGTGATAATGCCAGGCGGCAAATGGTTCAACCAAGCTTTTGTTTTTTTCCCTAAGTGAGAAAGGAAAAAGTCTCAATCGAATCGCATCATCTGCCAGTCTGTTGTGTTTAAAAGTAACACAAATTTCTAGGAAATTTGCAATATGGACATTAGGATCCTCTTGTGACAACCCCTTAAACTAGACGATTTTTGTTGAATCATTTGAATGATGGCTGGCTTGATCCCGAAGTTATTGGCTTGTATAGCTGGCCGCCTTATACTAGATGTCGCCCCATTGACAGAGGGCATAGCATAGTCTCTTAATGCCTTGTGCTCCTGGTCGGCCATATTAAATTTAGATACGACAACCTCTTTCTTTTTGTCTTTATTAATCCGACGTAAGGTATTTTCAATCTCGGGATCAAAAATTGTATGCTCTAATGATTTAGATCGGGGCATGCACTTCTAATTCTTGAAAGAAAATAAAAATCAAACTGAGATCTAATTTAAACCAATAAAATAAAATCCAAAGTAGTAAAAATCTAGCTAATATCAATATCAATAACAAATAACTAATCCTTGGCAACGGCGCCAAAATCTTGTGCGGAAAAATATATCTGCAAGTACACAGAATCGTAACAAGTAGTAAAGTATTTTTAAAGAAAATGGATATCGAACCCATAGGGAATAATTATGTTATTGAGTACTGAAATTGACTAAATTAATTACTATTTGGAAAATCAGAATTTGAAGAATTGATTATCTATATTAAACTGAAGAAAAGAGCATTAAAATTAAGATTTTAAAGATAATGAGAATAGATCTAGAGCGTTTGATTTCATCTAGCAAATCCTACACAATTTATTCTTCCTTGTTATAGAATCCCAATTATCACATGTTGATGATAAAAATCCCTTAACTATTCAATATTTTCTCTCAAACAATACCAAAAATATCTCAAACTAATAACTCCATATCTCTATGTGAATTTAACTAATTGGAGACTCATTAAGTTGTTTGGATTTTTTTTTAAATCACACTAATCGCAGTAAAGTATCTCAACTTTCGCTCAACTAATAGTGCTTAATCCTAGAGCTGTAATCACAAATCACCTCATGGTAAAGTGCTTAATGCTTGCAATTTATATTCTAAGTTATTCTTAATGTTTGCAATTTCCTTATTAGTTAGAAAATTGCAAGCATTAAGAATAAGGAATAAACACTCAATCATGGAAATATTGAAATAAAATAACTTAGAATATAAATTGTATTCAATGCTAAACTATACCAAAGCTCTAGAAAATAGATTTAGTTCATAATGAAACTGAAAAGAAAAGAAATAATAAACTAATGTTCTTCGTTGGAGTCGGTTGATGAAGCATGAGGCTCTCGCCTCTGCTCTCCAGATCTGCCTCTTGAAAGAAACTTAAATGATAAACTCTAGAATATTTTTACTCTAAAACTTAGACTCTCCAAAACTCAGACTCTTGTCTATTCATCCCACAAGACGAGATAAAATAAATGTCAAAATTTAAATCCAGAAACATGATAAATGCGTTTACAATCTAGCCCAAAGATCTGGAAAATAGTTTCTAAAGATAAAAGTTAACATAAAAGAAATTATCCCAAGAATAACGAGATTATCTAAAATGGAAGATTCAGTGATATGTAGCTTAATTTACGGAGTTCGGGAGGATTTGGTGGTCAGTGGATTGATTGAGGAAATTGGAAAAGTCCCACCGGGTAGATGCCGTGTGTGCTGAATATAACTAATCTCCTCGCCTACTGAGAGGAAAGACTCCTGATCGGGATAATAGAACCTTCTCGCCAACCTACCAAGTGGTAAAACTGCTTGCCTTTTCTAATTATTGTCCACGATGTTGTTTAGGTTGGTTGCTTAAGTTGATTGTTTAGATTGGTCGCCCAATCTAGTCGCCCAGAGCCTTGCGCCAAGTCTTTTCGCCCAGAACGTAAAATATCTCGCTTATCGCCTAACTCTTGTCACCAATTCTGCTCGCCATTGGGTCTCCTCGCTTAAATCTCCTCGGCTCTCTTCTGATCTCATCGCCTCTCATCGGTCTAGATCCATCGTCTCTAATTTTATACCAAAATGCTCTCATTTCGTACTAAATCTTCTCATTCATTCAAATCCAAGAAAATAAAGAAAAATATATAGAAATAAAATAAAGTCAATAGAATTAAAGGAAAACTAACACTTTTTATAATTAAAAGAGTAATAAAAATCATATAAAAATCACAATTATCAATTAGCAAAGCCTTCCAACAGTTTTTCCAGAACCTGTTCACCTCTTCAAGTGCAATTGGCATTGATTCCTGCATAGCTCCACTGCCAAGAAAGATTACAGAAGACGTGAACACCACACTTTCCCGACCCTTTACTGATGCAGAGGTGAAAGAAGCCCTTTTTAGCGTGAACCCCATGGGCTCATCTAGCCCCGATGGGTTTCTAGCAGCCTTTTATCAAGGACAATGGGATATAGTAGGTGAAAGAGTAACAAATGCAGCATTGGAGGTTCTGAATGAAGGCTAAGTAACAAATGCAGCATTGGAGGTTCTGAATGAAGCCTGCTGGTCTAACAAGATGAATGATACCCTAATTGCTCTGATCCCAAAGAACCCATCCCCATCACAGGTGACTGAATTTAGACCAATAAGCTTATGCAACGTCCTTTACAAAATTATTGCAAAAACACTGGCCAACAGGATGAAACTGGTTCTACCTCACCTCATCTCACCTACTAAGACTGCTTTTGTTCCGGGGAGGCTCATCACAGATAATATGATTGTGGCCTTCGAGTCTCTCCATACCATGAAGTCAAGATTGAAAGGAAGGGAGGGATACATGGCCCTTAAGTTGTACGACAGGATAGAATGGCCATTCTTGAAATCTGTCATGCAGCAGATTGGATTCAATGTAAAATGGGTGGACACTGTAATGAAATGTGTGAGCACATATCCTATTCGCTCATTCTTAATGGAGCACCTCAACAGTCTTTCATATCTTCGAGGGGCCTTAGGCAAAGGGATCCCCTATCCCCCTATTTGTTCATCCTTTGCTCAGAGGTCCTAAGTTGTATGCTTAACCAAGCTGAACATGATGGGATCTTAACAGGTCTACCCATTTGAAGAAACAAGCTCTCTATTAACCACTTGTTCTTTGCAGATGATAACCTCCTCTTTTGCATAGCAAATTCAATTGAATGGTGCAACTTATTCCACTTGCTAGAGATGAATGAGAATGCCTCAGGTTAGAGGTTTAACAAGGAGAAGACTTCTATCTATTTCAGTAAGAACACCAAGGAGGAGACCAGAGGTAGCATCACTAGCATTGTAGGGATTAGGGGCTCTAACTCTTATGAAAAGTACCTAGGCCTACCAGCTTTCTTAGGCAGGTCTCGAGTCCAATCCTTTAAGACCATACTAGACAGGGTGCAGGCTAAGCTCACTAACTGGAAAACCAAGTTCCTCTCCCAAGCAGGCAAGGGAATTTTGATCAAAGCTGTCATCCAAGCCATCCCCACCAATTGCATGGGAATTTTTAAACTGCCAAGGCACCAGGTGAAAGAGCTTAACAAGCTGGTCAGAAGCTTCTAGTGGGGTTAACAAACATGAGAGCACAAACTTCACTAGGTTCATTGGGACCAAATGAAAAGGGCCAAATGTTATGGGGGTATTGGTCTAAGAGATTTTGCCAATTTCAACCTAGCTCTCCTAGCAAAACAAGGATAGAGACTTGTTTCAAATCTAGACTCTCTGGCAGCCTATGTCTTGAAGGAAAAATATTTCCCCAATAGTTCTATTATGTTAGCTAAACTTGGCCAGGGCACATCCTACCTATGGCAAAGTTTGTTGGCTGCTAAAGCTTTGCTTAATGAAGGCTTAATATGGACGATAGGTGATGGCAATCAAGTTGAGATATGGAATGACAAGTGGCTTCCTAAACCAGCAATCTTCAAGCCTCATAGAACTCTTAGATTTCTACAAGGGGATATCAAAGTCTCCTACTTCATAGATCAAGCAACCAATCGATGGAAAGTTGACATGATCCATGCCTTATTTACAGAAGAGGATGCTAAGCTAATTAGTGAAATTCCATTAAGCCCCTACCCCAAGCCCGACAAACTTATTCAGAGATGCACCACCTTAGGGGAGTTCAGTGCAAAGAGTGCTTACCACCTTCTCACTGAACTGGGCATCCAACGGCTGGGTCAATCCTCAAATCCAAGCAATTCCCAAGACCCCTGGACCAAGCTCTAGAACTTGAGAATCCCAAATGCATCAAATACCTTTCTCTGGAGGGCATGTCTCAATGCTCTTCCTACTCAAGCAAACCTGTTGAAGAGAAAGGTTTTGGAGGATCCAGCATGCCCCCTGAGACAACTGAGCACATACTATGGGACTGCCCCTTAGCTAGAGATGTCTAGAGTCAAAGAACAAGGAAACTATAGAAATCAAGCCCACACTTTCACCGGTTCAAAGATTTAGTTGCTGGTTTTATGGAGACCCTAGAACATGAGGAGCTGATGTCTTTTTCTATAACCTCATGGCTTATATGGAAGAGAAGAAATGACATGGTGTTCAAGGATCTGTTTCTGCACCCTCTGGCTATTACCCAGCAATCAGCCCACTTGGTGGAGGAACTGCAGCAAAACTCACAGGGCTTCCTATTTCTTCATATTTGTGGCCATTAATCCCACCACAGGGCTTCCTATTTCACACTCCACTTCAATTGCATCAGATATTTTAACTAACTCCAAAAAAAAGGAGTTGCAAGTTACATATTGATTCCCTGAAAAAGATAGAGTTGCATCATAAAATAGTTCAAGAAACCTTTCAAACAACTTTACCTTCTCCCAATCATTATTATTGGGAGGCCCTAACTTCTTTGATGTTCTCCTATTTACCACATCACCAATTTGATCATCATCATCTCCAACACTACTAAGGAATCCCGAATCTTCTTCTTCTAACCGTTCAAAAGCTTTTCGAAATTTTAAAGCCCCCTCCAACATAAAATAGGTGGAGTTCCACCTAGTCGGTACATCTAAACAAATGCCACTTTTGCTTGCAATTTCTTCCAACCCAATACACTTCTTAAATGTAGTCCACCTTTGAGTTGAGGACTTAACATATTTCACAACACATCTCATATTCACAATAGACTCATCAAATTCCCTCAACCCCTCACGGACAATTAAGTTTAGGATGTAGGCACAATACCGAACATGCAAGAATTCAAGTTCTAAAACAGTGTCCTTCCTATACTTGGTTTTTTTCTTCAAATAAGAAATTGCTCCGTTGTTAGAACTTACATTATCAAGTGTGATGGCAAGTACTTTCGGTCTCCCCCTATCATGCAAACACATCTCTATGGCCCTACCAAGTGTATCACTCTTGTGATTCTCAACCAAACAAAAAGAAAGAATTCTTTTGTGTAGTTTCCAATTATCATCAATAAAGTGTGCAGTGAGACACATATAGTTGAGGTTTTGCACGGATGTCCATGTATCCGTGGTGAGGGAAACTCGTTGCCCTTGAAGAGCACTTCTCAACTTACTTTTTTCCCTTATATACACACTAAAGCAATCCTTCGCAACCGTAACACGAGATGGAATCCCGACCCACTTAGGGCAAACAACGAGCATAAACTTCTTGAAACCCTCCCCTTCAACGAACCTAAAAGGCAACTCATCAAGAATAATCATTTCTGCTAAGGCTTGTCTGCAAGCCTCAACACTAAATGATATGGGCACAAATCCCCCACTATCACTTCCTACACCCGCCTTCCAATTGAGAGTAGTTTGGAACTTATCCGTCTGTCTTAATGGACATTTCTTACATTGTTTTTTAATGTGATACTTCATGGACTTTATACCGTTGGTCTTCGTATCACATGCATACGAAGCACCACAGTAATTACATGCAGCCCTAGGTTTACTTGGATCATCTTTTGGTATTTTTGTAAAGTGATCTCAAACCATTGACCTATGTCTACCACTACCAGTCTGTGTAGTATTAACACTTACATTGGGTGGAGTGGAGGAATGCCTTGCCCATGTGTAGCCTGTGTTGACTCTACATCATCTGTAGTAGAATCCTGTGGAAATAATTCTGGAATCGTTTCCATCTAGAAAAGAAAGAAATGGAATTAAATGAAAATAACATATAATCAATAATGCTGATCTATAAATAATTTTGATGCATCATGTTGGCTCCTAATTAATTTGATTTGGACAAATGAGGCTGCCACCCATATTAATATAATTAATATGTTGGCTCTTGGGAGCTATGCTTCATTGGATTACTAAGAACCATGTAGGATGAAAGTCCTCTAAATAAATTGGGGTCAAGAATTGAAATTATTTTAACTTGACTAAGGAAAAAAATGAAGGCATGCTCCAAACTCAAGAAACATGCTTTGATGGTATATGATGTATTACCAATAATCTCAAAAGCTCGAGTTTATGAGAAGTAATAAATTTAATCATTTAACCATTATTCTAACATGAACCAAAAAAATCTGTTGAAGCAAGGAAGAAGTTATTCTCTCGATCCATCATGATGTCAAAACCCTAATCATTAGTTAATTAGGTATTACTTAAGGTCGTTGTGTACAACTCTATACTCCTGGCAATCCAAAAGTTTCACATTTTTTTCCTCTACATGTGATGTCAATTAAAAGTTAAGTTTTTAAATGTATGGAAAAAAATTATCTTATAGGAAGAGTTTGCGTTAGTCATCTGAAGTAATCACTAAAAACTAGAATTTGTTTTATACAGGTATGGCAGGTTTTACTTCATATGCAGGTTTTACTCCATAAAGTTGACATTTTATTTAAATAAAAACAGTACATCCAGGATTCCAGAGGACCAGAACCGATCGAATATTTTCTTCCAATATTGCACCCAAATTTATCCATTGCCAATCACTTAATCTCATATATAAGTACTTCTTATAAATCAGTACTCCTAAAATTGCAAGTAGATGAAATGAAACAAACATACCAAGAGTGAGGCATTGAGGCAGCATTGGACTGGTTGAGTGGGGCTATCGGCTGGAATTTTCAGGGGACCCAACGGAGGGGCTGGGCTGCTGGAGAGGGGGGCTGTTGCGCGGCTGCTAGGGTTTTCGAATTGGGAAACTCGAGACTTCAGATTGTGGCCCGTGGGGTGGGGGGTGACTGGGGAAGTGGGGGTGACCAAACGACGCCGTTTAAGTAAGCTTTCATTTAAAAAAAAAAAAAAGGTTGCGTGAAACCGTTTCACGCAACCAGTGAATACATTTCATCCGGTTGGGACTTAAACGGCGCCGTTTAAGTCCAATTTTGTACTTAACGGCACCGTTTGATGTTTGGCAGACTTGGTGTGTTCTAAACTTGTGATTCTTTTTATCTTTTTGGCACATAAATTAATTAAAAAAATTATTTAAATTAGTAAAATTAATTAAACTATTTAATGGTGATTATTCTTTTAACTCATTGAAAAAATAATTAATGATAATATTATATATTATACTCTAATAGTGATACTAATAATATAATTATATATGTTATATATTATGGAATATATATTATATAATAAGACATTGATACTAAATTATGGAATATACTATACTAAATTACTAATAGTAAATTAGTAATATATGCTGGTAGAGTCATAGTGAATCAATGATATAGTCATTACTCATTACTCATTAGTCATTAGTAATACTCATTAGTCATAGTATTAGTGGTATTGATACTATATATAGACTTGTAGACTTGTAGTTACTAGTTATAATAACTTATAGACTTGCATTGATTTAGTTATAAATTTAGTTTAGTTATAATTATATTGATGATGTTAATTGTTACTTTATTACTAACTTAGAGTATGTCAATGTATTATAATTTATGATAGTTCTAACTTATAAATTAGTTAATGGTGAATTAGTGATAGGTGAGTTAATTGATACTCATGTCATACATGAATCATGAAGTTAATTATAATTTACATTAGTTACTTTTAATTGTTTTATATTTACTTACAACTTAGATATATTAAAAAATGTTATCTAATAACTTAGAATCTAGATAGATGTAGTCTTGTAGTTGTAGATGTTTAGTAATTAGTTAGTGGTGAATTGATGATAGGTTAATTGGGCCATGGGGTAGGTTAGATGAAAATTACATAATTTATTATATAATTATTATATAAAAAATATATATATAAAATTAAAATTTTTTTTTCGGTCGGTCCGGTCCAAAGACCCCTTAACCCGGGACCGGACCGAAGACCTAAAATCCTATTTTGTGAGGACTGAAACCGAGAGTACCTATTTTCGGTCCAGTCCAGACCAGACCGAACCGGTCGGTTTTCTTGGTCCGGACCGGCCGACTTACAGCCCTATATATATAGACAGTATAATTGGACCTCCATGTAAAGAAAATAGACTCTCTAACTTCATCATGTTTACTATTTTTTTGAAACTCTTGCTTCTTCCCCTGTTTGGGTTATTCAAGTGATCAAAAGAGAAAGGTTTTCACCCACAAACCAAATTCAACTCAGTTAACTTACATAAAATTCTCTAAGAGGATGATGGACTAAAGTAGACTATTTGACTAATAACCTAACAAAACCCTTAGTTTGTGGGTCTAGAGCTTAAGAAAACCATAGGGTGTCCATTCTTATCAATACATGACGCACCCAGTGAAAATTGAAAAAGCACTCAGAGTCATTGAACTTTTGAGAAAATATCGATCTGCTTTGAAAACATCTAACTACCTCAAAAAGAATTTCTTTTTCCAAAAAAAAAAAAGCAGCAGTTTTCCCACTATTCACTCCCAAACTCTCCATAGCTCAAGCCTTCTGATATATAACCAGACTTCAATAGCAAATCATTTGTTATCATATATAAATATTATTGACACAATAGAGTTGCATGAATTTTATAAACATGTCCAAACTATCAAAAGCAAATGAACAAGACGCCAAAGCACCAACACAATGGAAGAATCAAGAAATAATGAAAAAGAAAAAGTGAAAAAATAGAAAAAAATAACTTCACAAATTAAACATGTTCACCCAGGAAAAAAAACACGACAATGAAGAAAAAGTATAAATAATAATACCCATAACAATCTTGTATACATGTCAAGGAGATTCATAACCATAAAATCAACATCTTTATAACCATCAAGCCAACATCTTTATAACCATCAAACCAACATCTTTTAAACCATAACATGATGTCAAGATGTAATAGCAGATGATGCTAAAACAACTATGAGAAGTTTTTGGCAGAGAACACAACTTTTCCTTAAAAGACCCAAATTAAATTATGAGTAACTCAGCTATTAACATCTAGAAGAATATTTATAACATGTTTATTTGCATTTCCTTTGCAACTGATGATCACAATATTGTTAGCAATTGACCCAGAACAACATAAAGATGTCAGTTTCACACTCCGATGATCTAAAATAAATCTAGAAAATAGCTTGCATATTATTCAAGATCTAACCGCTAGTTACTATAACCAACGCCTTGAACAAAAGAGAGAGCAAATATTGTAGACCCAGATACCAGAGCACATCAAGGATTCTAAGATCTACAAATAAATAGGAAAAAATGCGAATTAGGAGATCAGATCTGAGAGCAGATCTAGAACAAAAAAACAAAAACAAAGGAAGATATATACCTCCATATTAATCATAGTTACTTCAAAGAACAACTCAAATTAGCCATGTCTTGCTACGATCATGGTGGTTCTTGAAGGCCACCCATCGAGGATATCAAAAAGAGACGGACGGCCAAACATGTGAGAGTCGACGGGAAGAGAACGAGAAGAAAGCTAGAAAGGTGAGAAGGAGGAGGAAGAGAACGAGAAGATGGATAGAAGGAGGGTGGTTTCGATGGGAGCTAGGAAAGGGTTTAGATGAGAGAGAGAGAGAATGAGAAAAAAAGAACAAGAAAGCTGACGAGGGGAGCTAGGATTTTCGATGCAAGAGAGAATGAGGTGCAGGAGGCTGGGAGCTAGGATTTAGGAGAGAGAGAGAGAGAGAGAGAGAGATTATGAAGTGTAAGGTTGCTGAAGGGTCTTAACCCTCAGTTTAAAAAATGGCGTCGTTTTTTTTTTTTTTTTTTTTTTTTTAGCCAATGAATCATTCATTCCAATAATATAAAGTCCTTACAAGATATTGTTTCTATCAAGCCATACATCTTGTGATACAAAAGAAGGACAACATCCCCACCACATATCAATATCCTCAACATTCCATGCATTCCTTGCTAATTGATGCGCTACCACATTGCCTAGCCTGCTGACATGTAAAATCTAAACCTGTTGAAAGCCCCTCAGCATGCGACAAATGTCTTGAATAAGAAAAGCAAAATCTGTTAAATATTCAGTTTGGGAGTTCAAAGGATTTACATGAATTAAACAATTAGTTTCCAATATCAATTTTTGAACACCCCATTGAGCACAAAATTGTAATCCCCTCAACATTGCACTAGCTTCAATAAACTCCGAAGAAGCAAATTCTCTTTCTAATTTATTGCAAGCGGCAACCCCACTAACTTGATGATCTCTAAGAATAAGCCCAATTATTGCCTTGTGATGATCAAAGAAAATTGCACCTTCCACATTTAATTTCAGAAAATCAGATGGAGGTGGTGACCAACAAATCACTTTTGATTGCAAGGAGAGGGCATTATTAATCACAGTAAAACATTGATGTTCAACATGCTCATACAAAATCTGATTTATGCGATACCACAAAGCCCAACAAATAACAATAAAAGTTGCTAAAGCGTCATCACCACCCTTATCTTTAACATGTATAGCCAATTCTCAAAAAGATAAACCAGGTTGAAAACTTCTCATAGAAGGCAAATACTGCATAAAAACATCAACGTTTTAAAAAAAACCCAGGGTACACAAATTGGGTGTACTCGGACTTTTATACGCAAGTACCGGGTCGGAACCCGATTATCCGGGTTTCGAACCGGTTTGGAGAAAAACCCGACCCGAATGAACAGTCTTACTTCAATATTCACAACACCCCTAAAACAGATGATGCTTAAGTGATTGGGATATGCAATCTATGAACAACCTTGGCACTCCTTCCAATTTCCTTTCCTCTTTTGCTTTCATTTCCATTAATTTTAAAGTTCCAATATTTAACATGTCTTGGTCCACAACTAATGCTCCAAAACTAAGTTCCTAGGCTGAGACACTCCCTTAACTGTCCCTGGATAATTCCCTATTTTAAGCCTCCATTCTCTTAGAAGCATTCCTTGCAAAGCATGCCCCATAATTTTGGGCACTCTAGGAACACTTGGTCGAATACTTCGAGTTCAAACTTAGTCCACAACTTTTATGAAAGCTTGTTACACCACTAATTCCAATGCTTAAGATTGTATCTTAAGCCTTGAAATCACCTATTTGGCCGAGATACCCCAATTTCTAGCACAAGAATCTCATTTTGAACAACGTAAAAATATGAACTTGAATCTAGTTTCATTAGATCCCTAATCAAGCTATGATTCAAATTGAAACCCTATACACTTCCGACAACAGCTTTCTATGAATTCCAACACATTTTTAGTTTTGTAAAACCAGCACACATCACACAATCAACTTAGAATCCAAGTTCACATAGAAATCGGTTCTCATGTATATATTGAACCGAGGGGCCTCTAATCTCACATTCAAAATTGTTCTTTAGGAAATCATGACTCAAACCCTATTCAAAACACATTCTTAGCTCAAAGAGATCATCATCAAAGGTTAATAATATCCTCAAAACCAACCAAGAGGACTGACCCTGCATGCAAACTCACACATCCCTACCCCCAAGAGGTTTTGGAGAAGTATGCTAAAGTTTGGAGAAGTTTGCAAGACTTAGGGTCAGGATGGATTTTAGAACAACGTTTCATCTATAGATGAACAACCAATCAAGACAAAGCCATCCAAGTATTAGAATATATGTTGAGTGCTTGCGCCTTGGATCTAGAAGGAAATTTGACACTTAATACTATTAGTATAGTTTGCCTATAATAACCATTTTCATTCGAGTATAGGCATGACTTCTTACGTGGCCTTATACCAGAAATGATGTTACACACCTCCTTATTGAGATGAGTAGGAAAGCGGTGGTATTGTAGGACCATAAATCATCCAACAGATCATCGAGAAGGCCCAATAGACCAAAGAGCGATTAAGGTCATCCCAACCCACCAGAAGTGTAATACAGATTAATAATTATAGACGTCGAGGCTTGGAGTTTAATACCAAAGAAACATATCAAGATAGCACCAATGACTAAGCCAAAGTTTAAAAAGACCATTGAAATTATTGGAAAAGGTTGGGATATTAGCCTACCGAATAGTCGTACCCCCAAATTTATTGAGAGTCAAGGTATTCATGTGGAGAAACCAAGCAATTTAATTAAGAAGGAATTAGAAAATGAACTACGGAAGAATTATCTACACTTATTCGATCAACCAAGTTACACCGATGTTAACATCAGGTTATTGCCCTTGTTATTTAAATCTCAAGGACGAAATTTTTATAAATGTGGAGGAATTGTAATACCCATTGCATTAATAATAATATAGCACACTTGCATTAATCACAAAATGGGCATTTATTCTTTCTTTTCGCTGGAATAAAAAGGTAAAAGACGTGCATCATCGTATCCAGATTCAATACAATAACACTATAGTGGAAGTAGAAAATAGAGATCGAATTCGAAAGGAAGAGCGAGCAATATATAACAATATGGCGTTCATGAGAACCCCAAGTACGAGTTTCTTGACCTACAAGCCAAAACGAATAGAAGGTGGACTGCCCAACCTGTAACAACCAGCCAAAAATTTAATGGAGGAGTTTCTTTAGACTTTAAGAATCTCGTGAAATCTCAAAAGTTTTCACGAATTAATCAATTGCACAGGTTTTAATTCGTCGGCATGGTTAGTGTATAACTACTCACTCTAGTGCTAAAAATGTGATTTTTATTTATTTGAGGTATTTAGAAGCGTTAGAATAATAAACGGTCTACGCCATTGGACTCAGAAGAATATTTAGGATTTTATGGTGCAATAAAACAATTTTCGATTTTTGTAATAATGCTTGTTTGAAAACATGTTTTGATTATTTCGAGGTACTTCGAAGTTGAGTTTCAATAAACGATTCGTACTTTGAGGTTAGTATGAATATTTATGATTTTACAGTGCAAAGTTTATTTTTTACTTTTTCGAAGTGAATAGTAGTCTCGGTGTTAGCACCTAGATCAATGTTTTTAAAACCATAGTATAGAATGTCCAAATTAGATTAGAGAAACTTTATTTGGACACGTGGCAAGATCTTAGTCACACTTGGTGAATAGTATTGGACATTTGGCACCAAGAGGAACCATGAGGAAAATGTGAAGGAAATCAAGGTTTGTGATCATACTATCTAAGCAAAAGCCTATTCCATCCAAGCATCCATTTTGTGTCAAACCAAGGAGAGTTTCAACCCAAGTGAAATCCTAAGTACTTGGAATCCAATTGTGACCCAAAAAACTTTGTGAAAACCGAAAAACTAAATGGTTTCCCCAAATTCCAAAGTTTGCCTTCAAACCCCAAGTTAAAATCAACCCCAATTTAACCCGATTTTAACTTAGTGTCTAATCACTTGATTAAATCACTTCTACATGCTATTAACCACTCAAATTCATGTTATTAGATCCTTATTTATTCTTTCAAACCTTGATAATTTTATACATGCCCTCTCCATGCCAATCCCAAATCTTATTTCTATGTGATCATGATTTTATCATTCATTTTGAGTATATATCATTGAGTTTAATGTTTTTAATTATCTGGCCAATAGTTGAATGATTTGTTGTGCATGTTAATTCGAGATATGATGCATGTAGTTTAGTTTCGTATGATATATGCCATGAATTAAACTAAAGACAGGAATGTGCCAATGTGATTTGTGCGGCTTTTATAAGAAATATTATTAATCTTAATGTGCTCAAATGCTTTTAAATTCGCATAGACATATCGCAGGTTATCGTATGTTGGGTAGTTATGATTCTACTCGAGAGAGGGTCTTAGAGAAGTTATAATATTTTGCCGTCAAATAGGATGATGATTGATTGATTGTATGGTTAAAATTTGGGATTGGATTTGTTAGGTGAGTCGGATGCCTTAGTGCTTTCTTCATGGGTGAAATATTCTTCTTTTTAAGTATTTGGTCGATTCTTCACCCATATGAAGGATTGGTGCATTGGGAATCTTGCGGTGGGGCGCGTGTTGGTCGCTGAGTTTCGGAGAACAACAAAACAACATTTCGCCCTACTTTGAAAGAAAAACACACAAACCATAAAAAATAAAAGAAAAAACTAGAGAGAAGATGAAGGAGGGATTTTTTTTTTTGGGGGGGGGGGGGGTTGAGGAGCCGAAGCTCCAAACCCCCTCCTCTGGTCTGGGTTCTTTTAGGAGGACTGCTCTAGAGAGAAAAGGGAGAGAGCGAGAGGTCACGTAATGAGAATGTTCCCTCCCGCCTCATCATTTTTGCATCTTGAAACATATGTTTTATTATTGCATCATTATAAAGAATAGAATACATACACTCTATACAAAAAATATATTACTAAAATTAAATTCATCCCCCAAGGAATAATTCCTGACTTTGCCACCACTGTTGAAGCCTCAAAAACTTGGGCTACAAATCGGTTATTTTGGAATATATTGAGAAAGAAAAATGTTGGTCTATATATAAATTAAAATTCTACGCACTAATGTGGTTTAATCTAATATGTTAGATTACAAATTTCTTTCATAGTAAAATAAATATAAAGTATTATATTAAACTAAAATTTATACATCTCGATTCTACATTGAAAATATAAAACGTCACAAAAAAGTTCAATGGTAATCCAAACATAAAGGCGCAACGAAAACGGCCGTATCTCCCAATTTTGTAGGAAGCATTCCCCTTCAGTTCATATTACATGAAATACCTTTACGTATCATAGACACTCTTGAGTGTATGATCTGTGCACTTAACGGCCAGCGAGTCTAGAATAGACGTCATAATTCGCATTTGATTTGGCTTGAATTTGCAGCTAATAATTTACACTTGTATAAATTAGAGACTCAAAAGCTTTCTTATTGTCAAGAGAACTAAAACTCCAACACCAACAAGAGGAAAGCTGATTATTATTTAAAACAAAAAAGTGTTACATTATTACAAATGGCTACATTTTTAGTTTTATTTTTTTGCCTCTCAAAACGCTTACTTTTCCTACATTATCTAGTGTACCAAATTAATTCTGAGAGAATGATAAAACTTTATTTAACGTTTGTGTTCGAAGTGCTAAACAGATTCGTGTTTAATGTTGTTGACTAATTTGTCTGTATGATCATCAGAATCTGGTTTGAGGCCATCATAGTCTCCATATGATTTTTCAATTTCAGTTGGGTATAATGCTTCTTCTGTTTCCTGCTGGCAGTGTACTTTCTTCGAGTGATACGTCTTTAAAAATGCTACCGACAGCATAGCCATGCCCAGAATGCAGATGCTGATCATTGTACTTAAGAAGACTGCACAAAATGAATCAAAATTAGTAGTACTACTTTGGATTATTCTCTCTCTTTTTATGATATGTGAAGATCATTTGATAAAAACTAACTAATAAACATGGGGCATATTCCGGGCGTTTTATCCCAATCAATTCATATTCGCATGACATCCGGCCTCTATATCACATGTATTGTAATTACTGAATTACACTTGATCCAAAGAAGAAGTGGAAGATGCCTCAAGCTGTAGAAGAGAGGCAGTCTTATAAAGTGGACATTCCAGCATTTATTGGGCATAAATATTGTTAAATATGCTTGGAAGGGGAATTTCCCTCTCTGGCCCAAAGGTTGGGCCTGTGCAAGACAAAGGAAGGTGCATAGCACGGGAAACCAGACTGAGGGGGACAAACAGGGCATGCCAACCCTAACACCCCCTGACACCTAGCATTAAAGGATCTACGTCGGCAAGTGAACGGGAAGTACGGACAACCCTCCATTTTCTAACATGGGCATGAAAAGTGGCCGCATCGATCATCCATCGTCGAGACGTAGCCCGGGGAGCCACGCTGCATTAATGGAGTCACCTCTGGAGTCACACCACATTAAAGGAATTGGGGCTACTGGGTGGTGACGTGAATCCCCTGACACGGGGTATGAAATGTCCCCCAAAAATTTCGTATAAAAATTACGTTCCTCCGTAAAACAATATATTGACTTAGGCATCAGAGATTCTTGGACTACCATCAAGCCAACCCCTTTTCTGTATTTGCATGTAGGAAAACCTTGACCCGGATTGCCAGAACTTTGTCTAGGCAAACAAAACACGACCTTAACAATGCCTACTTTATATTTCCATATCTCCACTCTTATATTCAAGTAAGAATATTTTTGTAGATTTTGATACCAAGAGTAGAACTAAAGTGGCTACTACACAAGTAAAATTAAGAACTATTAACCTACGCCAAGCGAGATGATTACTAAGAATTAACTTATAAACTAAATTTCTCAATTGACGGGGGATTTGATACATCAAGTTGAGACTTAATCTACATTCTTTTTTTTTATACAAGGGAGTGGGAGTCTCGAATCCAAATTTTCTATTTAGAGAACTGAGTCATATGTCATCAGACTATTGACAAAGACTTAATCTACATTCAAAAACAAAAGTTAACAAATTTGAGTTTCATAATTTTATTTAACTGTTTTTATAGGCCATAATGTTATATCAATTCATGCTTTATGTACCATGCTTAATCTTTAGCAAAAAGAAAAAGGAAACAAGAAAAAGACCATGCTTTATCAACAAAACAACTATGACAAGAATTTGTGAATATAAATCATTTATACAGTTTTAAGACGAATAAATTTTATACATTTATTTTAAAAATATATATATAAATTTAAAACACGGATTACTTTAAGTCAACTATTTATAGAGAGAGACATATCCTGCGTCAGTTTTTGGTTGCTCTGAACAAAATTGATGATAATTTTGCCGTATTTTTAAATTCAACGCTAGTGATGTATTAACTTAAACGACATTCTAGATGGACGTGTCCGGTGGGATAGGGAATTAGGAGGACAAGTTAATTTTCTTGGGCAAGTGGGGTACAGACGAACAAGAAGTGAAGTTTCCTTCAAAGTCTTCGTCGATTTGACCAATGTGAAGTAGGTGACTTTCATTATAAGAAAAAGTCTATAGACAACCTGCCAGGGGCACCCCACGGCATCGCTTTCGATGTGGCAAAAAATTGAAACGATATCGTTCGTAGTTCGAAAATAGAGCAACTTTGTATGCAAGCATGGTATCCTCGGCAGCGGCTTTCCTCTCATCTCCAAACTAGTTGGCTATCAAGAGTACCTCAAGTACTCTTACTACTATTCTTTATTTTATTATTATTTTTTACCTACTTTTGTACTATTCATTACTTTTCATATACTTTTTACTATTATTTAATATTCTATTATTACTTTTAGACTACTATTCACAAACATTCTCAATACTTCTCAAATATTCTCACTACCCAAACCTAGCAAACTCGGCCACGAGACATTCCTAGTCCATGAGATACACAAAAATATCCTTATAATTTTTTATTTTTTATTTTTGGAGGACTGTACAAATAATATTCTTACAAAATTAGAGGCAAGGACATAATCAATTATAAGAGGCACTTTAGATGAATTATTATTTCAAAAACCATGCTTTTTCTTAAGCAATAAGTTTAGAATAAAAAAAATTATAAATTTGAAAAATAATATAAATTAATATAAGACTAAAAATAGTATAATTAGCTACTGTATGTGATGATTATAATTGATCGAAACTTGGAATAACACAAAAGAAAAAATAATGATGTTTTATAGACATTAATGTTTATGATCCAGATGAGACCTCTTTTCTCTTCTTCATGAGATCTTTAATTATTTTTATCAAATAATATATTATTAATTATAAAAGTTATTATTTTGAAAAGTTTAAGGAAATTTACGAATGAGATGAGATGAATTGAGATTAAAGTTAAAAGTTAAATAAAATATTATTAGAATATATATTTTTAATATTATTTTTATTTTAAAATTTAAAAAAGTTAAATTTTTTATTTTATTTTATATAAAAAAAATTATAATAATTAAATGAGATAAAATAAAATGAATTGAAAACAAACTAGACATGGAGTTATTAAGCAAATCCCGGCCCTTAGTTGACTAGGCCCAGCCGGCCTCAACAGTCAGCGGAGGGCGTCCTTTTCTGTGGTTTTATTAAGTAATGGGGTTATATGACCCAGTCCAAACGCACACTTGCGGACAAAACAACAATTCATACAATTTTCATTAAAAACTCACTTTAATTCAGGATTACTGACATTGTAGTAGCTAAAAATAACTAAAAATAATAATTTTTTAATGTTTAGTTGTAATATAGTGTAACTACGTCATTTTTCTTTGTAAATAATTTTTGCTTATGCATGTTTGAATAGTAAAAATATTTTATCTTATTTTATCATTATAATTTTTTTAAATATTTAAATAAAATATAATAAAAAATTTAATTTTTTTAAATATCAAAATAATAATAATATTAAAACATAATATTCTAACAATATTTTATTCAATTTTTAATTTTTATTTAAAATTTTCCATCTCACTATCCAAAAAATAATTTAGCGGTGGGTGTTATTCTTTTTAACATGTTTCACCCTATCAAAGACACCAAACGAATATTTTATATTACCGAAAACATAATAATAATAATAAGAATAATAATAATAATAATAAGACATGCTAAAATTTCCAAAAGCAAAAAGGGTTATGCACAAAAAAGAAAGGACAAGAGGGAAATGATCAAATGTCACCTTTATCCTTTGCTACGCTGGAAAGTCGTGTCTTATACTTCAATTCACAATGGTCTCCTGCTTCACAATCTAGGAATCCGGGTAGGTCCCAAGATAACCCAAGACCGAAACTATTATCGGAGAGGTATGGACTATAAAGAAAGGGAATCGCCACAGTTTTCACCGGCCTGCAAGAATCTGGAAGAGATAAAGATGGTTCTACGGTATAGACATGATGTCCAGAGCCACTCAGGCAGGGAACCTCGGGGAAAGAAGGCGGAAGCCTGGAGGAACAATTGAGGTATGTGTAGTTCTTGACAACGTAGTAGTAACGAAAAGGTGTGAGGGAGAGATCGAGGTTGAGAAATACTTCGTGGACACAGTTTTTGGGGTCAAGAAGATCGAGTCTTTTGGCGTCGTAAGAGATGGATTTGATGACCAAATCGCCGTACGATGGGAGGTGAATTAGAGTTGCGTTGTCTTTGCAGGCGAGCTCGAAACTAGGGTGGACAGAGTGCGGCTGCAGGCCTTCTGCGTGGAAAGGAAACTGAATCTTGGGCGTGCCAGGGGCGCACCGCATCATGGGGCAATTGGTTTCAGAAGCCTTTGCGTTCAGCAGTAAGGTGGAAGAGAAGAGAACGAGGAAGATGAAAGCATCCATTTCTTAGTGATGCAGAGAATATGCAAGGTCGGGGGCAATTATAGTTGTTGGTTTATGTATTTGTATCGAAAGGTTGAATTGATACCGAGTTACTGGAAAAGAGACTGGAGCCCACCCAAAGGTCGCCAACGAAACCTCTTGGAATGCTACTTTTTGTACTCTATTTGCTTTCTCACAATTCATATATTTTAATTTTTTATAACTTTTTTTTTACTTAATATTTAAGAAAGTAATTATTAGTGTATTAGTTTTTTTATATTTTTTTAAAATGTTTTAAAATGATAAAAAATTATAAATAAATTTTCTTTAGACTAGCGATATGATAGAGCGATGTGAGCAAAGAAATTATATTTATAAAAAGAAATTTATAAATTGACGTAATTTAATATAATACATCTTATTTTTTTATATTAAAAAATATTATACAATCTAATGCACTATCTCGAGTAACTGTTATAATTTTGAGTGTTAAATGTTTAACTAAATTAGTATTTAATAGTCTTAGGACTTTTAGATCAATAGTTAGGTCTTTAATAATTATTATCAGAGTAGGGACTACGTCACGTGTTCAAGTCACGGAAGATGCGACTTATAGGCTGGATTAAAATGTTTTGATATTTTGTATGAATATAGTGTTAAGTCATTCAATACTAATAAATGAGTGAAACTACTAAAAGAAAAAATAACTACCAGCGGATCAGTGTCAATAGAGTGGGAAGTTGTGATGTCAGATTTAGAAGTGTAGTGAAATATTATGATAATTAAAAGTTTAACCAAATTAATATTTAACAATATTATAACTTTTAGAACAATAGTTGATTTTTTAACAATAATATAAATTTATAAGACTTTTTTTTATATAAATAAAATATTTCTCTTAAAATTTTCTACTGAAGTCTAATCGGCACGAAAATTCTGTGCAAGCGCATTAATTAGTGATATCCCTATTTCTAACCCACTAGAAGGATTACAAGATTGGAAAAGCAAAAGTCAAAGGAAACTTGAGACGCGTGCAAGTAACTGGATTCTTGTTATGCTTTGCACGGAACAAGTGGGAACACTTTAGAGAAAGAAAATAGGTCTGTTCAGGATGAGTTAATCTCAACTCATTATTTTAATTTTTTTAAAATTATAATATTAAATATAATAAATAATTTAATTTTTTTAAATTTTAAAATAATAATAATATTAAAAAATAATATTTTATCATCTTAATTCAATTCAACTCAACTCACTTTAACATTCAAATACACCGTTATGCATCATGAAATAGAAGTAGCGTCACGGAAGGAAGCATAGAGGAAAATAGCACCAGGTTTTGGCACTTTTTCCTGTGAACTTTAGGAATTTTTTCTGTACATGTTTATGTTTTGGAGCCTGAAAAATGCTGTTTCATTTTATTTTTGTGACTTTTTATTTTTTTATTTAATAATTAAAGTAGTAATATTTTAATAATATTATAATTTTTTTATTTTTTTATTTTTTTAAAAAATATTTAAAAATATTTAAAAATGTTAATATATATATATATATATATGAAAAAGAAAAAAATAAAAAATAAAAAATAAAATGCTTTTAAAATTAACGATAACTCCCAACCAAAGCTGGGAGTGGTGGCTGCACCCTTTGGAGCCTTGACTACTTAGAGTCTTTCTTGCTCACCCTCTTGGAAACTTCATTGGCAGGTTTGAGTCACATCTGTAGTCTTTTTATTCCTCTTTACAAGTCCTCTAAACTTCCATCGAATCTTTCCTATTGACTAAGGTATATTAATACGAAGAAAAACGTTACTATGCCGTTCGGTTTGTCCGCTTGCTGAATTTTTATTTTTAATTTTTTAATTTATGGAATGATGATAGAAGTGATTTTAAATGTATTGATATATATTTTTTTATTTTATAAAAATATTTAAATATATTAAAAAAATATGAATAAAAAACAAAAATTACGTTTACGACTAACGGTAACACCGAGATGTACTTCTTGGACGACATAGCAGCACCGCTCTAATATGAACATGGCCTTAAATTATATAGCAGTCAGGACTCTTTGGCTATAAGCTCCACAAACTGCTGCCCCAAATAAAAAATATATACATCAATTCCTCCTGACTGGAAATAAGTACTGAGAAGCGTCTTTACTCTCAAAGAATTGTGAAAATTAGAATCTTGTTGATGCCTATCTCTTTAATTTCTTAGTTAGGAATCAGGACGAGGAGTTCAGAGTCACTGTTTGAAAATTAGACGGTTCTTTCAAGGATTAATTATAAAAGTAATCCTCGGTTTACAAATTCCTCCCTGAGTTTCAAAATTTTTATAATTCACTCCCTAAATATAAAAAGTTTTGCATTAAATTCTTTTGTCTACGAGACTAATGGGGAGGTTGCCACACGGAAAACAATCAAAATTTGACGGGTTGCATTCAAATTCCCCACCAGCAGTCTTATTAAAAAACAATATAAAATATCAGTATTAAAATCTAAAAAACAATTGGAAAATAATATAAGAAAAATATAAATTTAAGAAGATTATTAGGAGTTGTTTAGAAATAATTTCCATCTCATCTTATCTCATTCCTAAATATCACTCAAATACATACACTTTCAAATTAATTATTACAATTTTTCTAAACTAATCATTATAATTTTTCCAAACTTCTAAACAAAACACAAAAATAATTCAAATTTTAAAATCTTAAAACAAAAATTATATTAAAAAATCATATTCTAATAATATTTTAACATTATAATATTTTTTTATTCAATTTTTCCTCTCCCCTTTTCAAAAAATTCAATAAATATTCAATTCAAACTATAATACTACTATTCACAAATCATTTTTTTATTATTTACAAATTAATTTATTACTATTCATACAAAATTCTCATTTCAATATCATTCTCGAAACATTTCTTACAAAAATAACATGATATTCTTTTTTAAAAATATTAATTAAAAAATCATAAATAAAATTGACCAATCTGGCCACCTGAAATCAGATTAGCTGCTCTTGGGGTGTAAAACTACACTATGCAATTGTCAACATTTTACAAATTACCAAATATACACCAAGGGGTACCGTAATCACTTATAAATACCAATTCAATATATTATTAAATAATAGAAATACTAATCTTCCCATTTGGAGGTGCACGCGCGCAATTGTTATGTGTTTTGAGTTAGACACGTGGTGAGTTGAGATGGTGCCGCGTGATGGAAGGATGGAAGAATAAGAACAGCTTAACCATGTCGATTCTGTGGGAGAAAATTAGAAATACTAAAAGGAACGCTACGTTTTTACCCAAGGTCCAGACGTTGCGTTTCACTATGATATTCTAGAAGTCTTATTTTAATTTACTTGTAATTTTCTTTAGTCACATAGACAGTTTATTTTAGTTAGTTACAACGGTGTACGAGATAAAAGGGATCAGGGAAAGGGGGTGATTTTCTTGTCCAGATTGTTGTGAACTTTCTTGAACCTTGGAGGTCAGATTGCCTCAAAAATCCTTGCTCTTGAATGAATCTTATGGAATTACTTTCCATTTAATTCTCTCAAATTCTGTTATTGTTCCTTTTTGTATTTCCATCTTTGGGCCAGCTTCATAACAGCTTGTATCAGATACTCTGGTTCTCATGGATGAGGGCACTCGCTTCAAGCAACAGTAGGAGAATATGCAACACCAGGTGGAAGAGCACAAGGGGGTCCTACTAGAAAAGAAGGAAATGTTAGATCAAATAACTGATATGATGAGAACCATAGTTGCAAATCAAACTTTGGTAGCTAATCAAGGAATGGTTGAGAAAAATGTAGATGTTAATGACCATAGAAGAAATGTGCCCAGGGGTATAAGGTTAGACTTCCCACACTTTGATGGTGATAACCCAGCTGGGTGGGTGTTCAAGGAAAACCAATACTTTGATCTTCATCGAACCATACCTGCTCATAGGTTGCTCATGGCCTCTTACCGCATAGAGGGTGAGACATTAATTTGGTATCAAGATGCTTACAAGAGTAGACAGTTTAATAGCTTGGAAACATTTACACAAGACATCCAAGTGAGGTTTGGGCTCACATCCTACGATGACCCCATGGAGGCTTTAACTAGGCTAAAACAAACCACCTTTATAGTTGTGTATAAGACTCAATTTGGGGCCCTCTCAAATCGACTCAGGGGTTTGTCAAACCACCATAAGCTAAGTTTCTTCTTAAGTGGTCTGAAGGATGAAATAAGGTTGCCCATCAAAATGTTAAATCCTATTAGCCTAAGTGCTGCCTATGGCCTAGCGACAATCCTAGAAGAATATTTGTCAACCACCAAAAGGGCTCTTAAACCAACAAGTGAAAGGAGTGTAGGGAAATATGGGAGACCACATAGTCAGAATCAAGGGGGACACCGTGGGGAAGGGAGTAGTAGATGGCAGAAACCCAACTCACCAACAAGGAGAATATCCTAACCACAAATGGATTAGGAAAGGAAGAAGGGGCTCTATTATCATTGCAATGAGAAGTGAAACCCTTCTCGTATCTGTAAAAGCGCTAAGATATATCTGTTGCAAGTAGTGGAAGATGGGGGAAATGAAGTTAGAGAGGATGTTCCTTGTGACACAAAGGAGTTAGAGGAAGGAGTTCTAGACACTATACTAGAAACTGAACCGAGATCTCTCTCAATGCCATCACAGGCACTCCTAGCCACACCACTATGAATTGTTTGGAAGAATTGGCAACAAGAGGATGATCATTTCGGTGGATTCAGGGAGTACCCATGGCTTCCTAGACCCATCAATTTTGAAGAAAACCATAATCCCTATGGAGTGTATCACTTAGCTGTCAGTGAATGTAGTTAATGTGGAAACTGTCCAAAGTGAAGGGCACTGCATAGGAGTTATTGTCAAAATTCAAGGTAACCTTTTCACACCTCCCTTCCATGATCTGTCACTTGGTGGTTGTGATACAGTATTAGGTGCGCAATGGCTTAAGACTTTGGAGCCAATTCATGTGTTGGACTTTACACATCTATCCATGCAATTTAAGTGAGGGAGAAAAATTGTGCAATTAATTAGGTTGGGCGGGGGGCGAGGAGGGGGTGCCATACGGTGTGGGTAGCACCGCTAGAAGAAAGGGTGGGAGATGAGAACCTCAATCATGACCTAACCTAGTTGCTGAAAGAGTTATAGGTTGGATTTGAAGAACCTAAAGGGCTTCCACCTGAGAGATCTCATGACCATCAGATCATACTCAAGGAAGGGACCCCCCCCCCCCCCAAAATTTCTACAAGGCCTTATAGGTTTTCACATTACCAGAAGGTTGAGATAGAAAAAATAGTGACAGAGTTATTGGGATCTAGAATGATAAGACCCAGCACAAGCCCTTTTTCATCCCCAACCCTCTTAGTTAGAAAAGCTGATGGTAGCTGGCGATTGTGTGTGGACTATAGAGCATTGAACTGGGAGACCATAAAGGATAAGTTCCTCATCTTAGTAATTGATGAATTGCTAGATAAACTAGAAGGGTCAATGGTATTCCTAAGCTTAATTTAAGGCTTGGGTACCATCAAATCAAGGTGGTGCTAGAGGACATAGCTAAAATTACTTTCAAGATCAAGGGCCATTACAAGTTTTTGGTGATGCCCTTTGGGCTCACCAATGCCCCCCATCTACTTTTCAGGGGCTAATGAACACTATTTTCAAGTCTTTCATGTAACAGCCACCATAAATTCAATGGATGAATTTCTTTAGGTTTTAGGAACCTCGTGAAAACCCTGAAAATGTTTCACGAATAGACCAATCGCGCAGGTTTTAATCTATCAGCATAGTTAGTGTTACTACTCACAATTATGCAAGAAATGAAATTTTATTTATTTAAGATTCTTAAGAGTGTGAGATTGAGAACAGTCTGTTCCATTAGTCTCAAATGAAATGAATATTTAGGATTTTATAGCACGAAAAAATGATTTTCGTTTTCAGGATAACAGGTGTTTGAAAACGCATTTTGAATTATTCGAGGCACTTAGGAGTTAAATTCTGAGAAAGGAAATATGGTCCAAGTTTCATATGAATATTTAGGATTTTATGAGGAAAAATTATTTTCACTATTTTCGGAGTGCATAGTGACTCAGTGTAAGCGCCATGTGGCACTCAGTCTAGCGTTTTCAAATCACTGTGTGGAATGTCTAAATTAGGTTAAATAAGTTTTATTTGTACATTTGACAAGATTTTAGCCACACTTGGTGAATAGTGTTGAACACTTGGCACCAAGAGGAACCATGAGATGGAAATGTGAAGAAAATCAAGGTTTGTGATCATTCAACCTAAGCTAAACATTATTCCATCAAACCATCCAATTAGTGCCAAACTAACGAGAGTTTCAACCCTAGTGAAACCCCAAATATTTGGCATCCAATTAAAACCCCAATATCTTAGTGAAAACCAAAATCCTAAATAGTTTCCCCAAACCCCAAAAGTTTGCCTCCAAACCCTAAATTGAAACCGGTTGTTGCTTAGTGTTTAATCACTTCATTACATCACTTCTACATGCTAATAACCATTAAAATTCATGTTATTACATCCTTTTTTATTATTTTATACCTTGGTAATTTTATTGGGCCAATAAAAATTATATTTGGGCTTGTTAGAAACCCAAACCAACCAAACCCCATTAAAATCCCAAATGAAGACCCATTAGGTTAAGGCTCATTGAGGCCCAGAAAATTGCACCACCAAGGCAAGACTTGTGGAGGAAGTTTTTCTCCTGCCATGGGTATCCTTTCACTACCTAAGTTAGTCCCAAAAATGGTTGATGGGAAGGCCAAATGCCACATCACCACCACCCATCAAATAGTGGTTGATGGGAAGGCAGTAGCACATGGTATTACCCACGGGTTTAGCTGACACCCCATCACCCAAAGTGTCTTTCACAAATCTCCTATCACTCCTCTAGATGTTTAAGTGTCTTCCTTGTCCATTTTCCTTGCATTTGGTCACTTTTCAAGCCTTTTCTTGGAGAGGAAACCAGAGAGACTCTTAGACAGTTTTTCTGGCCTATATTGCATGACTTTTTCGAAACTGCAATAAGTGTTTATCACGATGTACCCTTCACATAAGTTGTTCCTCTTCGAGTGTATTTTATGTCGATATGTTTTGTATAAAAGTTTTCATGGTCATTTATGTGAAAAGTTTGTTTAAAGCATGAAGAGTGCATTTTGGGCGATGAGCTAGACAGTGTGTGATTCTTTTATTTTTTTAATGGTGTTCTTGACAAGATATTAGTCTGATAGTTTTATAGATTATAGTTAATATACTAGTATACAAGTTTGATGGAGATTATTTGCATGTTATAAGTTTTTTATAAAAGGTTTGCATAGATCTAAAAAGTTGAAAATTGAGAGTATGAAAATAGATTCTGTTTTGAATAAGCTTAGGTAATTTTTTGTGAAACATGCTCCAATGGCTTTGATATTCAAATATTATGTTCCTAGGACTTTGATCTACATGTTAAAATGTTATTTTGAAGATTTGTGGTGTTGATGTTAAATATATGAATTTTTATGCATGCAAAGGTTCAGATAGGTATTTGAGGTTTTCATGTAGATCTATGTTTTGATGCAAATGTTTCCAAGTGATCTTAGGTTTGCTGCTTAGATATATTCTAGGAGTTGATTATTAACTATATGATGTTGTTCATTTGTGATTTATTTTATGATATATTTCGGATCTAATGGTTTGATCAAAACCAAACCACATAGCTTTCGGTTTTGGTGAAAGGATGAAAACCGAATGTATCAAGTGTGATTTTGTGACTTTTTGTGATTTTAGCTTGATGATTCAAAGCATGATAGCTCTTAGGAAAGTTTTATGAATGTATTGAGAGTATGTTAATGAATGTTTGGAGTTCTTGGAGTTATTTTGAAAAGAGATAAAACCTTGATCATTAATGGTTGTGCTTAAGGGTAAATACTTGAAGTTTTGTATTGAAGGAAATAGTGATTTTTGTGATGAAAGTTTTGTTGGTTTTATAGTATGTTATTTGAGCATAGGATATTATCTTCGTAGGTTGCATATTTCAGTTTAAGTATGAGAAATGATATTTAATAGAATTGCAACAAAAATCAAGAAATTTGGCCTATGTTTCGGCCTATGAATGTTATACATTTTTCTAATTAGATATTTATTTAGAACAAACTTTACATAAGGAATGTAAATTTTGGTGAGTTTTGTAGTTAAGATGTGAAATCCTTGAGTTAGGGATAAAATGATCATTTTTTCACATGTAGAAGGGTAAAATGGTAATTATACTTTAAGCCAGTATCTATATTTTTTAAAGTTTGTTAATAATGAGTTTCTAACGTTTAGAAATATCTCCTTATAGCTTTCCATTAATTCAAGCATTTTATTCGTTATGTTACGCTCACTGTAAGTTAGCCTCTAACTTACTGTTAGGATATTGTGTATATGTCACGAAAAGTTATCTGTTACACGTTATGCCATGTAATTACATGTTTATCTGTTACAACCTTGTTATGTAATGCCATGATTTATTTCCAAGCACATGTTTATCTGTTACATGCCATGTCATTAATCTCACGTACATGTCATATTACGTTATATCAAGTCATATGTCATTTCATTTCATGTCACGTAATGTCTCGAGTTTGGAGTATGGCTCCAAAATAGTAATTTTCAAGTCTAGTCATCTTAGGTCCACGTACAGTCAAGTAATTATTCAAGTCATTATTATTCCGAATCATTTTGGTAACCCCATGAGAAAAAAGGATCATTATGGTAACTTTATGAGACAAGAACATCATTATGATAACCTCACGAGACAAGAGTATCATTTTGGTAACCCCATTAAACAAGAACATCATGACAATTCCATGAGATAAGGACATCGTGGTAACCCCATGAGACAAGAATACAGTTAATTCACATTCACATTCAGCTCATGTTCATGTCAAGTTCAAGTTCAGTTCATGTTCAGTTTCACGTTCAATTCATGTTCAGTTCATATCACGTTCATGTCAGTTTTTGTTCATGTTAAGTTAAGGTTATGTCGGCACATGTCATACTATTTTCCAAGTTATGTCACGATTATTTATGTACACATAAGCATTCATGTCTTGTATTATCATGCATGCATTTATATACTGCTAGTTTAAGTTGGTTGTTAATTTGCTGAGATTTGTAATCAAATCTCATTTGATATTCTCAACTACCATTCCTCCAAGAATAGTAGATCATGTGTCAGGTCGTGAAGAGCCGCAGAGGATCACTTGGAGGAGATCGATTAAGCCATGATGCGATAACAAGGAGCTCATCACTTCAATCTCTAATTTGTAGATAGGATTATGGCTATCCTAGCCGAGTTGCGCGAGCTACTCCTTTGACTAGCCTAGTAGTTATAATGTTCGTTTGATTATGTACATGAGAAGCTTTGTCTCCAGTACTAGCAATGTTGCAGATATTATCGACAAAGTATTGTATCTTTTGGATACCAGTTACATGTGACTTTTATAAAGTATGCTTACGTTAATTTGGGATATATCGTATCTAGTATATAGTATTCCTCAAAGAAAGAAAATTATCTATTGCAAATATTGCATATTGTTTAGATGCATGCTAGGTGTATTGCGTCTTTAATTTTCATAAGCGGTGGCAGGTAACCTTGTGTTGCATGTCTCGACAATTCAGAGTTCGCCAAATCCCAAGCGGAATCTGGGTCATCACAATTCTTAAGAAAATTTGTGTTGGTATTTTTTTACGACATATTGATTTACAACAAGAGTTGGGAGGACCATTTATACCATCTGAAATAGGTTCTAGGGGTGCTAAAGGCTCACCAATTGTATGCAAAAAAATCTAAGTACAAGTTTGGCGTAAAAGAGGTGGGGTACTTGGGGCAAATTATCTCTACAAAGAGTGTTAAAGCAAACCCAACTGTGATGCCCCCAATCCCTGCTTGGGATATAACGGAGACTTAGAGCATCGGGATATGCAACACAAGATTACATACCCCCGTTCATGACAGTTAATATGCAATGCATCCTAGTATGCAATAATCGCAGCGGATGTAAAAGGTTAAGGTGAAAAATATGCCAAAATAACTAAAACATCCTAACTTCATTAGATAATCATCATGTTCGAAATACTAAAGTAGCATAGACTTATATACAAAGTCATATTATTCTCTTCATGCCATCTAAATCATAAAGGACTTGGGATATGAACATCAAAATTAAGTCCAGCTTCCTCTCCAGATCCGACTCCTCCTCAATCATGCGAATCCAGTGCTACATCAATCTCGTCCTGGTCGATTTCTGACACAACTTCTATCATGATAATGGTCCCATAAAAGGGTGAGATTTACTTGAAATCTCAGTAAGTTAAACAACTAACTGACACAAAGATAAATCAATCATGAAAAATGATAAATATGCAATGCATGAGATGCAAAAAATTAGTATACATGTCTCCCATCCATATTCCTCAACATCTTTTAAAAATATGGAGACACGGACTTTTACTCAGTAAATAATTTCGTCATTATTTTTTAAAAGATATAACTTCTTCATAAAAATCTCATCATAAACTTTCATTATCATAGACTTACATAATTATCTTAATTAATAACATAACGCGTGGTAATGTCACAGTTTCCCATATGCACTGTGAGTATCTGCCAGTGACCGTAGTTTAACTTACGTTGAAACTACGTTATCTATAGACTCGTTCTCAATGCATTGGTAAATATAATATATCATCATAAAAATTCATAACGTGTACACCCACCAGTGTTAGGTGTCAAAACATGTTAACTTCGCTCTGGCATTCTTTAAAAAGAACTCACTCTAAGCTTGTTGACTATTCGTCGTCAACCCAGGGGTTACCACTCCAATATTAAACACTCCAGAGTGGACAGAGGAGTTCCACTGGGGTAATTTCTCCATCCTAACCTTTGGGGTTGTGATAAAATGATTTTCATGCAATGTTTTGAAAAATATTTTTCATGATATGTGCATATGTAGCAAGTTTTACGAAAAAATACATTTATATGCAATATACTAAAAATGATAAAAATATTACATGTCCTGTAAGTATGCACTCAATGAATCAAGGTGTAAGTTAGAGGCCAACTTACAAACTTCCGGGAAAATTCAAGATTAGTGTTGTAGCTGCGTAAATCTTGTGTATACTAAGTTATAGTTAATACTCTTATGGATAGGTTCAAAATCAAAGGGTTAAAAAAAATTTGGGTATTTATAAAAATACCCCTAGACTTTCAAAAATTGTCATTTAGGCCATAAATTTCACCAAGCAAACGAACTTCAAATTTAACCAAATTTCATGGACTTCATATTTTTGGCATTCTAAAACCATCTATGCCCTTAGATTTTTAAAATTCAAAGTGAAACTTGTCTAATTAGTCCCAACCCTTGGCATGCATCCTAGTTGATGCCTATGTGTATTTTCAACTATTGATCTCTATGAATGCATGCATATGAGATTTTATTAATCATTAATGATCACTAACATCTTTAGGGACATTATGAAGTCTAATCCTTGAGTAATAAAGTTCATCCCAACACTTAATCATAGCTAAGAAATTCTTAATCACCAATATGTTTAAAACCGATTCATGTTTGATGATCAAAACAATATAGATTTAAAGCCTATCATAACATGCTTCTTATCATAAATTTAACCTTCCATAATCATGTTAGGATAATGATAGATCATTTCAAATCATGCTTAGGACATTCCATAGCTAAATTGCCAATTAAAAACATTCAATCATTCAAACCTTCCTTTAATTGACACGGTTTTGCATTAAACATCATAACCTTCTCAAAACTCAATCAAATTTCGTACCAACACTTGGAAACAAAGCTTGAAATGCTAGCTAAGATCAAAAGGAAGAAAAATTACAAATTTTGTGGTCTCCCAAGCTCTCTAGATTGCCTTACACAAGAACACTCAAGAACTCACCAAAACTCACTCGGTTTGCACTCTTTTGATCTCTATGAGGGGGAAATGCTCTCAAGGCTCAAGATGATACTTGGAGCTATGGTGTGGGTGAAATGAGAAGGGGATGGAAGTATTTATAGGTGGCCAAGGGGTGAGGTACATTGGCTTGGGTGCTTGGTGATTGGGTGAAGTTGGAGGTCCTCAAATCTGGAAAATTGCCAGATTTGCTTGAGCTTAGGGTCACTTGTGTAGAATGAAATGGTATCCTAAACCTCCATCATTTCCTCTCCACAGTAGATGCAAGGGTCCTGAAGATGACTCCAGGTCGTGGGGCATCATTCGGATGGCAGAAGATCCCTTAAACCACCTTGAAAACAGGTGGATGAAGGTGGTTTTGTGGTGGCAGAAAATCAGTTCGGTTTTGGATGTTTTTGGACAGCAAAAATGTGTCAAAATCCTTCATGATGGTCATGGGACTTCTTGGTGATTGGGTGGAGAAGGAGGTGGCATGGGGGAGTGGTGCAAACCATGACAGGAGGCTGGTTCAAATTCAATCCAAATGGTTCCTACACAAACTAGACCAAGGTGCACCCAGTTTGGTTCTTTGAGTTGGCTGATGCAACCAATTTCGTCCAAGGCTCAAACTGGGTTTGGGAGGGTCTCATGAGGTTTTAAGGACCATATTACCCTTGAGGACAAACAACAAAAATGTTGGGCCCAAGGGCAAAACAATCCAAGCATTACAAAGGGCAATGCACAAAACCGATTGACATGGTTTGGGCTTGTTATGTCATTTTTCTTAATGACATGTGGAATGGTTTAGCTAGGGTATTAACATGGTCTAATCATGGTTTAAGGGAGTATTAATTCAAGAAAACTTGATTTTAAAAAGTTTAAAAAAAGATTAAGTATGATTAAGCTTCAAAGCATAGCTTAAAGTGTACTAACCTCAAGTATGATGGTTAATGGCCTTAGCCAATTTTCAAAACTTAATTTGGGTACTTTGAGTGTGATTTGGGCTTAAGAAAACCAATGATATGGTGTATTGGGTCTTTAGTCTTTGAATGGTAAAATGAGGCCAAACATGGCTTTGGGCCATATGAACTTGAAAAGGGCCAAGGGTCCAATCTATACCAAAAGCCTTATGCCTTCCTATACTTGGGCCAAGACTAACCTTGATTTTCTAAGGGTTTGGTTCAAGATTTTCTTGGGCTAGGTCCATGAATGCACTTGGGTCCTAAAAAACCTCACCAAAATTACTAATGGGGTTGTCTCTCTAATCCTTATCTTATTAACACTAAGTATTAACATTAATGCTAATCCCACTATCAACTTTAATGAAAGTGATTAACCAAAAAATAGAAGCCTAATTTAGAGTACTTAAGGGTTAATCAAGAGTTAATTAAGCGGGGTGTTATACTAACCAAGGTGACTTCCATGTTAGAATGGCCTACACTAGAAAATCCTAGGTCTTTGAGAGGCTTTTTTGGATTGACTGGTTATTATCGCAAGTTTATAAGGAGTTATGGGCTCATTGCAGCCTCACTTACTAGCTTATTAAAAAGAATGCCTTTGAATGGACTGCTGAAACTACAAGAGCCTTTGAAGAACTTAAACAAGCTGTGACACAACCTCCAGTTCTGAGGTTACCAGATTTCTCCTTTCCCTTCACTATTGAGTGTGATGCTAGTGGGGGAGGGATTGAGACAGTGCTTATGCAAGGTGGGCAAAACATAGCCTACATGAGTAAAGCTTTAAAGGGAAAGGCTCTTTCCATCTCTACCTATGAGAAAGAGTTGTCTACCTTAGTCACAGCTATACAAAGGTAGACACCTTACTTATTAGGCCATTCTTTCATTGTAAAACTAACCAATAGGCTCCCAAGTTCTTATTGGAACAAAAGGTGGGCACAAGTAGCACAACATAAGTGGGTGAAAAAGCTAGTGGGTTATGATTTTGTCATTGAGTATAAAAAAGGGAAAGAGAATAAATTGGCAGATGCACTTTCGAGAAAGGGGGAGGAAAACAGTAAGGACATGGGATAAGGGTTGCTAGATGTTATAACTCTTTCTACAACAGTTTGGTTAGAAGAGTTTAAGGATAGTTATGCTACCTCTCCTGAAATAGTGAACTCATCTCAAGGCTCAAAAACAACCTAGAAGTGCCAAAGGGATACTCTCTCACCCAAGACCTACTCCTAAAAAAGGGCAGAATGGTTATGGTTCCTAGCTCCTCATTCATGGATACGGTTCTCCAATACATCCATGTTAATCCCCAAGCTGGTAACTCAAGCTATCTAAAAACTTACCAAAGGGCTAAACAAGACTTCTTTTGGGTGGGAATGAAGAAAGAAATTAAAAGGCTAATCCAGGAGTGTGATGTGTGCCAAGTCACCAAGGCTGAAACCATTTTCAGTGCTGGACTTCTCCAACCTCTACCCATCCCTAACCATTCGTGGGAAGACATCTCTATGGACTTCGTAGAGGGTCTGCCAGTGTCCAAAGGGTACAATGTAATTTTGTGGTAGTGTACATGCTCATTAAATATGGGCACTTTATGCCTTTCTCACACCATTCACCGCATAGAAGGTTGCCCAAGTTTTTTTATTGGGTTTTAAGACTCCATGGGTTGCCCAAGACTGTGGTGTCTGACTGAGATCCAGTTTCCTAAGTTCCTTTTGGAAGTCTCAGTTTAATTTGCAAGGCTACACTCTCAATAACAGCTCAATTTACCATCCACAGTCAGATGGTCAAATTGAAGTTATAAACAAATATTTGGAGGGGTTCCTAAGGTGATACCCAGGGAATAAACCTAGAAGTTGGTCTCAGTGGTCGTCTATGGCAGAATGATGGCATAATAGTTCTTTTCATACCTCTACCAAAATTTCCCATTTTGAGGCCCTATACGGCCAGCCCCCACCTAACTCCTTTCCGATGTGCCTGGAACAACAACTAACATGGTAGCAGATCAAGAACTTTGGACCCGTGAAAAAATCAAGGGTATTTTAACAGAAAATTTACAAGCAACTCGTAATTGTGAAAACTCATGCAAATAAAAGAAGAACAGAGTGATCCTTTGAGGTTAGGGACTGGTTTACCTTTGCCTCCAGCCATACCGCCAAAAGTCAGGAGCCATGCGCCACCACATTTAATTAGCCCCACGCTTTTACGATACATTTCTGGAGGAGGCAAAGATCAAGTCAGTGGCTTATTGTCTGAGCCTTCCACATAGTTCGAGGATGCACCCTGTATTTCATGTCTTGAAGCTTGGAGAAGAAGCTCGGTGCTCGGATCCAACCCATCCCCACTCTGCCCCCCATAAATGCCTTCGAGGAGATTCAACCAGAACTTGAAGCAGTCTTAGACCATTGTCTCAAATGCCACAAATAACATCCCATCACCAAGGTCTTGATCAAGTGGGTGGGGGCTCCAGAAGAGGACAATAGTTGGAAAATTTTGTGGAGGCTTGGAGAACTATTCCCACACCTTGTGGGCAAGGTTCTCTAAATGGGAGAGATTGTTATGTGTTCTGAGTTAGACACGTTGTGAGATGAGAGGGTGTCGCGTGAAGGAAGGATGGAAGAATAAGAAGAGCTTAATGACGTCGCTTTTGTTGGAGAAATACTAAAAGGAACGTTGTGTTTTTACCCATAGTCGAGACACTACGTTTCACTCTGATATTCTAGTAGTCTTATTTTAATTTGCTTGTAATTTTATTTTGCGACGTAGACAGTCTATTTTAATTTGTTACAATTGTGTATGGGATAAAGGGAACCAGGGGAAGGTGGTGATTTTCTTGTCCAGAATGTTGTGAACTTTCTTGAACCTTGGAGGTTGGATTGCCTAAAAAATCCTTGTTCTTGAATGAATCTTATGGAATTACTTTCCATCTAATTTTCTCAAATTCTATTATCTTTGTTATTGTTCCTTTCTGTGCTTCCATCTTTGGACCAGCTTCATAACAAATTCATTCTACAAGGGGTTCCTCACTCCCTTGTGTGGAAGATCGAGGTGGGGAGGGGGTTCTCCCTTCACCCCTTCACCCCTTATGGAGAAGACTTAGAGGGCAAAAGAGGACCTCCACTTCCACAAACTTCTGATTTTTGTTTCTTTTCTTAATTACTTTTTGTATTGTTATTACTATTATTCTAATTATTATTATGCAATTAAGTAAATGTTTCTATTATTGTCAGAAATTATTACTATTATTATATGAAAATTACAATTTTGACCACTTTCAAACTTTGCTTTCTTGATCGGATAAGACTGTAAAATCTCAGATGAAACTTCCAAATAATCTTTTAATACTTGCCCGTCAAACAATGACAATCGAACTCTTCTTTGTGTTCTTCTCGGTGGAGAAGGACCAGGTGAAGGAAAGAGTCTCTGCTTGCTCTGCTGAGTGAGGGAGGATGACTCTGCCCTAGCTCTATTCCAGGAAGGTTGGGGTAAGGTGAGAATGGAGGATTTGGAGAAAGGATGGGACAAACTTAAGCTCACGGAAGAGGAAAATGAAGTGATTGAGGTGAGTGCAGATTATATGAGCAAGGGGACAGAAAAGGGGAATAAAAGTTTGGTAGGGAAGTTGTTATCGGACCGAAAAGTGAATAAAAAGGTGATTAGATCTACTATGAACTAAATCTGGAGATTGGGAGGCTCGTTCGTTTTCTATAATTTTGTTCCAAACATGTTTGTAATATCGTTTGAGAATCAGAAGGATAGACAGAGGGTTTGGTGGGTAAGCCGTGGTTGTTCGATAATCAGCTGTTTGTCTTGAAGTCGTTTGATGGTTTAACTCCCCCGCAGAAAATGAGCTTCGACTATGAGGAGTTTTGGGTACACCTAAACAATCTACCATTGGCACGTATGACAAGAGAAGTGGGGATGCAGATTGGAGCTACGGTTGGGAGTGTGAAAGGAGTAGACATAAGGGAAGACGGGATTGGTTGGGGAAGTTATCTGCGTGTTAAAATAGAGATAGATATGAGGAAGAAGATTACAAGGGGTCGAACTACTAATGTGTTGGGCAACAGAATATCGATTCCGCTGAGCTATGAGAAACTCCCAAAAGTGTGCTTTAAATGTGGTAAAATTTATCGTGGTGTAGAAGGTTGTTTGGAGACAGAAGGCAGTAGTGATAAATCCCAATACGGAGTATGGCTTCGGGCTAACTATTCGGGAAGGGGGTAGTCCTCGAAGTCTTCGAGTAACAAGTTTAGTGAGAAAATGGGTGAGAGTGATGGTGATTTTCATCATGTGTCTGATACTGTGGGAGAGAAGGAGACTGAGGATGCGGGGAATGAGTAAAGGGTTTAAAGGGTGGTGATGCACAGCAGGTGCTTGATAAAACTCTGGGATAGGGGAGAGAATAGTGGGTAGACAGGGGTGGTACGACAGTTGAGGATTGTTGTGCAGTGACCAGATTCCAGCAACTAAACTATGACAAAGAGATTTTTGAATCTTATGGGGGAGTGGAGAGAAGGAGGTGGAAGCGAACGGCCAGAGTAGTGGTTAAGAAGGATGTAGGAGAGTCAGTAATTGGAGGAAAATGCAGACTGAGAAGTGAGAGACCTGATGAATGCAGTAAGGGAGTTCTGAAAAAAGGAAAAGTACATGCGGAGGATGGGGCTTCTAGAAACGATGTGATTTTGGTGGAGGCTGCTAGTCAGCCCCACCAACAACAATGAAAATACTCAGTTGGAACTGCCAGGGGCTTGGGAACCCCCGGACAGTTCAAAACCTTCTCCTGTTGGTGAAGGACAAGAAACCCAATATGGTCTTCTTGATGGAGACTAAACTAGTAGCATCTAATGTTGAGGGAATCAAGAGGAGATTGGGATGGGAAGGATGCTTTGTTGTTGACTTGCTGAGCAGAAGAGGGGGCTTGGCATTGCTGTGGTGTAGGGATACGGATGTGGAGATACTCAATTACTCTTAACACCATATTAATGCTATGGTCATGAGTGAAGAGAAGAAGCTGCCATGGCTGCTCACTGGCTTCTATGGGCATCCTGAGGTTAGTAAAAGGGAAAACACATGGAATTTATTGTCTTTGTTAAATCCTTCTAGTGATAAGCCATGGTGTGTAATAGGAGATTTTAATGAAATTTTGTGTCAAGATGAAAAAATGGGTGGAAGACCTAGGCCAGAGGCTCAGATGGTTGATTTTAGGAAAGCTTTGGAAGATAATAGTATCTTTGACTTGGGGTGGAAGGGCAACAATACACTAGGAGTAATAAGCATATGGATAGTACTTTTACCAAGGAGATGCTTGATAGGGTTGTTGCTAACCTCCAATGGTCTGAAATTTTTTGTGATAGAGTGGTGGAAGCACTGACAGTATCTCAATCAGACCATAATGCATTACTGCTCGATTTGAGACAACAAAATTTTGAGAATAAAAAGAAAAGAAGGGTTTTTAGATTTGAAGCAAAGTGGATAAGGGATGAGGAGGGAGTATCTGTGGTGGAAAGGGCGTGGAGGAGGGCTGAAACAGATCCAAATCCAGGTAGAAATATCTAAGGAAAGCTGAATGGTTGTAAAGGAGACTTAATTAGATGGAGTAAATCAAGAGAAAAAGAGGCTGTTCTGATGTAGAAGCAGAAAACCGAGAGGTTGAAGAGGGAACAAGAAAGTGAAGGGCCACATAATGTTGAACTAATCAGAAAGCTACAAGAGGAGATGGGGTCCTTGTTGGAGCAGGAAGATCTAAAATGGAGACAAAGAGCTAAGAAAACATGGTATCAATTGGGTGACAAAAACACAAAATTTCTCCACTCATGTGCTACTCAGAGGAGGAAAAAGAACCAGATAAAAGAAATAAGAAACTTTGAAGGTAGAATGGTGACAGAGAAAGAAGGGATTGAAGATATTTTTTATGATTACTTCCATTCAATTTTCTGCTCTACACAACCAACATCAGAAGCTATTGAAGAGTGTCTAAAGGAGCTGGAACCGAAAGTGACAGAGTTGATGAATATTGAGCTACAGAAGGAATTTACAAAGCTTGAAGTGGAGGAAGCATTGAAACACATGGGATCTCTGAAATCCCTTGGTCCTGATGGTTATGGTGCTTGCTTTTATCAAGCCTATTGGAGCACTGTGGGGGAGGAGGTGAGTAGGGCTGTGTTGAATTTCCTAAATGGGGAGGGAGCATTGGATGAATATGTTAATAATACTTTCTTAACTTTGATCCCTAAAGTGAAAAACCCCTCAGCTCCAAGTGAATTTCGACCTATTAGCTTATGTAATGTGTTATAGAAGCTTGCTTCAGAGACACTTGCTAATAGGTTGAAGAAAGTACTGCCTGCCATCATTTCCAGCAACCAAAGCGCCTTTATACCGGGAAGGCTTATAACGGACAATGTGATGATAGCTTATGAATCCTTGCACACGATGAAAACAAGCCAAAAAGGTAGAATGGGTAGCATGGCTCTCAAGCTAGATATGTCAAAAGTCTATGATAGGATAGAGTGGAGATACTTGGAGGCAGTCATAAGAAAGTTGGGATTTGGAGATAGATGGGTATCTCTGATTATGAGATGTACTACGTCAGTGACCTACTCAATCCTTGTTAATGGGGAACCCGGGAGAATTTTGAAACCCACAAGGGGAATAAGACAAGGGGATCCTATTTCCCCCTACTTATTTATCCTCTGTGTAGAAGGGTTAAGTTTTCTGATTAATGCAACTGATGCTAGAGGGGAAATAAAGGGAGTGAATGTTTCAAGAGGGGGAACAAGAGTCAGTCACCTACTCTTTGCTGACGACTGTGTAATTTTCGGAAGAGCAAAGGCAGAGGAGTGGATGAGAATTAAAAATCTATTGAAGAAGTATGAACAAGTCTCGGGTCAATGCCTAAACATGCAGAAAACTTCTATGTTTTTTAGTTCAAATACTGCTGGAGCTTCTAGAGCACTTATTCAAAGGGCAGCAGAGGTTTCTATTTGTGGAAGTTATGAAAAATATCTTGGTCTCCCAACCATGGTTGGTAGATCAAGATATAATACTTTCAGGAATTTGAAGGAAAGGGTGCGGGCTAAACTGAGCAGTTGGAAGAACTCCTTCCTTTCACCGGCAGGAAAAAGAAATATTATTGAAAGCAGTGGTTCAAGCAATTCCAACTTTTTCTATGAGTGTTTTTAGACTTCCACAAAGACATTGCAAGGAACTAGCATCCCTCTTGGTAAGATTCTGGTGGGGCCATAAACAGAATGAGAAGAAGATTCAATAGAGAAGTTGGTTTAATATGGGAGAATCAAAAAGTAATGGAGGTTTGGGCTTCCGAGATTTTGAGTGCTTTAATAAGGCAATGCTTGCAAAGAAATGCTAGAGAATGTTGAAACAATCTGATTCCCTAGTGGCAAAGATAATGAAAGAGAAGTATTTTAAGAAGGTGGGAATTGTTGATGCAAATCTAGGGTATGGGTCATCATTTATATGGAGAAGCTTGTGGTCTTCATTGGGGTTAGTTAGAAATGGGCTTTTGTGGAGAGTAGGAGATGGAAGTAATATAAGTGTTTGGAAGGATAAATGGGTACCAACTCAAACCTCCCACTGTGTACAATCAACAATTAAAGATCTGTCTACTGATGCAAAAGTGCAGCAACTTATTGATATTGATGCAGAGGTGCGGAAAAAGGACCTGATCTTTGACACTTTTAACGGTGAGGAAGCTGAAACTATATGTGGGATTCCCTTGAGTTCTAACGCCCGTCCTTGTGGTGGGATTTTTTATAAAATATTTTAGAAAGGACGATTGGAATTACCGTTCGATTAAAAACTTTTCACTTGCATACCCAGGGTGCAAGACTCTACATTTATAAAATAAAAATGTGTTTTGGCAATAAAAGAGGTTTACAGCGGAAAATATCAATTTTAATAATAAAAATGCCTCTCGTACATTTAAAACTCATGCCTAGACTTCTGTGCTCTTCCCCATGGGCCGTGTCCGTCCTGGTCGTTCAGTTCCTATGGGGGGGAGGGGCATACATAAAAACTAGAATGAGTCGAAGACTCGTAAGCATTACTTCATACAGTTAAAATATAACAACATAGGTTTTCATTCATGCATTCATCATTCGTACATACTACTACGTGCATGCTTACGTGTCATACGTGCGTTCTTTTGAAACGTCATTGGATGGGGTTTTTCTTTAATAGTCTTTATTTCGTAAAACGTGTCTCCTGTCGGTGCCTTCATTTCTTCAAGATTCATTGGACGGGGTTTAGATTTTAAAAAGGCTTTCTTGTTGTAAAACATTTCTCCCGTCAGTGCCTACACACTGTTACGCCCCGTGTGTTAGGGTTAGCGGCCCTATGGCCAATGGATTCGCCCGTGGTCGAAGGTTGGAATCTCATTCCGTTAGGGTGCAGCACTGGGTGCACTACCAGTACTACTGCCCGGCATTGGAATCTGCCCATTCGTTCATTGGGTACCCCTTTTCATTCATTCATGTGGCCGTTACGTATCTTCATACATTTCATGCTTTCATTTCATTCTTTCATTCATTCATGGCAGCTCGTAAGAGCTGGAGCTTTCATTCTTTTCTTATATTTTATTTAGCATGTCCTTTCATGAGAAAACATTCATTTTCGTGAGAAAACATCGTTCTTTTAAAAGCATGTGCGTAAACGTCATCTTTTCATGGCATTCATAAAACATTCGTTCCTGGCATCATAAAACATTTAAAACGTCAGCTTTCATGGCATCCATAAGCATCACCTTAAACATCGTCTCTCATGGTGTCCATGAGCATCACCTCATGGCATCCATAAAAGCGTCGGTTCATAGGATCCATAAAAACATCTGTTTTCATGTCTTTCATGCATTTACATTAGTTCGTTGATTTTCTTAGAAAATACATATAATAGATACACCGTATAGTCATCCATTCACATGCGTACAATTAATACTTTGGGTGCGTAAACAGGGGTTGCCAAGGAGGGGCCGTACATACTTATACATTTGAACACTTATCGTTTTCTTTCTTAAAATGTCTTTCGTTTCTTAGAAGAGTATGAACGTAACACTTACCTGGACTCCATGCTACTTGCATATCATGCAGTCCATTCATGTGCTTGTCAGATGGCAAGCTACATGCATACACATAACCTTAACGTCATTCTCTATCTAATGCATAAGCAACTTAACTTAGAGAACATAAGCTACACTTCACTTGAAACACTCTCCTTCTATCCTGTGTCCTTACTTACCCTTTACTATGCTAAGACCTTCGGGGACCACTTATGGTCACCACATCTTCCAACTCAAGGTCTTGCCTCCAGTGCTCATCCACTAAAGTGAACCAATGATTCACCTTAGGATTAAGACACTAGGACCTCTCTCTTACAATTCTTACAAAACACATTCTGACGCATGATTCCGACCGATGGAATCACGCATCCCAATCCTAGATAATACACCCGTCACTACTTTCATGCATCTTAGCCCATACTAATCCTCATTCCCATCCATACAAGTCACACGACTCTAAGCCAACTCTGAGGCTTAAGCACTGTGCAACAATTCTCGGGACAGATTACCCATTACATATGGTGAATCCGTCCGGCACATGTATCTCACCAGATTACACATGTACCTTACCCCTTATCACCTAAGATCAACATATAACATGTTGATCTCCTGCTCGTTGGGATAAGGGCCATACTCCGATACCAACCTTCTCTTAACCTGGCTAGCATGACTCTTCATGCTACCCGTCCCTTTTGATAGTTCATCCCAACACTTAATACGACAAGACACATTTCACAACTACGTCTTACATCACATCATATAGCTCGAGACTACTCCCAAGCTACACCGTGACCATGTTGCGTCACCTAACATCATGCTATGTTAACTCCTAACTCATCACGAGTACGGTTCCTCATGTACTCCCGTCACATCGTGACATCTCGTCACGTTCCCGATACACCATTCATACACTATCACTTCACCCATCACAAGCATGACTGTCAGTAACCACGTCACGAAGTGACGTTGCCCAGTCATGCTTCCGCTGCGCACTCTTACACTTGTTCCGCTACTTCACCCATATTCCTAGCCATAAGTCCAACACTATGACACTTGTCACCTCAGGCAACAGGTTACACCATGATTACTTCGGGACATTGTTCCATAGTTCCCGACACTACTCACCACGTTCTACGCCCATCCACTACTCAACCATCCTTATCTCTGCGACACGCCACAAGGTGTATCGTTGCACCTCATGGAGTACACTCCATGCATACTCCCTTCACACATGCTACGACACATCATCACATAGAGTACATTCCGCATGTACTCCCCTCATACACACCACGCCACATCACCATTATGGCATATCCGCCACATGGTGCATCACTCCTCCATACGGAGTACATTCCACATGTACTCTCTTCATACACACTACGCCAAATCACCATTATGGCATATCCGCCATATGGTGCATCACTCCACCATACGGAGTACATTCCACATGTACTCCCTTTATACGCACCATGCCACATCACCATTATGGCATATCTGTCATATGGTGCATCACTCCACCGTATGGAGTACATTCCACATGTACTTCCTTCATATACCATATGCCACACAGAGTACACTCAGCGTGTACTCTTCCTGTTCCACATACACCACCCCACCATTACAACACAGTCCACAACACTACACAGCGCACATCCCAACTAAGCCCAACTCTTCACAGATACAGCACATCACATCACCATACTACACAGAATGCCCAACACTTCGCTACACAGCACCACATCACAATACCAAAACTCCACAAATACCAACAGCACAGTCCACAACCTAGTCAACTATTAACATAAATAACAAATGATAAAGAGTTATACCATCGACGGGATAACCCGTGCGTTGCTCGTTGACCATCACGGTCGATGACATTGGAAGGAACGTACAGGGCTGCTACACCACGTACGGGGACCGTTTAAGCGTTTGGATAGCTAGGTGTGGTCTTGGAATGGCTCGTAGTGGCCTTGTGATGGTGGCAAGGAGCGTAACACGGCAGATCTAACCGTGTATAGTGGCGGTCAGCCACGCGTAGTGGCTGTCCATCACGTGCAGTGACTACCCACCACTCAAAGTGGTCATTTGGACCTAGGATTCGACTAAGGGAGGTGCGGTGGAGCTCATGGTTGCACTGGGGTGGCGCCACGGTGGTCCACGGTGGTGGAGGGAGGGAATGGCCGTGTAAGAGAGGGAAGAAGCCCGTGAGAGAGTGAGGGAGAGTGTGCGTGCATGGGTGGAAGATCGGGGCCAAGGGTGGTCGGGAAGGCTTGGTGGTGGCTTGAGGAGTCTAAAGGTGGCGGTTATACGCCGTGGGTGGCGGTGCACAACGGTGGAGGGTGTAAAACCCATGCGTGCGGAGGAGGGAACCCGTGTGCCTCAAAGGAGAGTTGTGGGCTTCGGGCTCGAGGGAGGAGGAAGGGGAAGGGAAGGGGGAGTTCATGGCAGTGCTTGGTGGCCGTGGAGGCTGCGTACGTCTACACTAGGAGGAGAAATGGGTTAAAAAATCCATTTCGGCTACTTACCGTGAGGAGAGAGAGAGGGCTGCGCGTGGGCAGCTAAGCTTGCTAGAGGATGATGGCCGATGGGAGGCAGAGCTACCGTGGAGGTGGTGGCGCAGGAGGACGGCGCACGACAGTGCAGTGAGCACCAAGCCCATTCGGGTTGTGCACTGCCGAGGGAGAGGAGGAGGGAGCGTGGGAGAGAGACACCGGTATGGGTGAGCTCACCGGAGGGAAGTAGAGCCGGTGGTGGCGGCGGTGAGGGCTGCTGACGCACTGCGGCGCCGGGCTGAGGCGTGGAGCATTTGGCGAGGGAGAGAGGCCACGTATCACGTACACTGGGGAGAGGGAGGAGAGAGAGAGAGCTGGGAAAAAGTGAGGAAGAAGGAAGAGGGGATGGGTATTTAACTCAGTCCCTTCTCACTTAACATATTAAAGAGAATAAAACCATTTAATTAATAAAAGCTTTCAACATAATTTAAATCTCATAATATATTAAAATAGTTGAAATCATTTTAATAATGATATTAAAATGATTTCCGACAGTTATGATATTTTTGGAGCTCTTCAAGAATATTATAATTGTCGTATTTAGAATCAAGCTTGGTTCAAAAACATTGGAAATACTCTTTATAAATATTTCCAGCACATTTAAAACAATCGGCATGCCTTAGAAGTCACACGATATATTTTGAAACACGCCATCGTGGTTCGGCACGCATGACGAATTCGCAGGATAGAAGGGGCAGATAATTCACATAATTTCTGCCCTTGGAGTTTGCTTACGTCAGAAAGAAGGAGCCTTACGTAAGAAAGAAAGAATTTACGTCAGAAGGAAGGAGTAGGGTGTTACATGAGTAAATGGGGAACAATAGACAGATTGGTGTGGTGATGCTCAAAGAATGGAAAGTTCTCTGTTAAGAGTCCTTATCATCTCGAACATGAAAGTATGAGGAAGAGGAAAGGGGATACTTCAAGGGGAAATAAAGCTGGGAATGGATGGAAGCTGATATGGGGGTTAAATGTCCCAAATGTGGTGAAGCGTTTCCTGTGGAGGGCAGCTCATAACTTGCTACCTATAAAACTAAATCTGTACAAAAAGCAGATCACCGAGTCTGATAGTTGTCCAATATGTGAGAGGGAACCTGAATCAATTATGCATGCTGTGTGGAGCTGCCCAGCTGCCTCAGATGTGTGGGCTGAATGTGATAGTCCAGTGCATAAATAGTGTGTTTCAGATTTTGTGTTTAAAGATTTGTGGGGGAAACTCAATGTTGTTCTCAAAGTAGAAGAGGTGGAGATGGCAGCTTGTATTATGAGGAAGATTTGGATGAGAAGAAACTCAATGTTGTATGAAAAAAAATTGATCACCCGAGAATTATTATTTATGCTGCAATGCAGGGACTAAGAGAGTTCGAGATGGCCCAGGACCAACTACAGAAAAACCAGGTGAGGAGCAATGTTGATAGAAGTGCGACTAAATGGGAAAAACCAGATGAAAGGGTGATGAAAGCAAAATGGGATGCTGCTGTGGATGCCAAGAATAATTGGGTGGGAATTGGAGTGGTTGTCAGGGACTCAAATGGAGAGATTCTTGCTTGCCTCTGCTCTAGATTCGCTCATAACATCAACCCGACTGTAGCTGAAGCCCTGGGCTTAAGGAGGGCAGTAATCTTTTGTACTGAATTGGGATTATCAGATGTATTATTGGAAGGGGACTCATTATTAATAGTGAATGCTACTAAGAGTGGGGAAGAGATAGGGGCTGAGTATGTTTGCATTATTGATGATGTGAGGAGAGTTATGAATGGGAGATTGAGCTGGGATTTACGTTTTGTGTATAGAGAAGCAAACAACATAGCGCATAGACTAGCAAGGTTAGCTCTTAATTTTGTTGATGAAAGGGTATGGATAGACGATAGTCCAATAGAAATTGCAAATGATATTCTTGTGGAAAAACATTGTAATGACTGATTTTTTATATTAATGAAGGAAGTATATGTTTGCATAAAAAAAAAAAAATACTTGCCCAGCAAACTGTCTGTACATACTCGATCATACTTGATTTTCCTGTATTTCAGTGACACAGAAAGAAACCACAACATAATCCTGTACATTTTTCTGGGATATGTAAGTTGTGTTTGGTTGTTGAACCAAACTCAACTCATCTCAACGCATCTCAAACTAATTATTGATGGGTCCCACTACTTTTTCGACTTCTCATAAAAAAATTAAACTCATCTCAAACTACTTCATACATTTTAACCTAAAAAGTTAAACACATCTCAACTTAAAAAAGTTAAACTCATTTCAATAGGACCCACAAAATACTATTATTCACAACTTAACTTAACTCATATAACTCCAATTAAATTGAGAGTTCTTTCAAGGTAAAATGCAAATACATACAAACACCCTTATATTTATGAATTATACTGTATAAAATGCAAATTTCTGATGATGATGCTACACGATTAATTTGGTCATACTCACACATTTCAAAATAATATAGGCGACATACAACTCTTGGGATCAACGATATACAAGGACACATGCACTAAAAACTTGAATAATTTACTTGAGAGACGTTGGCTGATACACCTGAGACCATACATTACTAGTAGACAACAGACTGACCCGAGAGAGAGAGAATTGTGATTGGAATTGGAGGAAAGAATCACATGAGCTCCCTTGCTTGCTTCCCAGATTTTTCCTTTATAAAAACCACCTCACCATTTGATGAGGTCAGCAGACGGTTATTTGGTTCGTCCTCTTCAGTGACTGCTGAAGCAAATGATGCAGAAGATTCTGACCCGTCATCGTCTGTATTGCCACAGTATTTAGAGCAATGGGAGAGAGAGAGAGAGCCCAACAGAAGAACACATAACACAAGAAATATATCTTAGAATTTACCCATTTGGATGTTGAGATGGTATCAATAGATCTCATCTCAACATCCTATCACCAATCAAACAACATTTTTTAATTTCAGATTTTCAATTATTTTTATCTAATAATTACCTAATAATTTCTTCTTTAAATTTTCAAACAAAACACAATAAATAATTCAACTTTTTCAAATTCTAAAATAAAAATTATATTCTAAGAGTATTTTAACTTTATAATAATTTTATTCAACTTTTTCTCTCTCCTTTTCAAAATTTCATAAAATATCTTAACTCAAACTATTTCACTATTATTTATAAATTTTTCATCTCATCTCAACATCCAAACAAGTCTGCTGAATAAAGCACTGTCAAAACAATTCCAGCATGTTTTAGATAAGATGGCCCCTAAACAAACTATAGATGCGCCTGGGTGAGAATTCCTAGCGTCCAGTGCATCATTGTTAATAAACACCCTAAACGTCCTCGTTTCATAAAAAAAAAAAAAAAAGCACTTTAAAACTTTACTTTCCATTACTAGATAAACTTCAGCTAATGCCAACTAAGCTGACGGATTTAGTCTTAACATTTTTTATGAAAAGACCGACCCTGCAATTGAATACTTCACCTTGCTCTGATGAGGATTGTCTACAAAATGATTAAAGAGCAGGCTGATTCAAAAAATTCAAAAGAAAAAGAAAGTTCTAACTATTCCCATATTTTGACAAAGTAAACGTCTCATAACATACAGAAATATACAGTCAATCAATTCATGCAGAGGCCAGATTTTCTCCTTATTGGATAGCCAGTGGCTGCATAATCCTTTTTTTTTTTTTTTTTTATATCGGAGAACTCTCCAAGGCAGGACCTTTCGGACCCACCCCTGTTGAGTAAATCCTGGTCCCTTACACCGCACCCTCGAAAATTTCCCTATACGGAACTGGTTAAATCGCTAGTTTTTCACTAGGGGATGTGGCTCCCTAGAGATTGTTTGCACCCAAGGAGAATTGAACCTTGGACTTGGGGGGAGCATACTCCCAAGCCCAAGGCATTTACCACTTGAGCCAACCCCTAGAATACATAATTCTAGAAGAGAATACATACAAGAATAAAACGAAATAGCTTGCAAACGTGCTTTTGTCCTATTAGTGTATATATAATCCAAGATATATATATATATATATATACACACACACTAACATGTCCAAATAGACTGACCAGCATATGTTGGATGATCAGGCAGAGGTCTCACTGCTGTAACCTCAATGCTTTCTGGCAGAAGACAGTTGCAGAAAGAACCTAAAATATCAACCAAATATGCAATCAGATGAATGAAAAACCAGTCATATGTTGGCCAAAAGATTCCTTTGCGAGGCCAAGAAGTGTAAGAAGCTATGCACCCTTTTTGTAATGCCCCAAACCCGGTTGGCCTGGAGAATTACTACCTGTCTCTTAAGAAACTTATTTTCCAACACAACTAAAATGAAACCCAAATCTTTAATAGCAAAACTCAATATCAAGCGTTCTAAATAACCACATAGAAATCTCCACAAAGTCATTATTGCAACTAAAATAAACTAAGGAGTCCGTAACCTCCCGATAGTCATAACAACCCAACCAATAATTTCATAAATCTTTCTGAAACCCAAGATATTAATAAAGCTCAAAAACATTAAAACTAAGAACACCAGAAGTCCTTCTTCTACCAACATTTCCTCAGCTTAAACACAAACAACAATCTAATCCAGGTCCTCATTTGGACTCTCCACATCATCTGAAAAATATTATAATGATAGGGGGTGAGTTATCAACAACTCAGTAAGCAGAAATCATATGCTAGCATGCAAACATGAGCATTTACAAAGTAGAGCATGCAGAACAAAATATTTTCCAGAGTTAACATGCAGAACATAACATATTTTCAAAAGTAACAGAGCGATGGTTTTAAGACAAGTAAAACCCTTAGTGCTTTGGCATAACATAAACTGAGTATCATCATCAGGTCAAAAACAGAGCATCAAACAGAGCAGAGACCATGTTTCACCCCCGTGGTAGGGTTGTGCTAACCCCGGTGGCCAAACCAGGCAGAGACAGAGGTGAAATATTTCCTTTATTCTTCTCGAAGCCCCGAGTGTGCACACATGAAAGACCACAATAAAAGTAAAACCATTTTGTTTCCAAAGTGGGTGCACTCAGAGATAAAGAAGTTCGTACCAACCCAAACAGAGCAGAGCATAACAGAGCAGAGCAAAGCAGAGACAGAGTTAGATACGAAAACCAGTACACCATGCCAAAGGTTTTCAGATGTTATATCAAAATAATACAGAGTACCAAAACAGAATCAGACAGTTTACACACGCTGAACACAAAAGCCAGAACATCTTTCTAAATAAATTCACAACATTTCATATTCTCAATATTGCTCTTTTTCCAGATTTCAGAAACCACATGACAGAATTTAGCTCATGTCTACACAATGCATGTCAGAATATATTTTTCTCTTTTTCATACAGATTTCATGAGTATGCAAATAAACGACCGAGGTTGGTTTTGTTTTTCCCAAGTTCTCATTTCACCACAAAAAAATGCAAAATTTTCAGAAAATCAACCTCAGTCTCAAATAATTCGTGTAAGGCCTAGCATAGGATCCCCGCTTACCTGACTCCTGCAGCGTATTATCTATGACTTGAATACGGTCTCTATCCGTCTCGTCACCTATTCATAAAATAATATAAACTAAATATTAAAGTCCAACAATACAAAATTGGTCTTGAACCACTCAAGACCCAAACTCTAGACCATAATTCAGCGAGTTTAATCAAACTCAAACAACCAAATAACAATCCGGACAGCCCGCACTTCGACCCAGAATATTCTATACCAAACTCAATATTGTCCAATACAAGCGTCAAAACCAATGTCAACTCAAATCCCAATAACTCACTTTTTCCAGCAGTTCTCAATCCCAAACAATCACCAACAATTTAATCCAAAACAACACTACACATTGCCCACTTCTTCCCGTTCACAACTCCAATACAGAAAAACAAATATCTCAGTACTTCTAGATGTTAAACGGCCTCAACAAACCCTTCTAAACATTTCCAAAACACCAAACCAATACTCTAAAAAATTATAAAATACACAACGAAATGAAAACCTACGATGAAGGCTCAAAGTTTGCGTGAAACCGAGAAGAACTTTGAACCCACAGTACTACGGCACACAAGGCGTGCCAAAAAAAAAACAGAACAAAATAGAAATCAGAAACTGTGTGTGTCGTGCGCAAGAGACCGAGAATGGAAAAAGCATACCCGTGGAAACAAAATCTCCAAAAGCGGCTTCAAAGGTCACGGAGGACAAACCCAGGAACTCACAAAACGTACACTCAAACCTCACGGCCAGAAACAGAAACTGCAGAAAAGAAGGATAAAAACAAACCAAAAAAGGGAAAAACAGCAGAAGGGTTACGCTACAGCAGAGGAGACCGAAAAACAAATGTTTGAAGATGGGATTCTTACCTGTCGGAAGATGGAGGCTGCGGAGTGATGCACGCCGTGTTGTAGAGGGGAAACCGAAACACAAAAAATGGAGAGAAACTGTGATGCAGCAGACAGCACACACACACTGGAAACCAGAAGCAGTGCAGAAGAAAAAAAACAAAGTGATGAGGTTTAGGGCAAGAGTTTCGGCAACAGCAGCAGAAAATCGACGAGAAGAAAAACTGAAATGAAATGGAAGAGAAAAGAGTTAACGTGGGAGAGAGGGATGCGGAAGAATGTGAAACCGAAAATGGAAACTAAGTGCGCGAGAAAGAAGGAAGAAACGGAAACAGAGGAGCAACACTTACCTCCCAAAACGACGCCGTTCAGTGGTCACACTAAGCACTAAAATGGCTGGGCCATTTTCACGCACGGTCCGGGCCACTTTGATGAAGAGACTAGGCCTTACACTTTTAAACCCTTGCATAACCAATTTCCACTGGGGCGAGAGTGCCATAGATTATAGACTTGTAGAGATTCGATAGTAGCCTGATAATATAGTACTAATTAAATATGACAATAATGTATACTGGTGGTTATTAACAGGTATATTCATAGGGCTAAGGAAGGTAAATATGAAACTAGGTTCCCATGCACATCCAACACTAAAACACCAGGTAACATGGATTAGCAGGGATCTGTTACCTAATCGGGCAAGCCGATTTACCCATCTTGGTATGGGCTTTCCAGTTAGCCGAGTACAAACTTCATCCGTGAAGTGGTTGCAGTTTTTGGCAATCAAATGATAGGTGTCTCCATGATACTTTGTAGAGAGGTGCTCCATGAACAACCGGAATTCTGAATGAGACAAATCGGTGCTTCCCAACAACACTGACAGTCTGAAGATGAAGCCAGGGCAACTTCTTGGTTCCACCTCAAACCATGAACTGTTCATCAAAATTCAGTTACAACTATTAGGACTGGCACACCATAGAATTGAAACTACAAAAGCTTAATGCTTGGACTCAATAACAAAAACAACTAAAACTCTTAAGCACTTCCTTCTTGATTGAGCTGAGTTATTGCATATTTTATACATTTAGAACCAATATATTTTATTTATTTCATTACATTATTATTGGTTTTTGATGAAAAAATGGTTAAGATAAATAAATCCGAGATGTGATTTAAAATGGTTAATAGCATGATTTATGCTTAATTTTATAACATGTGATTTAAGTGGACAATGTTCATTCACATGCACAACATATTTTTTTATATTCTATTCTTCTTTTTTATTTTATTTTATTTTATTTCTTTTGTAATTTTTATTTATTTTTATATAGGCAAAGAAATGCATGAGAAAAATCAAAGAAAAAAAGCAACCTCTTGGTCTCTCACATGCAGATAACTCACACGGAAAAGCAAAGAAAAAAAAAGGAAACTCATACACGCAAACGCAAGATGAGGAATTAAAAATGCAGACGGCTCCTTAATTGCAAAAGACTCACGGAAGCACAGGGGTATTTTTTCTTTCTTTTTCATAAGGACACAAAAAAAAAAAAAAAAAGAAAGAAAGAAAGGAGGAGAACGCACGTAGCGCTGCTTGAAGAATCTCGAGGATCCAACTGCTACGCTCCAACCTTCTCCTCCATTGCCTACCACGTCTATCTCCATTCATTTGGCTTGCTCTTTTCACTCTCTACTATTTATTTAATTTTTGTTTAAAGTTTGTGATGTATTTTTGAGATATTTGGCTTATTACTTCGTGTTATTTATTTTTCTCACTTCTTTAAACTTTCATTCAACAGTGATTACAATTGCTATGGATTGATTTTGAGAATTTGTGATTTGAGTACAAGGATGAACTCTAGAAACTTGATTTTGGGGCTTTTCAATTCTCAATTCGTATTTTGTCAATTACTTTCTAATCTAGTTTAATTCTTAGATTAGTTTTATTAATCTCTTAGTTCCATTACATATTAGATTAATTAAACCTTAATTGAGACTCAAATAATTTCTGTTTTATTGTTTAATTTTCAGATTAATTAAGATTGTTTAGCTTAGTTGATTCCTTGATTATTAATTTTGATTTGTTAGTCTTTTACGTTTCATATCGACACTAAAAAATCTAAAAATATGAATCTAGTCCATAACTAGTGCCCTTTTCATTCTTGTTGCACTCTTCCATTTATTGCACATTCCACCATTTTTATTTTCTCTTTGTGAATATTTTCACCGTTTTAAACGAGTTTGATTTTAAATAACTTTCCCTGAGGAGACAATCTAGGAATTTATTCTTAATTATTACGCGACATCCTCCTGCACTTGGGATAGCCTTTGTGCTGCTCATTGTAAATTTAAACTCATTATTTTTATTTTTATTTTTTTTATCTCAAATGTTTTTGTCACTATCTTATCTCTGATTACACATTTCATTTGTCACCTACTACTCAGTCACTTGAACCTTACTTATGTTATTTGGACTGATGTTTCATGTTATGGATGAGGGACAATTCAAATAGGTTGGTTAGAGTTACATCGAGCACTGAGAGTAGTAAACACAGCCTAGAGATAGATAGCTGTTCTGTTTTTTCTACAGACGAGGACATTGAAATTGAACAAACCATGGCTGCACGTGCACCATGCACTCTTTGGGATTATTTGCAGCCCACTCGCACCACTACACCATGATGCATTATTTTACCTGATGATGCACCTAATTTTCCTATTAAGCATGGCATGATGCCAGTGATACCTCAGTTCCACGGAATGGATTCTGAGAGTCCTTATCAGCACTTGACAGATTTTGAGTTGGCTTGTACAACTTTTATCAATAGAGCCACTACTGATGAATTTATTAGACTGCGTTTATTTCCTTTCTCTTTAAAGGATAAAGCAAAAATCTGGTTTAATTCTTTGAGGCCTAATTCTATCTCTAGTTGGTCTGATATTCAACGTGAGTTCTTACAAAAAAAATTTCCTTTTCAGAGAACTCAGTATTTACAAGAGCAGATCAGTCAGTTCAATCAAAAATCTGACGAGACTTTCCAGGCTAGTTCGGAAAGGTTTAAGGATTTGGTGAACATCTGTCCACATCACGGTTTTGAATTTTGGAGGTTGGTGAATTATTTTTACACTGGTCTCACTCCACAATGCAAGCAGTTTGTTCAAATTATGTGCAATGGAGAATTCTTTAGCAAGGAACCTGATCAAGCATTGCCAGTTTTTGAATATCTTGCTGAGAGCGCACAACAATGGAACACTCACACTGATCGAGTTTCATTGACAGCACAACCACTAAGAGCTATTGCTGGTGGGGGCAGATATGAGCTTAAAGAGGACACTGGCGTTCAAGCCCGAATAGCTGCATTGACTAGAAGATTAGAGGTCATGGAGATGGAGATGGAAAATGTGAAGGCCGTGAAAACAATAGAGACATGCTCTATATGCGCTAATTCAAACCACAAGACCCAAGATTGCCCGATTATGCCAGTATTTCAGGAGAGTGGCTCTGAGCAGATGCAATGAGCGAATTGGGTAGATAGAACACAAAATCAGCCTTTCTCCAATACATATAATCCAGGGTAGAGGAATCACCCAAATTTCTCATGGAGGAATGATCAGTCTAGCCGGTCCCCACCACCTTCTCAGCAACCATTTCATCAGGCTACCCCTCAGCACCAGTATCAGTCATATCAAAGTTCTCAGAGCTATCCTTTTGTAGCACCTCCAGGATTTCAGCCTCATGTAACTGCACAGAGTTCTCAGCCTCAATCATCTGCGAAGAAGTCTCTAGACGACAATATGGCACAGATGGCCAATACACTTCAGCAATTTATGCAGATTCAGGTCGCCACAAACAATCAGAACACTCAGGCAATAAATGACTTGTGGGGCACCATCAATAAGATGAGCACGACATTGAGCACTCTTGAGAAAAGGAAATACCCAGCACAGCCTCAGCCTAATCCTCAAGTATACCGGAAACAACAACAGCAAGTGCATAATGTCTCAGGGGAGGTTTTTGAGACAGCGAAGGTCGTTCTTACTTTGAAAAGTAAAAAGGAAGTTCCCCAACCAAAAATGACTATGGATACACAGGTAGTTGCTCCTACACCTGAAGATGCAATAGAGACTGGTGAAGTTGAAAAAGAACCAGAGGTAGTGAGACCAGAGCTGAAGAAGCCTGTGAGTGCAAATGCTTAAACTAGTAGGGGGAACCAACCTGTGGTTCCCTATTCTCAGAAATTGACAGCTGGCCAAAAGAACAAATACCACACTGAGATTCAGGAGATTTTCAAGCAAGTAAAGATTAATATTCCACTCTTGGATGCCATACAACAAGTGTCTTCATATGTAAAATTTTTCAAGGACTTGTGCACAGTGAAGATGAAGCTGAATGTAAAGAAGAAAGCTTTCCTAACAGAGCAAGTCAATGCATTGATATTGAGCGAGACTCCTCAGAAGTTCAGAGATCCCGGCTCTCTCAACATTTCCAGTATGATCGGTGAGTCACACATTGGGAGAGTTTTACTTGATTTGGGGAGTAGTGTGAACTTGCTACCGTTCTCAGTGTATGAGCAGTTGGGATTGAGTGAACTGAAAAATACCTCCATCATGCTACAGTTGGCTGACAGATCAGTTAAGGAGCCGAGGGGTATTGTTGAGGATGTGCTGGTCCAGGTGGACAAATTTTACTACCTAGTGGGTTTTGTAGTTCTTGATATGCAACAACCAACCTTCACTATTTACCAAGCTCTTGTCATTCTTGGAAGACCATTTCTGGTTACGTTAAATGCTTTGATTAATTGCAGAAGTGGAGTTTTGAAGTTTACTTTTGGGAACATGGCACTTGAGTTGAACGTTTTCAATGCTTGCAAGATGCCAGCACATTTTGATGACACAAGTGATTTGAATGCTGTGGAGAGTTTTGACACCAACATAATTTATTTGCTCAACTTTTCCTTTCTCTGATAATGATTCTATTTTTCAGTCACATGAATTTTTACTTGATGAAAAAACTGACCATGTTGATAAAAATGTCTTTGAATTTTTGGATTATTTTGTAGATTCTTCTTTACCACTTGAAGTGCAATTTGCAGGCGCAAGATAAAAACCCCAGTTTGAAACTCTTCCACCACCAGACATACTTAAATCTTCAGAGGAAGAAGTTCCCCAGTTGTAACTGAAACCACTTTCTCAAGATTTAAAGTATGTGTTTCTTGGTCCTGAAAAATGTACTTTTCTTGTGGTGATTTCCTCAGAGTTAAATCAGAAGGATGAAGCCCAGTTGATTGAAGTCTTAAGAAAGCATCGAGGTGCAATTGGTTGGACAATAGCCAACATCAAAGGTATTGATGCTGCTGTTTGTACTCACAGAATCTATCTTGAAAATGATGCTAGACTAGTTTGTGATGTTCAACGTAGGCTCAATCCTACCATGAAGGAAATTTTCAAAAAGGAAGTGCTTAAGCTGCTCGCAGTGGGTATCATTTACCTAATCTCAGATAATAAGTGGGTAAGTCCAACTCAAGTGGTACAAAAAAAATCTGGTTTAACTGTTGTAAAAAATTATAAAAATGAGTTGATTCCAACTAGAATGATTACTGGTTGGAGAATGTGCATTGATTATAGAAAACTTAATTCAGCCAGTATGAATGATCATTTTCCTTTACCATTCTTGGATCAATTTTTAGAAAGAGTGGCTGGTATTACATTTTATTACTTTTTGAATGGATATTCTGGTTATTATAAAATTGTTGTAGCGCCTGAGGACTAGGAGAAAACCACTTTCACCTGTCCTTTTGGCACCTTTGCTTTTACCATAATGCATTTTGGTTTGTGTAATGCTCCAGCTACTTTTCAGAGATGCATGATGAGTATTTTTTTAACATGATTGATGATATTTGTGAAATAGTCATGGATGACTTCTCTGTTTTTGGGAAATATGAAATCTTTTGATAGTTGTTTGCATAATTTGGCACGTATTCTTCAGATATGTGAGGAAAAAAATATTTTACTTAATTGGGAGAAATGCCAATTTATGGTTACTCAGGGCATTGTGTTGGGACATATTGTTTCTTCTGAAAGTATAATGGTCGACAAGGCAAAAATTGAATTAATATCTAAACTTGGTATCCCTAGGACGGTTAAGGATATTTGTTATTTTCTTGGCCATAATAGCTTTTATAGGCAATTTATTCAAGGGTTCAGTTCTATTGCAAAACCTTTGTACACTCTTTTACAAAATAATATTGAATTTGTTTGGACTGATGAGTGCCAAAAAGCTTTTGATACCCTTAAAAAATCGATTACCACTGCCCCTATTATGCAACCCCCGCAGGGGGACCTTCCCTTTGAAATCATGACTGATGCAAGTGATTATGCCTTAGGAGCTGTTTTGGGGCAGCGTGTGGATAATAGACCTTTTGTGATTTATTATGCCAGTGGAACCTTGAATGATGCCCAGAAAAATTATACCACTACTGAAAAAGAATGGCTTGTAGTGGTTTTTGCACTTGATAAATTTCAAACTTATATTCTTGGTTCTCCTGTTACTATTTTCATTGACCACTCTGCTCTTAAGTGTTTGTTGGCTAAGAAAGATGCAAAACCACACTTGATTCGCTGGATTTTACTACTTCAAGAGTTCAACATCAACATTAAGGACAAGAAAGGAGTTGAAAACGTGGTAGCTGACCACCTCTCTAGATTGCCATCATCCTCGTCTTCAAATGTCAGCCTTCCTCTTGATGATAGTTTCTCGGATAAGCAGTTGTTTGTGATTAATAGAGCTCCCTGGTATGCTGACATAGTCAACTATCTGGTGACTGAGCGAATGCCTTCTAAATAATCCACCCAAGATAAGCGTCGATTTCTCTCTGAGGTACGACACTTTTACTTTGATGATCCATACCTTTTCAAATATTGTTCGGACCAATTTATTCGAAAATGCATTCCTGATGATGAGTTTTTTTTTTGTCGAAATTTTGTCATATGGGTGCATGTGGTGGTCATTTTTCGGCAAAGAAAATAGTCGCTAAAATTTTGCAAAGCGGTTTTTACTGGCCGTCCATGTTTAAAGATGCTCATAATTTTTGTAAGGCTTGTGAGCCTTGTCAAAAATTGGGATCCATTAGCAAAAGAGACATGATGCCTCTTTCCCTATTCTTACCTTAGAAATTTTTTATTGTTGGGGAATAGAGTTCATGGGACCTTTTTTCGATTTTCTTTGGAAATACATTTATTTTATTGGCTGTGGATTATGTTTCAAAATGAGTGGAGGCCGTCGCTTGCAAAACAAATGACCATCGTGTTGTCCTAAAATTTTTGCAATCTCTGTTTGCTCGCTTTGGCATGCCCAAAGTTATTATTAGTGATGGGGGTTCTCATTTTTACAACAAACCATTTTCTACACTCATGAAGACATATGGTATCACACACCGAGTTTCTACCCCTCATCACCCTCAAACAAATGGGCAAGCAGAATTGGCAAATAGAGATATCAAAATTATTTTAGAGAAAACTATCAATCCTAATAGGAAAGACTGGTCAGTTAAGCTTCTTGATACTTTGTGGGCTTATATGACAGCTTTTAAAACTAATCTAGGAATGTTCCCTTATCGATTAGTTTATGGTAAAGCTTGTCATTTACTTGTTAATATTCACCATCGAGCTCTTTGGGCTATAAAACATGTTAACATGTCACTTGATGAAACTTCAGGGTTGAGAAAATTGCAGATCAATGAATTGGATGAAACTCGTCGGGATGCTTATGACAACGCTCAGCTGGCAAAGGAATGCATGAAAATTCTACATGATCAGAAAATTCATCCCAAGCATTTCACACTTGGCTAGGAAGTTATTCTTTACAACTACCGTTTACATATTTTTCCTGGTAAATTGAGATCCCGATGGAGTGGGCCGTACATTGTAAAGAAGTTTCATCCTTACGGGATGGTAGACATTGTCAATCCAAAGAATGGCAATAGCTTCACTATCAATGGACAACGTCTAAAGCCGTTTCTGAAGGTCTTTGATCCACACGAAGAGATCTTGCTTGTGCAAGATTACAAGGAAGTGTTTTGATCTTTTCCCCCTTTACAGTTTTCTTTACTTGAATTTTTTTTATTATTATTTGTTGTTTTGCTTTGATTTTATATTTCATGTTGATTTTTTTTTTTTTTTGCTTGCTTATTTCTGTGCACTTTGTTTTCTTTCATTCGATTCATTGAGGACCATGTCTCTCACTAGTTGGGGGGTAGCGTGTGTGCACAGATTTAAAAAAAAAATTGCATTAATATGATGTGCATTGATACATATATGATTGACACACACTCCATTTCTAGTATTTTGTGAAATCTAAGCATCTTCGTGGAGTAGTTGAGCAGAATTATTTTGTCAAAATTTATTTTCAAGCTTAAGCATAGAGCATGATTTTTTATGCATCATATTTTATTGATATGTGGCTTGAAACACCGGGATGCTATACTTATTGAGATGAGACTTGATAATATTTTTGTAGAACGAAAGGCAAATTTTGAAGGACATTTTGCATATGCTTACACTTGTAGTGTTCCTTATTTATTGTTCATTGATTTAACATAGGAGAAGTAAACTGCAGGACTACGGAGCCATGCTTTCCAAAACAAACAATAAAAAAAGAAAAAAAAAGAAGAAAAGGAAAAGAAAAAAAGAAAAAGAAAATAGATTTGAAAAGAATAATAAAAAAAAAGGATAAAGGCGACTTAGTGAACTTTTCTAAGTAAAGGGTTAGAAACAATTACCCAAGATTTTGGGGGTTGAGTGTTCAACCTTTAAAAACAGAGCTAGCGTGAAAACTGCTAGTCCATTGAACTTTGAGGTAGTTAGAATCAACAATGATTAATCTTAAGATTGAAAAATCCTATGACAAATCATGGCTTGTAATGAGGAACACACAACCAGTTTAGCTCCACACAACCATTTGAGTTCTGCGACATTTGCCTCAATTCTATGTGAAAAATTATTGAGATAGTCTTGGTGGGTATAGTCCCTAGGGTTGAGTAGTAACGTGTCACTTTTGTGAGAATTCAAAATTGTGTTTGATTGTTTCTGTTTGGATTTCGATCTTTATGCAATACTCATTTCAATTAATTTTCAATATTTTGCTCAATGATTAGCAAAACAATAGTTGGGGTGTGATTGAGCTGAGTTATTGCATTTTTTATACATTTAGGACCAATATATTTTATTTATTTCATTACATTATTATTGGTTTTAGATGGAAAAATGGTTAAGATGAATAAATCGAGTTGTGATTTAAATTGGTTAATAGCATGATTTATGCTTAATTTTATAATATGTGATTTAATTGGACAATGTTCATTCACATATATGCACAACATATTTTTTTATATTTTATTATTCTTTTTTATTTTATTTCTTTTCTAATTTTTATTTATTTTTATATAGGCAAAGAAATGAATGAGAAAAGTCAAAGAAATAAAGCAACCACTTGGTCTCTCACATGCATATAACCTCTAATACCCAGGTAACAGTCAATCTGCGGTTCTGAATTCTTGATGTCCTTGTCAAGCCATTCCATTATGGGTAACACGACTCAAGTTCGACACTGATGCCATTTTTAATGACTCGTACAAAGTCCAAGCCACATATGAGTCTAAAATCCAAAAGAACTAGAAAATGTTATGATTTTCTCTCTCTCACACACACATCCCAGACATCTTTTATGTTTATAACATTTAGTAGTTCACCAATACAAGGATGGAGTTTTCTTTCTTATAATAGCTACTTTCTGTTCTTGAAACCTCATGTCCTACAGTAATAGAATGAATCTATGCTCTAACGTATGATTTTTGGTAAGTTGCTCCAATCCGTGAATATAGCAGTTAATTAACATAGGTAACGCACTTGAGAAACAAGCAGCATGAATATTATTTGTATCTGTGCTTGAAGTCCTGTGTCCTACATTAATAAAACGAATCTATGCTTTAATGTATAACTTTCGATAAGTTGCTCCAATCCATGAGTTTATCAGTTAAACATACGGAACATACTTTGAGAAGCAAGCTACATGACTTCCATTAATTCAAGCTATATTCCTTGCAAAGGTGAGAATATATATTTGTTTAGTTTATAATCAGATATGAATACCTCGTTAATTTTCTATATCCTTTGTGGTGAGAATAATGAAAGTTCACATCCTTAAGAAATTTTCTAGGATACCTCCAGAAGTCACAATTGATTTAACAATACAAACAATTCTTGTTCTACTCCGCAAAATAATTGAAACAAGAATATGATATATGTTTTCCTAGAAATAGATGTCCTATCCCCAATAGCCACTATATAGCTATATAGTGCTGTTCTTTGTGAGGAAAAGAGCCAAAAATGAACTTGCATCCAAGCATAATTAACCACTTAGGAAAATGGGTTACTACCCTTTTTGTATTTACTACTCTTTTTGTATTTGATTTTTTTTAATTTTTTATTTTACATAATGCTTAAGGAAGTAACTACTATTAAAATTATATATTTTTTTAATTTTTTCTTAATGATTAAGTATGTTAAAAAAATACTTAAAGAAAATGATAAGAAAATAAATATATTATAATTAGTAAATGGGTAGTAAAATGGTAGTAACCCTATCACTATCCAACCACTTAAAATAAGCATCCCAGAGAATGGAACACCACGAAATGCAGGTGCACAGGCTTGATTTAAATGGTTTGTTATTTAGAAAATGGCATTTACCATAAAAAAGTTCACCTCATATCATCTTACTTGCATTTATTCTTCTAGGTCTGAGGTACCAAACACAAAATTTCTGTAAATATCTCTCTACTTGTAAATTGTGTATCTAGCAAGATATAACCAGAACCACAGGAGAAAATAAAATGCCTGCTGGAAAAATGACACAAGTGGTATAGTCATTCATATCCAGAATGCTCTGTTAGTCACTGTTAAATCCTAGAAATAATCTAAAGATTGTATCTACTCTGAAAACACAATTCTCTAATTAGAATATATAAATTTCTTTGAATTTGAACAGCAGTTTAGTCATTCAACTTCTTTTTTTTTTCATTTTTGATTTTAATCTCGCAAAAGTTGTGCTTGGCCAATGCAAATATGAAATTTCAAAGTTTCCAAAGTTGTGCAATTATAGGGGTTGAGGACGTGTTTCATTGCTACACACTCCAATCTCCTGCAACCAAAGAGTAAGATGGCTTGAGGGGTTGAATGGGGCCCCCCCGATGCCTAAGTCAATAACGATATTAGTATTCTTAGAGCCAATTATTCGAGAGTTTCATTAGCGTACCTGGGTTCTTTAAATAGAGGACTTGCCTTTATGGGATCGCCCGGACTAACTGTCTTGCCCACTATTTGAAATTCAAACCCTTAGCCTTCTGGATATCCACTCCTTTTGAATAAGTGAATATCCTAATTGCTCCAAGATAAGCAGGCGAGCATTCTTAACTTTAACAAACTAGCCTGAGAGTTAATGGGCCAGAGGGGTTTGAGCCTTGAGTGGCGTGATTTGTTGGGCCCCAATGACCCAGGCTAGGGGTGGTACCCCGCGACCCTTATGGTGGTATTAAAGCCCTTATAGGTGAGTGGCTCAGCTCCTGATTCAGCTCGGATACTTTTGATTCGGAAGCAGTCAAATTTTTCTTGCAAGTCTCCCAACTCCTACTCAACGTCAAGAAGTGGCGATCGTACTCCTTAAGAGAACTCAGCCAAATCCTGCTCTGCCTTAGTTTTCTCGCCCTGAGCTATGCTCAGTCGGGTGTTGGTTTCCCGGCATTCTTCCTCAGAGGCAGTCAGGCAGGTAATGTAGTCAGCTTTTGCTGCCCGCAATTCCTCCACCTCTTTTTCCACTTCGCTCAGGCAGGGCGGCCAGATTGTCTTCCTCAGCCTCCCTATCAGCGGCGTTAGCCTTGTACAGCGCAACTTCTTTCAATGAGCTGGCCAACTCAGATTGGAGAGAGGCAATCTGATCCTGAAAGGTGGTTTCAACTCGGGAAAGTTCCTCAGCCAACTTTTCTTTCTCCGCTCGGGTAGAGACAACAGCCTCGTGGGCTTTGCCAATGAATAAGCGCATGGAGTCGTTTCCCTCCTCGAACTCCATACGATCTTCCACCAACACAATAGCCAACTTGTCAACTCCATGCAAAAGCCTAATCAGGACAAGGAGATAACAACCTAATGAAAAGGTAAAATAAAAGAAGAGTGGAAAACTCACTAGGAAAAGGATGCTACTTAAGTTGAGGATAGTAGAGCGGAAAGCCTCATCACGGCGCGATCTGAAAGCCCGAGAAACGTCATCACGCCGAGAAGAGGAAGTATCATGGCGAGGACTTGGAATCTGAAAAGAGACCCCAGCAGCATCCTCCAAGGTAAACGACTCCTAAACAGTGTGAGGCAACGGATCAATAGTCGCCTGAACATAAGTCACAGCTATGTGGTCGACTTGGGGAACGACAACATCATCTCGAAATGGAGACTCGCGGGGAGGGCTAGTTTGACCATCACCGGCAGGAAAGGTTGGAGAAGGTTCCCCACCCCCGGGGAAGTGTTGAAGGGCAGGGAAGTGATGCACAGCCTGCTCCCACTGGCAAAAGATAAGTTTGGGAAGATAAAAGGCAACTCAGGAGTGTCCCCACCCGAAGCTGTCGAGGCAATATGAGATGGCTGGCCACTCATGGGAGGGGCATTAAGGAAGTTCGGGTTCATAACAGAGACAAGATCATCCCCTTCTAGAGGAGGGGCCCCTTTGGGATTGACTGCTAGCCCAGAAGTCTCGACATCTTTTCCTGAGGAAGCTTCCGACCTAAGGGCTTCCTCAGCCTCCAATATGAAGTCTAGTTTGTCGTCTGCCTGGTCCATGATGTCGTCTAACGAACTGGACCGGGGTACTGGAGGGTTCCTCAACCCCTCTCCTTTGCTAGCTACAAGGGGGAAAAGGGACACCCCGGGAAGAGCTAGACGCGTCCGACAACTTGGCCACAAGGCAATCTTTCTTCTTTTTACCTCCTGCCTCTGGAGGTGACCCCCTTTTTTGGTTTCCCGCTAGTGAGGGGGCACCCAAAAATTTGTAACCAAGCACATGGGCTCGGTTAGGTACCATCCGAAATCTGTCAATGTTGGTGGGCGTCAAGAGGGAGTCAGACCAAGTGAACCTGATGTTAGCCATCACCCAAGATTGAACCAGGGGGATGCAAGCTTCTTCTCAGGAAGACAACAAAACCTCAATGTCACGCTCATCTGGAACGGGTGACCAAGACACTCGAACGAGGAATTCTCGATGTGAGGCTTCATCCGCTAGAAATTCCCACCCCTACCTGAAACAAAGAAAAACTTCTTCTGCCAGTCCTTGACATGGGAATACTTACACTCTAACAGTTAACTGCACTAGTTTGCTACGGGACCTAAAGCTACAAAGGTTCCCATCTAAACGCCTAAACCCATGGAGAGAGAAAAACTCCCGAGCGGTAAGATCAGGAAAATCATCCCTAGTGGCTTCAGGACCCGCCGCCACAGAACGCAGCAGGCCATGAAAATATGCCAAGCATTAGGCACCAATTGGGTCGGCGCAAAGCCTAAGATGTCTAAGATGTCCCTAAGATGTCTAAGCCTAACATCTCCTTCGATGTTAGGGTTCGCTGCAGCACCGTCACGATGGACAGAAGGCTCGTGGAGTCACGAAGAACTGCCGCCACAAGAAGGGCTTGTGCCTTTGTCTTTTCTAGTAGCCATGGACACGCCGAAAATAGAGGAAACAATGCAGGAAGGAGGAGAAGACTTGAAGACTCGAAGGGTTTCAGACGCAGGAAAAGGAAGGGAACATGAAGCTTGTGCAAGAAGGTAGGAAGTGAAAGAAAGAAAAAAGCCGTCAAGTAATTCCACTAAAAGGGTTGAACGACATCTAGTATGAAAGTCCCATCACACCATGTGTAATGAGACTTCATGGGGTAGTTGGAGATGCGTCAATTAATTCCACTAAAGGGGTTCAACAATATCTAAAGTCCCATCACACCATGTGTAATGAGACTTTGCGGGGTAACTGGAAGAGTTTTAATACCACCATAAGGGCTCGCAGGGTACCGCCCTAGGCTTGGGTCATGGGAGCCCAAATAATCACGCCACTCAAGGCTCAAACCCCTCTCACCCATTAAAGCTCAGGCTAATTTGTTAAAGATAAGAACGCCCACCTGCTTATCCTGGAGCGATTAGGATATTCACTCATTCAAAATGAGTATATAACCCGAAGGCTCCAGGGTTCAAATTTCAAATAGTAGGCAAAGTAGTTAGTCCGGGTGATCCCAAAAAGGCAAGTCCTCTATTTAAAGAATCCAAGTACACTAATGAATCTCTCTCAAATAATTGACTCTAAGAAGACTCATATTATTATTGACTTAGGCATCGAAGGGGCCCCATTCAACCCTCCAAGCCATCTTACTCTTTAGTTGTAGGAGATCGAGAGTGCGTAGCAGTGAAACACGTCCTCAACAATTGGGATAGTAAAACATTAGAAATTCCAACCACATCAGGTCATATAGTTAAAAAATTTACATCTCCCATACAATCTCCTATAGGGTAAAGCTTTTATTTAGCTTATCAATAAGCTAGAATTAACCAACGCTAGAGGTAGAACGAAAATTCTTCTCTCTATTCTCGAGAGGGAGTATGAGATGAAGCTAAGGGGGGACCACTTAGAGTTCCTAACGGTTTATGTAGTTGGAGGCAGGCGGTACGTAGCTGGGTTGTAACAGATAGTACGGTGTTCACGGTGGCTGTAGCAGGAGGAAAGGTACGGGGATAGCACCGGTAACTAGAAACGGGGTGGTAGAACGAAAAATATCGGAGGCTCTGGCAGAATTGTATCGGAGGAGTAGGGTGGAAAAATGAATGAGGTAGAGGAGAAATGGGAAAGACTCTGTTTGACGGAGGAGGAGGGGATAGAAATAGCCATTGATGAATCGGTTACAGAGGAAATCCAATATAAAAGGGAGTGTAGTTTGGTTGGTAAAATCTGTATGGAGCAAAGTATTAGGAAGGAAGTTGTAGAATCAACAATGATGAAAGTTTGGAGAATCAGCAAGCCAGCAAAGTTCACTGAGGTGGGGCATAACTTGTTCACCCTTACTTTTGCAAACCATGCAGATAAGCAAAGAGTATGGAGTGGGAGACCGTGGTTATTTGTTTCGCACCTACTTGTACTGAAGATGTTTGAGGAATTTACACCACCACAGAGTCTGAAGTTTGAGCAAGAGAGCTTCTGGGTCCAAATGCATGATATGCCTCTTGGCTGTATGAATGAGGACCATGGGAAGAAGATAGGGAAGACTATTGGCGTGGTGGAGGAAATGATGTGAACTCAGATGGCAGTGGATGGGGAAGATTCCTGAGAGTCCAAATCAGGTTAGATATCCACAAACCTTTGGCTCGAGGTAGATTTATTAATTTTAAAGGAGAAAAAATGTGGATTCCTTTAAAGTATGAAAAATTGCCTAGAATCTGCCTTACTTGTGGATGTATGGTTCATGGTAAATTAGGATTTGGAGGGGAAGGGGAACAAAAGGAGCAATATGGGTCGTGGCTGAGGGCTGAGGCTAAATCTGGTTCTAGAGTGAAGGATAGAGAAGGTTTGCAGGACAGAAGGAGGGGGGAAAGTAGTGCTCATTCAAATGTGGGAGATGAGGGGTTTGGGAAGGGATATAAAAAAGATAGGGGGGAGGAAGTCAGTGGGGACTTGTTACCTGGGATGGGAGAAGAGGATAAAGTTGTAGGGACTGGGGGAGAGGGTAGTGTAGGAGAAGAGGTGAAAGTTGTAAAAGACACACAGGTGGTAGAGGGGGAAAAGGAGCAGGGGCTTAAAGTTGTAGGGGTTGGGGTGGACCAGAACTGTTGGCTGGGAAACCATTGACAAGAGGAGGGTGGAAGAGGAAAGCTCGAGAGAAGAAACAAGTAGTTGTTAGAAAGGATGTTTGTTTAACTAGAAAAAGATCAAAAGATGAGGTAGAAGTAGGAGAAGGGGAGAGTGGGAAGCATAAGAAAGGCAGATTAGATCTTGAAGGAAGAGGGATGGAACTTCACCAAGAGTTGGCAGAGGCTGCTCAACAGCCCTGCCAATCCCAATGAAAATCCTAAGTTGGAACTGCCAAGGGCTTGGGAACCCTCGGACAGTTCAGGACCTTTACCACATGGTGGAGGATAAGAGACCCGATTTAGTCTTTTTAATGGAGACTAAACTAAGAGCAGAAAGATTTGATTATTTGAAGAAAAAATTAAAATGTGAAGGGTGTTTTGTTGTGGAGTCAGCAGGGAGAAGGGGGGTTTAGCTTTATTATGGAACAATGTGGTTAAAGTTGAAGTCATTAACTACACACAAAGGCATATAAATGTGAAGATTGTTGAGGAAGAAGATAAGGATAGTTGGATTCTCACATGTTATTATGGGCAGCCAGAAACTGTTAAAAGAGCCGAAGCCTGGGATTTTTTTGAGTCCTTAAAGCCTAAGGCGAACCAAGGGTGGTGTGTAATTGGGGACTTTAATGAAATTGCAACCAATGATGAGAAGGTGGGGGGAAATCCAAGACAGGAAAAACTGAAGGAGAGATTTAGGTCAGCTTTGGAGAAAGGGAATCTTTCTGATCTTGGATGGAAAGGGAACAAGTTCACATGGAGTAATAAACATGAGGATGACACCTTTACAAAAGAAAGGTTGGATAGGACAGTGGCCAATCCAAGTTGGGCACATCTGCATAAAGATTACTGGGTGGAGGTCTTAGCAGGAAGATGTTCAGATCATAGGCCTTTGCTATTGTCTTCGAGTAAGAAAGGAAAAAATATCTGGAGAGGCAAGAAAGTATTTAGATATGAAGCTGGTTGGGCCAAAGATGAAGAATGTGAAGGAGTCATTAGAAGAGAGTGGGATAGAAGGGAGGAGAGGGGTGAGCAGTCTATGAATTTCATGAATCTATTGGATAATTGCAGCAAGGCACTTGGGATGTGGAATAACCAGAACAAAGTTAACAGGGTGAAAGTTATTAAAGAGAAAACATAATACCTTAAGAAGCTACAAGATGATGAGGGGAGGCACAACTCAGCAGAGATTAAAAGGGTGCAAAGAGAGGTTGGGATTTTGTTGGAGAAGGAAGACCTGAAGTGGAAGCAAAGGGAAGGAATTGGTATGCCTCGGGTGATAGGAATACAAAGTTTTTTCATGCTTGTGCAAATCAGAGAAGAAGAAAAAACAGCATTAGTCAAGTGATGGATGATCAAGGTAGAGTCTTCAGGGGTCAGGTGGAAGTTGATGAAGCTTTCATATCTTATTTTAAGAGGTTGTTCTCTACCTCAAATCCTAACACAGCTGCTATGGAGAAGTGTCTACATAATATAGTACCTCGGGTGACAAGTGAGATGAATGAAAGATTAAGTAGACCCTTTAGCAAGTTGGAGATAGAAGTTGTTATCAAAAGTATGGCTCCTTTGAAGTCACCAGGTCCTGATGGTTTTGGTGCTTGTTTCTACCAAAATCATTGGGCAACACTGGGGGATAAGGTGTGCTTGATAGTCTTAGATCTGCTAAATGGTAAAATCCCTTTCTCTTCAGTTAACCATACGTTTATTGTCTTGATTCCCAAGTCTAAGGATCCTAAGTTGGTTACTGAATATAGGCCTATCAGCCTATGTAATGTGATTTACAAAATGGCTTCCAAAGTGATAGCAAACAGACTCAGAAGTGTTGTCAGCAACTATTTCAGCCAATCAAAGTGCCTTTATTCCTGGTAGGATCATAACTGATAATGTTATGGTAGCTTATGAGGTTTTACATTCGATGAAGGTGAGCAAGAAGGGTAAAGAAGGCAGTATGGCTATCAAACTGGATATGTCTAAGGCTTACGATAGAATTGAGTGGCCTTATGTGATTGTTGTTATGAAAAGGCTTGGGTTCTGTGATGAGTGGACAAACTTAATTCTGAAGTGTATTAGCTCAGTTTCTTTTTCTGTGTTAATAAATGGTATACCAGGAGATGTGTTATTGCCCTCAAGGGGTCTTAGATAAGGGGATCCTCTATCCCCTTATCTATTCATATTGTGTGCAGAGGGTTTGAGTTCATTACTCAACAATTCAGATCTTAGGGGGAACACAAAGGGTATCTCAGTAGTTAGGCACGGATTAAGAGTAAATCATCTGCTCTTTGCAGATGATTGCATCCTGTTTGGTAGAGCCTGTGTGGAAGAATGGAGGAAGATGCAGGATTTATTGCTCATATATGAAAAAGCCTCGGGTCAATTTCTGAATAAGGAGAAGACAACAGTGTTTTTCAGTTCTAATACTTCTTTGGAAGTTAAAAGGAAGATTCTATTGGAAGGTGGAGCTATTGTGCAAGGCAGTTATGATAAGTACTTGGGTCTACCTACTATGGTAGGTAGATCAAAGTATAACACATTTAGAAGCTTAAAAGAAAGAGTTTGGCAAAAGATTAGCAATTGGAAGAATTTCTTCCTTTCAGGGGTAGGAAAGGAAGTAATGATAAAAGCTGTCCTACAAGCAATTCTCTCTTATACTATGAGTGTCTTCATGTTGCCTAAAAGGCTGTGCAAAGAGATCAATGTAATGCTGTCCAGATTTTGGTGGAAAAGTCAGAAGAATTCCAGTGGTATTCTCTGTAGGAGTTGGGAGAGAATGAGCCAGTCAAAAGAGGGTGGAGGTTTGGGTTTTAGAAATCTGGCCAGTTTTAATACAGCACTCCTGGCTAAGCAAGCATGGAGAATACTTCAAAACCCATTCTCTATGGCTGCCACCATTTTCAAAGAAAAATATTTTAGAAGTTCATCTCTGCTGGAAGCAAAGTTAGGCAGAGCTCCATCTCAAATATGGAGAAGCATATGGAGTTCTTTGGACCTGCTTAAGGAAGGACTAAGGTGGAGGGTGGGGGATGGCCAAAAGATTAATATATGGGGTCAAAGGCGGTTGCCAACACCATCTTCTTTCAGTGTCCAATCTCCTAATCCTTTTCTGAATACTTGTGTTAAAGTTAAGGATCTAATGATTGAGGGAAGGAAGGTATGGAATGAGGGTTTCATAAAATCAATCTTTTCTGAGGAAGAGGTTGATCTGATAAACAGTATCCCTTTAAGTAAAAGGGACGTGGATGATAGAATGATTTGGGGACCTTCTAAGAAAGGTATTTTTAGTGTTAAATCTGCCTACTACTTAGAGGAATCTAGATCAAGAGCCTCAATAGGAGAACCCTCAGAATAGAATGGCCTGGGAAAGTTTTGGAAGAGTATATGGGGTCTGAACATTCCTGGTATTACAAAAAATTTCCTTTGGAAGGCATGGAATAATCTATTAGCTACCAGGAAAAATTTGATGTCGAAGAGGATGATGCTAGATGCCCTATATGTTTGCAAGAGGAAGAAACAGTTCTACATGTTCTTTGGCAATGTCCTGCTGCAAATGATGTATGGTCAGAATCTGTCAAATCAGTTCAGAAATGGAGGGTGGGAGAAGGGGATCTATTTGGTTTGCTGGAAGTGCTAGCAGAGAAGCTCTCACTTGCTGATATGGAGGAAATTGTTGTAGTTATGAGAGGGTTATGGCTTCGGAGGAACACCTTTGTGTTTGAAAGCAAGCTTCTAAGTAACACATGTGATTAGTGCAGCTAGAGAGAGCTTAGAAGAGTATCAGTCTTCAAATTTGAAGATAACTGAAATTAGACAGCAAGCTAATACATGAGGTTTGGTTCAAAGTTGGAGTCCACCTAGTGTGAATTGGTTTTGGGCTTAGATGGTTTACAGCCTTAGGTGGTTAAGGAATGAGGAGGGGAACTTGTTGTGAGTTGAAAAGCTTTGTGGAACAACCTGCTATAGAAAAGGCTGGGCATTAAGGAAAGCAATGGAGTTATGTGAAGATCTAGATTTAACAAGTGATAATGGTGAGATGCTCAGGTGGTTGTTAATGCATGTGAACATGTCAGATTAAGCTTAGAATTTTGGTGCATTGGAAAATGAAGGTGAAGATGAAGGAGTGGCCTAACTGGTCAGGAAGTTTGCATAGAAATACAAATGCAGCAGCACATACTCTTGCAAAAGCAAGCATTACACATGATTTGAAAAGCATGGATAGAAGATAGATTTTTGTATCTCAGATTGTTTACTGAGAGATTATTGCAATGTTTACTGATATTGAATGTAAGGAGGATTCATTTTTGAAAAAAAGCTAGATTTATCCAGCAAAAGCCAAAAAGTATTTGCCAGCGGAATTCTCACCTTCATATAGTGTCATAATTATCTGGGTACAAACTAAAGACTGGAAATGTCCCTTGAAGATCAAAATTTCGAAAAGGAAAGAGTCAATAAACTAGTGAAATGTACAACGCAATTACCTTCAATGCCCGAATGGAAGACGCCAACGCCGAACAAGCAAAGGTAGTTATTTACGGGCGTGAGGTCGTAGACATTGAGTTTCTTTACTCTTTCGTTTTGATCGTTTTGCGCGCTTGAACTCGAGCTAGAGCTCAACGGAAACAACCGCATCCGCACTACTTTGCCAACCCCTCACGTCCTCAAGTAGAACATATAATATTCCAGGACTCACAAGCTCGCCATCTTCAACGTACCAATCCTTGAAAACCCATGAAAAAATCAAAGAAAAACACAGTAACTAGAAAAATAGTTACGTTGATTCAAAGAAGTAAGTGGAAGGAGAGAAGGCCAGCTTGGAAATTTTATAGGTATTAGCAATAATCGTTTTGCAGAACCATTCTCCGCGACTTACCCAGGAAACAAACGGGGTTTAGAGAGAGAGAGCTTACAAATGGAGAGGAATTGGATGTTGTCTATGGAGGGGAAATGTGGGAGCATTCAAATCATGAATTTGCGTATTAAATCATGAGCTTCGTGGAGTTCTTCCTTTGCTGATCTAATTAAATATTTTGAAATTTAAATATTAATAATGATAAGTAATTTATAGCAGCAAATAGCCAATCTAATTTTTTTTTTTAAACAAAGGGGGAAAAAAACAAAAACTCGTTGTTAAATTTATGCCACCGAGAACATATGAAAATCATTCATAGTGTGGCAATTTGCAAATTTAAGATATGGTCAAGACACATTATTTAAGTATTATTAGACTGCAGAACAATAAGCCATTCTAATTTTAGTGGCTCTCGGACAGAAAACGATTCTCAAACAATGTACAATAATCTAACACCAAGGCAATGGAAAAGGGAGATCCCTTTGTCCAACCTCATTTGATTTGAACCCACTACAACAAATTTGAGTTTTTTCCACGAATTCTTTTTCCACGATACATGATCGTGGCAAATAGTAAGCTGATGACACGAAAGCTGTTTGTGGAAAAAAAGACAAGCCTTTTGCCACGAGATAACGTTGGCGAGTAAAACTTTATGAGAAAACAACATTTTACCACGAAATAAACACTTTTTGCCATGACTAAAAATCGTAGCAAATAAACTTACCAAAAATATCCACTTTTCGTGGGTTATTAGTTTTTGCCACAAGGTTATCAATTTTTTCCGGTGACATTTCCTCGTCGCAAATAGTCTTAACCAGATTTGTATTGCTCTCGTGGGTAATGAGTTTTGGCGACAAGGTTATTATTTTTTCCGGCGACTTTTTCTCGCCACAAATAGCCCAACATTTTAATTATGTGTTGTTAGTATTTGCGGCAGTGTAAAAAGTATTTGCGGCGATAAGAATCCGCCGCAAATATTAATAAAATTAAATCCCCCGCTCCATTCTTCCCCCCCCCCCCCCCAAAACACTCCCACGACTCTCTCTCTTTCTCTCTCGCTCTCCTCTCAACTGTCGAGCCTCTCCCCCCTGCTGCGCCACCGCCACCGCGAACGGCTCCCCTTACTGTCAAGCCACCGTAGGTCTTCCTCCTCAGCTCCTTGTCCTCTCGCCGACTCTCTCTCTCTCTCTCTCTCTCTCTCTCTCCCTCTCGGATCGCAGCAGATCTGTTCCCCTCCTCCGTCTCCAGCCATGGCTATTGCCTCCCTCAGCCGCCCTACGGTTCCGCCAGTCACCATATGTCGCTCCACCCTAGCTCCCGCATCTGTCTCCCTCGCACAGTCTCTCTCGTGGGTCTCCAATGCACACCCCCCCACGGTTGTCTTATTACAATGGCCTTTCCTGCCGCCGTGAGTCGCCATCTCTGCCTCCAACGAAGACGCAGCACCACCACGAGCAACCCATGGACGCAAGAGCACCTCCCGCACGCCTCCTTTGTTGTCCAGCTCTTATGCATGGTAAAGCACTTTTAAGATCCAAAATCCTTTTAGATAGTTTGCGTCCATCGTTCAAATTTGAACTTTCATAATTGTATTTCCAAAAATAGATAATTATTTTAAACAACGCCCAAAACAAGGGACTATCAAAATATTGTTTTCACAAGAAGAAACCATACGTCATGTCTTGTTACTACCACTACTACTACTTCCATGGTCTCCTTCTTCCCTTTTTTTTTCCATGGATACTTCTTTAATCTGGTTTCTTTATCTTTTCCAAAAATCGATCCTTATCTCTATTCTTCAGCCCCTTCGCCTCTTCTATAAGCTATAAGGCCTAGGAAATGAGTCGAACGACATTCTCTATCTTATACAAAAGAGAGGGCTCCAGTGAGCTCTCATTGGTCTTGGGCACCTCCTCGATGGTCGAGGGTACTTTGGTGCTCTTGCGTTTCGTCATCTAAACCTGTCACAATTTTTACCATTCCGGTTTGGTAATGTTAGTGGAAACTACCATAGTAAGATTTCAAGAAGTTTCAGCAAGTAAACAGTCAACATACATCAGATATCTAGGAATATACAACTAAACCACAATTAAATGCAAACCACAAATGAGTGCATGGACATGAACATTGGCGTTAAAAGTTTGACATATGCAACATAGACTGTTCATAAAAACATCTTTTCATCTTTTAGACTTCTTATCAAATGTTAATATCATTTGAGCTCGGGTACTTGTTCTTGTCATAACATATCATGTCATTCTTATCATTTCATAACGTGTCATCCCATCCTTATCATTTCATAACATATCATGCCATTCTTATCATTTCATAACATATCATATTGTGATCATATCACATCGTAACATATCATGGCATAACATAACATATCATAACTTATTATATCATGGCGTATCATATCGTATCATATCATAGAACCCAAATGCCTTGTTCATTTCAAGATTCACATGGATGGATACCTCACGGCTCCCCTAAGCACTGTGTGTTCACCGCTAGTTATCGCATCAACCAATGATCCACTTGATCGAGCTGACTACGTCATAACATCAACTTATTATTTATGGCAGTTCGCTTACTTCGCCTTCACCGTATGGCACCCACTAGCTTTAGGTGCAACCTTGCTCTGGTATCCTTTCCTTAAAGGACCATTCAAGACTTGTCGACAATACTTCATCGACCCAATGGTCTCCACTCAAATTTGAACACTCCAGAGTCAATATGGAATTCCACTAGGGCATTTCCCCGTCTTAGCATTTCGGGTCATGATAAATCGTACTTTGACTCTTTTCTTTTTTGAAAACATAGACTTCTATGCATGAGACATGAACACATGATGTTACACTTTACCTTACTCATGCAGCATGTACAACCCGAAACATATATGGTCAAATTCTCAATGTGCATCTAAGAATATGGCTTGAAAATATTATAACATGCAATCCTATGATGAATACTTGTAAACATAGTTGAATCACACTTATCCAAACCCAAAACAGATTCGGATTCCCTTGATAAGGCCTTGGCTGAATCATACAAGTCCTCCAAACATGAATTTTCATCATCACAACACATATTCTCATACTTTTTTTTTCCATGCATACTTCTTTAATCTGGTTTCTTTATCTTTTCCAAAAATCGATCCTTATCTCTATTCTTCAGCCTCTTTGCCTCTTCTATAAGCTATAAGGCCTCGGAAATGAGTCGGACGACATTCTCTATCCTATCCAAAAGAAAGGGCTCCGATGAGCTCTCATTGGTCTTTGGCACCTCTTCGATGGTCGAGAGTACCTTGGTGCTCTTGCGTTTCGTCATCTAAACCTTTTACAATTTCTACCATTCCGGTTTGGGAATGTTAGTGGAAACTACCACAGTAAGATTTCAAGAAGTTTCAGCAAGTAAACAGTCAACATACATCAGATATCTAGGAATATACAAGTAAACCACAATTAAATGCAAACCACAAATGAATGCATGGACATGAACATTGACGTAAAAACTTTGACATATGCAACATAGATTGTTCATAAAAACATCTTTTCATCTTTTAGACTTTTCATCAAATGTTCATATCATTTGAGCTCGAGTACTTGTTCTTCTCATAACAGATCGTGTCATTCTTATCATTTCATAACGTATCATCCCATTCTTATCATTTCATAACATATCATGCCATTCTTATCATTTCAGAACATATCATATTGTGATCATATCACATCGTAACATATCATGGCATAACATAACATATCATAACTTATTATATCATGGCGTATCATATCGTATCATATCATAGAGCCCAAATGCCTTGTTCATTTCATGATTCACATGGATGGATACCTCACGGCTCCCCTAAGCACTGTGTGTTCCCCGCTAGTTATCGCATCAACCAACGATCCACTTGATCGAGGTGACTACGTCATAACATCAACTTATTCTTTATGGCAATTCGCTTACTTCGCCTTCACCGAATAGCACCCACTAGCTTTAGGTGCAACCTCGCTCTGGTATCCTTTCCTTACAGGACCATTCAAGACTCGTCGACTATACTTCATCGACCCAATGGTCTCCACTCGAATTTGAACACTCCAGAGTCAATAGGGAATTCCACTAGGGAATTTCCCCGTCTTAGCATTTGGGGTCATGATAAATCGTACTTTGACTCTTTTCTTTTTTGAAAACACAGACTTCTATGCATGAGACATGAACACATAATGTTACACTTTACCTTACTCATGCAACATGTATTACCCGAAACATATATGGTCAAATTCTCAATGTGCATCTAAGAATATGGCTTGAAAATATTAGAACATGCAATCCTATGATGAATACTTGTAAACATAGTTGAATCACACTTATCCAAACCCAAAACAGATTCGTATTCCCTTGATAAGGCCTTGGCCGAATCATACAAGTCCTCCAAACATGAATTTTCATCATCACAACACATATTCTCATACTTGCTTTTTCCATTGATACTTCTTTAATCTGGTTTCTTTATCTTTTCCAAAAATCGATCTTTATCTCTATTCTTCAGCCTCTTCGCCTCTTCTATAAGCTATAAGGCCTCGGAAATGAGTCGGACGACATTCTCTATCCTATCCAAAAGAGAGTGCTCCGATGACCTCTCATTGGTCTTGGGCACCTCCTCGATGGTCGAGGGTACCTTGGTGCTCTTGCGTTTCGTCATCTAAACCTGTAACAATTTCAACCATTCCGGTTTGGGAATGTTAGTGGAAACTACCACAGTAAGATTTCAAGAAGTTTCAGCAAGTAAACAGTCAACATACATCAGATATCTAGGAATATACAAGTAAACCACAATTAAATGCAAACCACAAATGAATGCATGGACATGAACATTGACGTAAAAACTTTGACATATGCAACATAGATTGTTCATAAAAACATCTTTTCATCTTTTAGACTTTTTATCAAATGTTCATATCATTTGAGCTCGGGTACTTGTTCTTGTCATAATATATCATGTTATTCTTATCATTTCATAACGTATCATCCCATCCTTATCATTTCATCACATATCATGCCATTCTTATCATTTCATAACATATCATGTTGTGATCATATCACATCGTAACATATCATGGCATAACATAACATATCATAACTTATTATATCATGGCGTATCATATCGTATCATATCATAGAGCCCAAATGCCTTGTTCATTTCATGATTCACATGGATGGATACCTCACAGCTCCCCTAAGCACTGTGTTTTCCCCGCTAGTTATCGCATCAACCAACGATCCACTTGATCGAGGTGCCTACGTCATAACATCAACTTATTCTTTTTGGCAATTCGCTTACTACGCCTTCACCGTATAGCACCCACTAGCTTTAGGTGCAACCTCGCTCTGGTATCCTTTCCTTAAAGGACCATTCATGACTCGTCGACTATAATTCATCGACCCAATGGTATCCACTCGAATTTGAACACTCCAGAGTCAATAGGGAATTACAATAGAGCATTTCCCCGTCTTAGCATTTGGGGTCATGATAAATCGTACTTTGACTCTTTTCTTTTTTGAAAACATAGAGTTCTATGCATGAGACATGAACACATGATGTTACACTTTACCTTACTCATGCAACATGTACTACCCGAAACATATATGGTCAAATTCTCAATGTGCATCTAAGAATATGGCTTGAAAATATTAGAACATGCAATCCTATGATGAATACTTGTAAACATAGTTGAATCACACTTATCCGAACCCAAAACAGATTCGGATTCCCTTGATAAGGCCTTGGCCGAATCATACAAGTCCTCCAAACATGAATTTTCATCATCACAACACATATTCTCATACATGTTTTTTCCATTGATACTTCTTTAATCTGGTTTCTTTATCTTTTCCAAAAATCGATCTTTATCTCTATTCTTCAGCCTCTTCGCCTCTTCTATAAGCTATAAGGCCTCGGAAATGAGTCGGACGACATTCTCTATCCTATCCAAAAGAGAGGGCTCCGACGACCTCTCATTGGTCTTGGGCACCTCCTCGATGGTCGAGGGTACCTTGGTGCTCTTGCGTTTTGTCATCTAAACCTGTCAGAATTTCTACCATTCCGGTTTGGGAATGTTAGTGGAAACTACCACAGTAAGATTTCAAGAAGTTTCAGCAAGTAAACAGTCAACATACATCAGATATCTAGGAATATACAAGTAAACCACAATTAAATGCAAACCACAAATGAATGCATGGACATGAACATTGACGTAAAAACTTTGACATATGCAACATAGATTGTTCATAAAAACATCTTTTCATCTTTTAGACTTTTCATCAAATGTTCATATCATTTGAGCTCGAGTACTTGTTCTTCTCATAACAGATCGTGTCATTCTTATCATTTCATAACGTATCATCCCATTCTTATCATTTCATAACATATCATGCCATTCTTATCATTTCATAACATATCATATTGTGATCATATCACATCGTAACATATCATGGCATAACATAACATATCATAACTTATTATATCATGGCGTATCATATCGTATCATATCATAGAGCCCAAATGCCTTGTTCATTTCATGATTCACATGGATGGATACCTCACGGCTCCCCTAAGCACTGTGTGTTCCCCGCTAGTTATCGCATCAACCAACGATCCACTTGATCGAGGTGACTACGTCATAACATCAACTTATTCTTTATGGCAATTCGCTTACTTCGCCTTCACCGAATAGCACCCACTAGCTTTAGGTGCAACCTCGCTCTGGTATCCTTTCCTTACAGGACCATTCAAGACTCGTCGACTATACTTCATCGACCCAATGGTCTCCACTCGAATTTGAACACTCCAGAGTCAATAGGGAATTCCACTAGGGAATTTCCCCGTCTTAGCATTTGGGGTCATGATAAATCGTACTTTGACTCTTTTCTTTTTTGAAAACACAGACTTCTATGCATGAGACATGAACACATAATGTTACACTTTACCTTACTCATGCAACATGTATTACCCGAAACATATATGGTCAAATTCTCAATGTGCATCTAAGAATATGGCTTGAAAATATTAGAACATGCAATCCTATGATGAATACTTGTAAACATAGTTGAATCACACTTATCCAAACCCAAAACAGATTCGTATTCCCTTGATAAGGCCTTGGCCGAATCATACAAGTCCTCCAAACATGAATTTTCATCATCACAACACATATTCTCATACTTGTTTTTTCCATTGATACTTCTTTAATCTGGTTTCTTTATCTTTTCCAAAAATCGATCTTTATCTCTATTCTTCAGCCTCTTCGCCTCTTCTATAAGCTATAAGGCCTCGGAAATGAGTCGGACGACATTCTCTATCCTATCCAAAAGAGAGTGCTCCGATGACCTCTCATTGGTCTTGGGCACCTCCTCGATGGTCGAGGGTACCTTGGTGCTCTTGCGTTTCGTCATCTAAACCTGTCAGAATTTCTACCATTCCGGTTTGGGAATGTTAGTGGAAACTACCACAGTAAGATTTCAAGAAGTTTCAGCAAGTAAACAGTCAACATACATCAGATATCTAGGAATATACAAGTAAACCACAATTAAATGCAAACCACAAATGAATGCATGGACATGAACATTGACGTAAAAACTTTGACATATGCAACATAGATTGTTCATAAAAACATCTTTTCATCTTTTAGACTTTTTATCAAATGTTCATATCATTTGAGCTCGGGTACTTGTTCTTGTCATAATATATCATGTTATTCTTATCATTTCATAACGTATCATCCCATCCTTATCATTTCATCACATATCATGCCATTCTTATCATTTCATAACATATCATGTTGTGATCATATCACATCGTAACATATCATGGCATAACATAACATATCATAACTTATTATATCATGGCGTATCATATCGTATCATATCATAGAGCCCAAATGCCTTGTTCATTTCATGATTCACATGGATGGATACCTCACAGCTCCCCTAAGCACTGTGTTTTCCCCGCTAGTTATCGCATCAACCAACGATCCACTTGATCGAGGTGCCTACGTCATAACATCAACTTATTCTTTTTGGCAATTCGCTTACTACGCCTTCACCGTATAGCACCCACTAGCTTTAGGTGCAACCTCGCTCTGGTATCCTTTCCTTAAAGGACCATTCATGACTCGTCGACTATACTTCATCGACCCAATGGTCTCCACTCGAATTTGAACACTCCAGAGTCAATAGGGAATTCCAATAGGGCATTTCCCCGTCTTAGCATTTGGGGTCATGATAAATCGTACTTTGACTCTTTTCTTTTTTGAAAACATAGAGTTCTATGCATGAGACATGAACACATGATGTTACACTTTACCTTACTCATGCAACATGTACTACCCGAAACATATATGGTCAAATTCTCAATGTGCATCTAAGAATATGGCTTGAAAATATTAGAACATGCAATCCTATGATGAATACTTGTAAACATAGTTGAATCACACTTATCCAAACCCAAAACAGATTCGGATTCCCTTGATAAGGCCTTGGCCGAATCATACAAGTCCTCCAAACATGAATTTTCATCATCACAATACATAGTCTCATACTTTTACACATTCATATATCAAAACAAGCATGCATAGCACATATACATGTCAAAACCGAAACCCTAATCATGGCATATTTAAAAGGAAAATTATGCTTGCAAGCGGTCCTGCGCACCCATACGTGCACCCATCCAACGTGGCAAGTCAGAAAGTCAGCCTTTAATGAAACGGTGTGGATTTGGAGTTGCAGTGGTCCCCTTGGCCATTTTGGGAGGAATGTTAGTTGGGTCCATGTTAGAAAAGCATATTATTCCGCTAATGATACTTTAGAGTTGCAGAACTTTGTGGACTTAATGCAATGGAGTGAAGAAGGAAAGGGGCCCCACGAGACCCACAAAGGAAATGTTTCATGTATGTGTTCAAGAAGGAAGCAACCTTTTAGATTTTTCCATTGTTCTTTGGTCTTGCCGATCAACCCAAAACAAGACAGAAATTTAAGCTATGATTATTTTGTAAGGAGATGACTGACCTTGAATGAGATTTAGGGATTTCTGGACAATCACCAATCCAAGCAATCCCACTAGCAATCTGCAGCAGATGGAGAAGATGAAGATAGAGATTTTGTGAACTCACGTGCAGATAGAGTTTCTCAGGGACGAGAAGATGAAGCTTTCTGCCTCTTCTCTCTTCTCTTCGTTTTTTTTTCTTTCTTTCCTTTTTTTTTATATAACATTAACATTTGAAAATATCGTCCACGTCAGCAGCGGTACGCATATCGGTTTGCAAATTTGCTTGTATGTAGCAGAATTATTTCGAAATACACTTCAACAAACCATCATGAAAATATAGCATCTCATCCTTTTATCAAAACCGAGCATACATATAACAAGATTCAAGCAATGATAAACAAACAAGAGTTCACAAAATATATACAAGTACTATCAAAAGTAAGTTTGAAGTTTACTTACAAAATTCTGAAGTATAAAATAGTAAAATCTGAAAAGTAAATGCAAGACATATTAGAAGATGACTATAGAAACCCTAGTCTCGAAATAAGAGTGATGTGTGTGTCTATGGTTTTCGAAAATGCTTTCCCACGAAAAAAACCCTCGAATCCAAAACCCTTAAAGACAAGAAACCCTAGCCTTTATTCTAAGTGGAGGTCGTCGCCTTCAATCCCTCTGCACTTTATGTTCAAGAGCTTGAAACAAGAGAATATTTTTGGGTTCTTCATTCTCTTATAGAAAAATCCTAGTTTCTAAAGTGAAAGTGTGTGTACATGTGGGAAAATCTTATAATCGAAACTTGTTGGGGTTGTTTTCCAACTTGGCCGTGTGTGTATGTGCAAGAAATGGTGGAATGGTTCTTAACTCCTTGTGTTCTTCCTCTAGCCAAAGGATTGAAGAAGTATTCTTGGTGGTTTTCAAAATGGTGGCATTTGGTTGGTGAGAGAGTGTGAGCAAATGTAAGAACTTAGAGATAAAATAGTGGTTGTCGAAAACCCTTGGAAACAAGGTTGAAAACTTGAGCAAAAGATCTCCCCTATTTTCGGCAATGCCCTTTTATAGAGCCTCCATCCCTTCTTGAAATGCCAAAGGGCTTGTCCATGGATGCCACTTGGCATCTTAGACAAAGGGGCTCTTCCTCTTCCCTAGGATGACTTTGAAAATCCAAAAGCCTGCTTCACACGTGGCGTGTGGCCTCCTCAAAAACTGAAACCCTCTTTTGCCTCACATTCTCATTATGCCCTTCCTTACTTGTCTAGGTTCAATGTACTTGGTGGCAAAATGGTCAAAACACATAGCTCAATCCTTTTTGGAACTCCACCTCATGTGCATGGTTGCCATGTGGCAAGTAAGTGTGTGTTCCTTGTGTTGGCTGAAACCCTATCTTTTCCCTAGGTGGTCCTTGGCCTTCCCAATGCATTAGCCTTGGCCTTCCCAATGCATTAGTCGTCGCCCCCTCTCTCCTCTCTTGCTCTCCCAACATTCTTCTAGAGCATGTCCTTTCCTCTTCCCAAGTAAGATCTTCTTGGAACTCCACAGGTCTCTTTCTTCATGCTTGACAAGTGTCAATCTCAGAAAAAGGAATCCTCGCATGTGGAGTGTAAGCCCTAACCTTGATGATCTCGTCTTCCACTCACACCTTCTAGAACCTCATGCATGCTGGACAAGTGTCACACTTGCCATTTCCCTGGGTTTCTTTTCTAGAAAAGATGAAATTGCTCTTCTTGTTCCATGTGGCGCCTTCACCTATCCTTAGAAAGCACTTTGGGCTTCCAAACCCTAATGCTATCCTTGTTGGCCGAAATCCTCATGGGCCTTTTTTTTTCTTTCTCTTATGGACTTCCCAAGTTTAGAACTCTTAGGTCCAAAAAATAAAATATACCCTAAGGCTTTTCCACTAACACTTAACATCTTCCAATAACTAAAATAAATCTTCCAAAAATCAAAAGTGGGAACAGGGACTTGGCAAAATCCGGGTTCTCACACATGATCGGTTACGTCGGACTGAACATATTGGTTTAGTCTAGTTCAACTAGTTTACCCTTTTTTTTTTACACCCCTAACATGTAATTAGACACTAGAAAGTATAGTATATAATTAAGTTAGAAATAAGTTAGACACTAGTATAATATAATAACATGTAATACTATGGCATTATAACATTTAATTAGGCACTATAGTATAATTCTTGTATAAAAATAAGTTAGATATTAGTATAGAAGTAAATCAACAGTGAATGATTTAGTTTTAATTTTTAATCTTTGGAAAAACTAAAATTTTAAGGTGCACAAAATGGGCTAAATATGAAGCTTAAAAAACTCAAAAAAAGTCCAAATCTAACTCCACTTCAACAAGTCAGAGTCGGAGTTAGATCAAAACCTACACAAGTCAGACTCGGAGTCAGAATTCAGATTTGAACTCCAAAAAAATTCGATTTAGAGTCAAATTTAGGAGAATTTGACTACGACTATCGGTGCTCACTTTACTTAGCACAATACCAATGACCTTGAACAAGCAAGTACGTCGATAGGCTACCAAAGACCTTGCTCAAGTTAGTACTCCAAGAGGGCACCAAAGGTTTTGCACAAGCTCGTTCTCTACAAGGCACCAAAGACCTTACACGGGTAGTACCTGACAGGACACCAAACACCTTACTAGGGCTCGTATACCAACAAAGCACCAAAAGACCTTGCATAGGCTTGTAGTCTTAAAGCACTTGTAGGAACTAGCTATAGATAAAATAGAAGAACCGCTTGAACCAATCCTTAATGCAATAGAAGTGCGGCTCCAAGCGGGCAACCTAGTACCCCCATCTGGAAATGAAAGCTGCACAGGTTGTTGTCAAGTCGCACATTCCGTGAGTGTAAAGGAACTCCCTAACTTTAAGATCCAGGTGATCCTCGCTAGCTAACTCCAAAACCATGCGCCAGACAATGCAACAGCACGTAATTAAAATGTGCCACATGTTAGGGTAGAGCTGCAACGGGGACAACAGAAGGGAAGTCCTAGTCCATTAGAGAACATCGAGGGAAGCAACGCCACCTTCACAGTGAAACCCTCCTAGTTTACAGCCCCTGACGGGCCGCTGGAATTTTCAAAACGGCAGAGTCAAGCACTTTGTAGGCCGACCTCAGGTCAGCTGAGAAACAATCGAAGTCTAGTGATATCCACTGAAGTGTTGAGAGTCTCCCCAAACCTCGTGAGGATCCATACCTACATGGCCCCGAAAAGGTCCTCCGAGCAGGAGGAGAGTGAACCCTGGGAGGCGAAGTGGGAGAAGCTTTTGGGCACCATTAGAAGAAAGGAAGGCAAGTCGAGAAAGGATGAAGCACGAAAAGAGGAGAAACGAGAGACCTGAGAAAACTCAAAAAGGGCAACGAAAGTAGGGAAAATGTGTGAGAAGGAAGACGATGGGATGGGACTAAGGTTTAAATAGGATTTTGCGTCGTCTGTGCTACCCTGACCAAAGGGCGACACGTGTTGCCCTAAAAGTAAGATAACATAAACGAATCCCATGAAACCCGTTGCATGAATAGACGTGGAGGGGCAAACAATCGCATGTAACCCAAATGTGGGGGAACGAACTGACGCACGCAGTAAGTAACCCATTCGTCAAGTATAACTGACCAATGGGGTGTTGAGACAAAAAGAGAGGAGGAAGGAAAGGGAGGCAAGAAGGAAACATTCACACTACAAGTCGTGACGGAGCCACACCTTATTTAAGGAACAGATATGAGACAGGAGATCAAGGCGAGCCCTCCTGTCCCTGACAAGTTGCACGGAAGGTGGACACACCCACCCACCTGCCACTGAGGCGTGGCCTGGGGACTCCACGTCACATTAAAGACAATGTCATGGTGTCCCGTATGAGATACAAGGGCATCTAGCATGGGAGACAAAGTACTATCTCGACAAAGAGGTATAAAAGTCGGGCATCAAGTTAGAATTGACCTTGCATTGCCGGTTGTCGAGCCAAGTACCCAGTGTGCAAAACACATCAACAATCCAAGTTGTTAGGATATAAAATAAATAATAAAATTTTCCATTAGCTTAAGCTTTTGGGACAAGTTGTGATTTCACATGGTATTAGAGCCAGGTTTACTAATAGCCTCAGGCCCAATAGTTCGTGGGAGAAAACGGTTGTTGCTCCTCTGACCTAGGACCCAATGTGTGAGGGGGAGATTGTTGGGGTTGTCCCACATTGGTTGTGGAAGGAGCTGGTGGTCAGTTTATAAGTGTGAGGGAAAGCCTCATTTTTTGAGCTAGCTTTAGAGTTCGAACCATGATTCTACAATCTACCCCATTTAATTAAATATTTCACATGTTGGACCACCCATTGAGGAAGAGTTTGGCTCACACGTGAGGGGGAGTGTTAACATATAAAATAAATAATAAAATCTACCTCATCCCATCAGTTTAACATTTTGAGAAGTGGTGATGTCACACAAGTTTCTAAAGTATAATTATTTTTCGAAGCCAAGCTCTATGTGTCTCCATCTTCTAACTTGAACTATATAAAAAGCCAAGTTAAATTCTATTTGGTATGTTTTAATTGAAATTCTAAAAACATGTATATATAGCTAGTTTTTAACTTATTGGTTGAAAAGATGTACCGTGTTAGGAGAGGTCCAAAAATGTTCCAAACTTATTATCAAATTATCAATATTGTGAACTATTTGAAGCTGATATGCGTGATGCGTCCAAAGCTGCATTGAAAAATAATGGCAAAGTATTAATCGTGGGTGTATCTAGGAGGAAGGATACTTGTAGTCAGCACAATTCAATATATGAAATCAAATGATAGAGGAAGTGACATAATTATATATTAATGACTTAGGCTCCGTAGAAAAGTAAAAATAAAATAGAAAATGTGATGGAGAAGAGAGGAGGCAGAGAGAATTTGTGGGCTTCATCCTTATTATTCTCAATTGTTATTGAATACCCTATTTATAGGCCAATGGGGACAAAGAAAGAATGAAAATACAATAAATCAACTATACTAATTGATTTAACAAATAAACTAAATATGGTAGAAAATAAGTCATATTATTATACATACTAAAATATTATGAATATATTCTATAATAAGTATAGTAATATTCTAACATCCCTTTCAAACTCATTATGATGATAAAGACATCATCTTGAGTTTGTAAATAAGAACATGTTGCCAACCAGGTGGATGAGACTTAGGGATTTGTGGCGTGTGGCGCAAGTGGATGGCTGGCAAAAACAAATCGATGTACAAGATTGATGATAAAAATGCGGGTAGCAATCTGTTAAATGCATAAGATAAATTTAAATAAGTTAAAAAGTTAAAATTTAAATACAATGACTAAATCAAACTACAAATCGCAAACGATAAATTTAAATTTAAAACTGCAAACCACAATAAATTTAAATTTACAGCACCAAAATATTAATAATTCCATAGATTTCATTTAAATATGATATAGTCACAATCCCCCGCATCAATTTTGACAGTCCATGCATTTAAGTCGATGACTATACAGTGATTTTCAATTTTCCTGCATGAAGTTTTATTGATCAAATGCACTATCTTTTCTTTAGTCATTTAATGACTTATAAACCATCAGTCAAGTGATATATGACATAAAATAGGACACATTATGAACTCACATCCACCTCTAACTCTAACTAGTTTTGCATGATGGTAATAATGGTATTGAGTTTCTCACCAATAAAAGGGCCATCCCACAGTGCATCATTCTCAATCATCCACATTAGTTTAGAGTTCACAGCTAGGTCTACAAAATCATATAAATTATAAATTAAATAATGAAAACATTAAAATTATATAAATAATCATTTAAAATTATAAAGTTACCTAATTCAATCATATAGCTCTTGGCATAAAAAATATATACTCCAATGGCGTTGAACTTAACCAATTATGTGTACAAACGCGGGCCTCGACGGTGGTCAGAGGCAATGAACTCCGATAAGCATCCAAGACACGACCTCTGGTGCTAAACGCCGACAAAGAGGCAACTCTCCTTCCATCAAGTTAATATATGGAATGTATCACTAGGTGCCTCGACATCTTCTATAAAGTAACGCCCATCCTCAGACTTACACTACATAATATTCCTTGATGCACGGTTTTGATAATACCGTCGTAACCGTAATAAATTTGAACTTTGTACATGTGTGTCATCCCAGGAAGATGTCGAGCTGGTCGGGCATGAGGAGCTACCATCTTCGGTTGAAGATTGACCACTTTTGTTGTAATGGCTATATAAATCATCAATATCACATTTAAGGGATCTAATAAATTAATCAACGCCCTCATCATTGAGGATGTCCCTAATCCAATCTTCTACAATCGCCAACTTATATCGGAGGTCAAGGATTGTAGTCACAAATAATAATCTATTTATCTTCTCCACATCCCCCCAATATTTATTATATTTATATCTCATCATCATAGTCATTGCATTCAACAAACCCAAATTGTTAGCACAACTCTGTTGCAAGTGGTCATAAAGCCCCGAGAGTTCCTCGAAATACATATTCGTAGTAGGATATTTTGTCCCAGATATCTGCATAGTTATGTCATAAAATAACTTTCAAAATTGAACAAAATACCTAACATTGGTCCAATCAATTTTATACAGCGTACCGAGCCCCCTTCTCCCCCAACTAACTCTAGCAAAGCATACTCATGCCCCCACCTCGACCTTCATCAGTTCGAATGTTATTTGGTACTTCTACGCTACATCCAACATCATGTATGTAGAGTTCCATCGAGTCGAAACATCCAGTTGCAACTTACTGGAAGATGGGATCTCAAGTTGTTCGGTTATTGCCTTAAATTGGCAGGGCAGTTGGGAGGAAGCCCTCACATATCTCACAAGGTTCTGGACTTTAATAATGGAATTATCAACCTCCTTGAACGCCTCAGAAACTATGAGGTTGATGATATGGACACAACATCGAACATGAATAAACTGATTCTCACGAATAATATCCTCATTTACCATCGTATTTGGCCTGATCCAATCAATGGCAGTGTCATTCGCACTGGGATTGTCAATTGTGATACAAAACACTTTTCTGATCCCTCAATCCTTTATACAGTCATCTTCTTGCCAATGGATGAACCCTTGTGATCAACAATTTCTTTGAAATCGATAATCCGCTTCTACAACGTCTACTCATTGTTAATAAAGTGGGTTGTGATACACATGTAGCCCACATTCTGTATGGAGGTCCATGTATCAAACGCAAATAACACTCTCGGGCCAGTGGCGACAAAACTTTCCTTCATCGCTGCCTTCTCCTTGACATGCCTCTTCAAACAATTGTGCATCACAGTATACCGGGAAGACAGCGAGAATCGTGGCTCTAAAGTGTGCACAAATTTATGAAAGCCTGCCTTGTCAATCGTGGTAAAAGATATCTCATCAATGATGATCATCTTCGCAAGAACATCCCTCAACATCTTCTCACTATATTGAGGGATTGATAGTTTCTTAATCTGCGTGCCATCATGGCCGTAGAAGTCTCGTAACTCAGCTTCGCCTGATCAGTTGCTACTAGCCCTTTATGTATGTTATACCGCTAGCAACCCGTAAGATGTACTATTAATACTGACGTGCCTTACTTCTTCGAATGACAACAGCATAGTTGCCCACAGTAGTGGCATCGAGCCTGCGGGTTCTCACGATCACCGGGAACGTTGGTGAAATGTTCCCATATTCACGACCTTTTTTTACTAGATCGTGTTGGTGGATCGGCCTCAACATTCATCAATTCCTCATCCTCATTAAGCATATTAGCATCTTCTAGATCTATTGAGATTCGACTACTTGCACAGGAAGTAGCTACTCTAGATAGGGGTCTACGACCCAAAGTACCTGTCGGTGACGCCAACAGTTGTGCATCATCATCTTGTGGAGAATCGAGGCAAGATGGTGAAGCATTCATAATTTGTGTCCCGTCATTTAACATGTTATGAAATTATCTACAAATTGGAAACACATTGAGAAGGAAAAACATGTGTGTCTAGTCGTGTTTGTAATTTTTTTAAAATAAATAAAATACAAAAAAATGGACGTCCGCTCGAGCCATACTCGAGCGAACAATCTGTGTGATGTTCGCTTGAGCCAAAGCTCGATTGAACAATATGTGTGACGTTCGCTCGAGCCATACCCGTTTACTTAATTGAGCAAAACGTCTCCCTGCTTGAGCGGAACGACGTCGTTCCTCTTGAAGTGAAACGATATCGTTTTGATTATTAGTTTTTAAAAAATATATATCAGAGTTCGGAGCCCATGTGGGCTCCGATTCCGACTCCGAACTCTGACTAGTGGAGTCTGAGTAACTCCGACTCCGAATTCCGCAAGCTTCGACTCTGTCAGAGTCGGAGTCTTGTCAGAATTGGCCGGAGTCAGAATCTCGAAAATTTTGACCACCCCTAATCCTTGCCATCCTCAGTTTTTATTAAATATATAAACATTTGTTCCTACTTATATGTAAATGGGCCAAACAAAGAATGGAAATATAATAAATCAACTATATTAATGGATTTACACAATAAATTAAATATGGTAGAGAATTAATCATATTACCATACGTATTAGAATATTGTGAATATATTTTATAACAAGTATGTTAATATCATGTAAAATATTATTAAAATATTAAAATATAATTTAAAATATCAAAATAAAGTTAAATATTATTAAAATATAATTAATGATATTTGAATGTTGAAATTATCTCATCTCAACGTGCCCAACACGTACCACTCGAGAACAAGATGAAGCTAATATCATGCGTAAACTATATCCACTCATTCAGGTTGTGGGAGAGAAATTGGGCTTGTAAGTCCAACTAGGCCCAATACCAAACCTTTTGAGTATACTTTAGGCTCAATACGAGTCCATCGTTATTCATCAACTCTTCAATAAAAATGCACCAATAAAATACTTTAGGCCCAACACTAGTACATTCTATCGCAACCATGCTGGGTACGTCTCTCTCGTACAATATCGGAGAATTTATCCAACCTCTAGACCCATTCTTCTAATTCTAATCAATAAAACGAAGCTTATAACTTCACTTCCCAAAAGAAATAAGACTTACCAATAAAGAAATGATAATAAGGTAATCATGTTCCTTCCAAAACTTCATAATTAATCTAGAAAATTAGAGTGTACATCTTTAGAGAGAGAGAGACTCCTCCTTCTCTCTAAAAACCACCATCAAATCAAAATCTGCGCAGAGGGCAACTCCTCCCTACGTCCCTCCTCCATCTCCTCTCTAGTTTTCTTCTTTCTTTTTGTTTTTGTTTTTGTTTTTATTTTTTGTTTTTTCAGGGCTAAGTATGGCAGAAGGTCGATCTGTTGCTCTCCAGCGTCCAACGACCACCACGCTAAGGGTACTCTTTTGCCGCCCTGCGAGGCTTTTCTAGGTCTAAGGCCACCGGTTACTACAAACCTGAATGACCGTTGTACTCCCAGGGTGGCATGTGGCTCTCATGCTCCATTGCAGTCACTTTTTTTTTTCCTTCAAGGTTGAAAATGCGGTTCTATGTCGTTCCAATAAGTAATTTATTTTTTCTCATGTATCTTTAATTTATGTTATGTCTTTTGTTTTAGAAAAATAAAAATAAAAAACACATAATCTTTTGAACTTTTATCTATAGAGTATCTTTTGGACTTTTGTCCATAGTGTGTCCCTTATTCCGTCTTAGACAGAGTATGGGATTTGTAAATCATGTTTTGGATAGAGTTGTGTTGTCTCTCAAACAGTGGTATGTAAAGGTTTGCAGTATGAACTAGACCATATCAGTCACAGTTGTGTAATGTAGAGCTATTAATATTGTAGTTTGCTTGTTATGCATGTTTTAGATTAAAATTATAATGTTTGTTATTAATGAATATAATATGTTTTATTAAAAAAATAATAAATAAAAAAAATAAAATTAGAGTGTATAGGTAGTTCTATCCTCTGAACTCCATTTTTGCACATCTCTCGAGAAAGAATGAATCAATGATATCCTGTCACGTCGACAGGCCGCACCCGAGACCAGCAATCAACATCAAATGGCATTGGAGTTTCCCAACACTTCCTTGCAATCCACGTTTTTTTTTTTTTTAATCAGCTGGTAACATATCAACAGACTAAAAGTTTTCTCTTTGCAACTTTTAAACTAAAATTGTGAAAACAAAAGTTATAAAATTCAGATTTTATATTAAGAGAAATGATACTTGCAGTCGTGAGTATGTAAGCGTCGTGCAGTCGTTTTAAAAAAAATGAATAAATATAGGGCCCATATGAAAAGAAATTAATTTTTTAATAGTGGACCCCACTCTTTTTCAAAACGACTGCACGGCGTTTGCACATTCCATGACTGTATGTAACATTACTTTTACGTTAAACGTGGATCGTATACTTTTTTGCGAGGGCAAGGTATATATGGTTATATTTAGGGATATAATCGGTCTGGTTGAATTTAATTTTAGATATATTTTAGAACCTAATAAGTATATATTGGTTTTGAAATTTGAAAAACTAATACTGCATCGGTTACACTCCTAAATCGATACTTTCGATTTTACCAGTGTCGGTCTGATTTTTCCGATATATTATATATATATAGTATATATAATATTGTATATATATACTATAGTATATACTAATATAGTGATAATATATTGTAGTATATTATAATACATATTATAATTGTATTATAGACTATAGTGATAATATATAGTTATTTATATAGGATTTTAAATTTTAATGTTATATTAATTAGTAATGTATCATATAATAGAAAATTATTTTATATATAATTATATATATTATATATATATAAATTATATATAATATCATATAAAAAATATTTTATATAATATAAAAAATTAAAATATATATATAAACTTGTCCGGTCTAGTTTGGTCCAATGTTAGAAAAAAACATCAGAACCGGACCGATTTTAACCGGTTTTGAGAAAATGGAACTGGACCAAACCCACCAGTTTGATCCGGTCCGGCCCGATTTAACAGTTCACCAATTTTTTTTTACCACTAGTTATACTTGTTCAGGGATGAGATCACACGAAATGCTATGGCTTTGAACAAAATGGATGGCCACTGAAATTTTTAGTAAGTATTTCAACTTTGGCCTTGGCTTGAAAATATTTTAATTGTGTGATTTGGTTCAAGAGTGGACTATAGGGTTGTTTTCGTTGAATTATCGACAAAAAATAAAATGTTAGGGCTGATCACTTTTCAAGTTACTGTACGTGCAGTAACTTGAAAAGTCACAGGCTGACTCAGATTATGACTTTTCAAATTTTGGCTTTCGTTTTTGTTGGATCCAACTTGTTCAATTTGTTGCCTTTTTCATGTTTTATCCAAGTCCTTAATAGGGGAACACATAAAGAAAGAAAATGAAAAGAAAAAGTTTAATTTTAGGGTGGGTTTGGATGTTGAAGTGAGTTGAGTTGAGTTGAGTTGAGATAATAAAATATTGTTAGAATATTATTTATTATTATTATTATTATTTTGGGATTTGAAAAAGTTGAATTGTTTATTATATTTTGTATTGGGATTTGAAAAAGTTGTAATGATGAGTTGAGATGAGTTGGGAAGATTTTTGGTTCCAAACGAAGCCTTAGTCGGCTACTACATATATTGTCAAACAAGAAGTAGCTCAAGAGGGGCCATGGCCATTAATGTACTTTCGAAAAGGCCCATTTTTTAGTTTGTAGATAGAAGAACACGAGTGTCGACCATTTCCTCGTGACCATTTCCTCTCACGGGACGAAGGTTTTGGCTCCTCTAATTATTGAACAATTTAATTGCGCAATTAATTCCGCAAATTAAGGTTACTTGTTTAATTTGGTAGCCTTTTGCTATCATGTAAACGTAAGTAGTTTTTTTTTTTTTTGGCCAAAAGAGGGCGGCACCTCCCGCACTTTATTGATAAAAGCTCACTTGTAGTGGAGGGAAACCACGGTTACAATAACAACCAACTTATTAAAACCAATCAAACCAATTCCCAAACCCACTCTAAACATGCCTATGACGTAAAGACAAACCCAACGGAGCAGACACAGAAATTCTCATGCTCCACTCGACTAATTCCAATTGAATCGCTATGTACAGAAATAAATCTAGATCACTTCAAATTAGAAATCAGACCTTTCTTAAGGAAGGCAAGCCATGTCGGTCAGTTCTAAGAATACATTTGAGCTGGAAAGGAAGCTGTTCAACTGAAAACCAAACCTCATTGCAACCATTTCCTCCTAAGCGAGCCAAGCAATCTGCTGCAGCAGTAGACTCCCTGAAGACATGCTGAAACCAAATGCTAGAACCCTGCATAAGACACATTATTTCCTCCCAAAAATCCTCCATATACCATAAACTACACCTCCTTTCCCTCAACCAGTTAATCACAAGAAGTGAATCCATCTCAACAATTACATTATAGCAATCCAGCTCCTTGCATTTTCGAAACCCAAACAATAAAGCCATCAATAAAGACTCCATCTTCCCTTCCATTCTCGCTTAACATCTCCAACACCACAGCCTCCATGTCATAATAACTGGTATTAAACCAATTCAATTTCCAACCTGAGAAGAGCTTTTGGCATGCCTGAACCAAGCCTCAACAGCCTCCCTCCATGACCTGTGAGCAACATAAGGTAGCCCCAAAACATTAGATATCAACCTCCATATAGCCGCAGCTACCCTTCCCCCATAAAGCACATGATTTAAGTCTTCAATGTCGCCCTCTACACAACACTCACGTTTAGAAACCAAAGGAATGCCAATACGCCATATGCGATCATCTACACTCAAACTTTGAGACAGAGCTCCACCACATAGAAACTAAAAACTTCCTTGGCAATGCTGCATGCCAAATCCACTCTGCCCATTGTCTTTTGGAGCTACCACATGCACCAAGTTCCAAGCACTATGAGTTGAAAACTTGCCATCAGAATTTTTTAACAAAACCAAAATATCTGGGCCATCTTTGGTTCCTCCAATCTGAGAAAGAATTTGATCAGCAATATCACGACCAACAAGCTGGACTAATAAATCTGTATCCCAACTATCATCCACCATACATTGCCTCAGAAAAAAATTCCCCACAGTGATCTACCAGTCAATAGCCTCCAAGCAAATTTAATATGCAGCGACCTTTGGACATCAAACATATTCTTGAGACCAACCCCTCCCTCATCAGTTGGCTTACAAAGTAAGTCCCAAAACACCCACCTGCGTTTAGGCTTACCATCCAAGAAACCCCAGAAAAAAATTACTAAACAACTTATTGATTGTTTTCAATGCAAATTTTGGGACATTAATAACAGCTAACAAATGTACAGGCATACTGGAGGGAATTATTGTAGCAAAATCAGCCTTGCACTTGAAGACAGGAACTTCATCTTCCAACCTTCTATTTTTTTTCAAATACGCTGCATCAATTCTTCCAAATAAACACCTTTCATCCGACCAGAGATAATCGGAACTCCCAGATATTTAACCGAAAATATACCTTCTGAAAAACTTGTTAGCCTAAAAAGCAATTGTCATCTAGAAGCTGAAATCTTAGAAGAGAAGAAGATGAAAGATTTATCCCCATTTACCATCTGACCCGACCAACTTGCATATAAAGAAAGGGTGTCTTTAATTGCCTTAACTGACATTTTCCCTACATTCGAAAAAACGATCATATCATCTGCATACAGAAGATGCGAAATCAAAGAGCCACCCCTCAGCTGAGAAAAAACCCCAATCTCTCCTGTCTCAATTTTTTTTTCCAGAAGATGAGTTAACACCTCCTCCATTAGGATAAATAAATAAGGCAAAAGAGGATCTCCTTGTCAAAGACCCCTCCCACTTTTAAAGAAACCTTTAACCGTCTCGTTCATAACAACCGAGTACTACAGCGTAGTCACACATTGATTAATAATATTGCACACCTCAGAGGAGAATCCAAAAGCCCGAAGCACATGCATTAAAAAATCCCAATCAATGGTATCATAAGCTTTAGCCATATCTATTTTCATCATAATATTCTCTCCTCTACCTAGCTTGTTAATGTTGTGCATTGAGTAATACTAATGTTGTCAAATATACTCCTCCCTGGAAGGAAGGCACCTTGCTCCAAGGAAATGATACGGTTTAAAACCAACGTTAAACAACCCACCAAAATCTTGGAGCATATTTTATAGACCATAGAACAAAGACTTATCGGCCTGAACTTATCAAAAGATGATGGATTCAACACTTTGGGAATTAAAACAATGAAAGAGGATGTATAGAACCTGGGAAGTGGCACACCCCGGAAGAACTTTCCAACAGCTTCCTCTAGATCAATCTTTATCAGATCCCAGCAGTGTCAAAAAAACCCGGAACCAAAACCATTCGGATCTGGGCTACTGTCCACCGGAATAGAAAATAAAGCATCCTTTATCTCCTGTTCAGAAGGACACCTACAGAGAGCTTGGTTTTTAGCCTACTAGACCTCAACATGTATTAATTCTGAGAGATCAAGAAGTTGATTTCGAGGCCTAGCTTGGAGGAAATAGTCAAAATAAGCAACTGCCGCATCATGTATAGTTTTCGGTGAAGACAAAATTCAACCATCACTCAGGTGCATTTCAATTACAGCCTTATGCCTCCTCGCCTGTAAGGCTTAAAAAAAGGAAGAATTAATTTCCCCATGATCAACCCAAGATTGCTTGAGTTGTTGAGCAATCCAGATCTCCTCCCTTTTTAACCAAGTTGAAAGCTCAAGCTTATCCACCAAAACCTCATTTTCAACCTCCTTCGAAAATCCTTCCTAGAGCCTTATATCACATTCATCTATTCTAGCTTCTAACCTTTTAATGTGCTCCCCAGTCCACCCAAAAACCCCTTTATTCCAGTTCCTAAGCACCACTCTGAGTCTTTTTAATTTAAAGGCAAGTTTCAAGAGACCCGAACCACTAGTAGCTTCCTACCAATGTCGAGAGACACATCTCTAAAAATCTTCATGAGATGTCCACATTTGTTGGAACTTGAATGCGCTCGAACCATACATTACCGCTCTATCAGACAACTCAAGAACCATTGGAGCATGATCCGAGGTTCTACGGCCTAGATACGTAACTGCACAAGAGGGATATATTTCCAAGCATTTGGCATTACAAAGACCCATGTCCAAACGAGCCCAACTACGCACCAAACCCCCTTGCCCATTACACCAAGAGAACTTAGTGCCACAAAAAGGAAGATCAATGAAACCTCCAAAATAATAAAATCACAAAACTCCTCCATTGCACAAGGCAACCTTGGATTGCCTCCCCTTCTCTCCCTATCGTCACGAATAATGTTAAAATCACCAAGCGTTATCCACTGTAATTGAAGAGTTCCAAACGATAAAATCTCTGACCAAAGACTCTGTCTCTCCAAGTATAAACACTTTGCATAAACTGTTGTAACCACCAGTGAAGAATTAATCAACAAAGAAATATGTTGATTAGATTAACCAAGAGCACTAACCTGCACTTCTTTTTCCCAGAAAATCCACAGCTTCCCATTTTTAGTACAACTTGAGAAGCACTCATCATACCATAAGATTTGTTGCCAACGTAAAAGCTTATTGTCATCTCTGAAATGCTCTGCCACAATTAACACCTTTGGTTTCTGTTGTTTCAATATTGATCTAAGTCGACTCCGTGAAGTCCCTAGACCTCTAACGTTCCAAAACATTATTTTATCAATCATAAATTCAGTCGAGAAGACTTGCTATGGGCCCTAGACGAACTACGTAACAAACAATCTGGGACCACATCCTTCTTAACCAATTATGAATCAGAAACTTCATCCCCTTCTTTTCCTAAATGAGGAAGCTCACCTTCACCCTCAGAAATAGAGCCATCTTTATCACCTTCCTCTGAAAACACGACTAGTTTTAAATCCTGCTCATTACCAAACAAAACCCCCACCGACGGAACGACACCTGAGACCCCAGGTATCTCTTCCACCGACGGAGCAAGAACTAAACCCAACTCTTCAGCACCTGCATCCCCAGACCCATGAACCAACTCTTCAACAACCGGAACCTCTTCAACTTAGGACCCACTAGCTTCTCCATGCACAAAACTACTCTCCTTGCCCGTGATCAAAGGCAAATTCACCTGGACATCATGCAAATCAGACTTGAGATCTTCCTTAGTAGGGTCATATCCCACAACATGACTTGTCTCAATTCCTAAACTTCCCTCAGCACCAATGGTGAGTGTACGAAAGTGCATTCTAAATACCCTATTATTGGACTAAAATGCTAAAATGTGAATAGAAATCATAGGAATTAATGTGTATTCTTGAATTGATTTTCTATTTACTTTGGGATACTCCTAAGCAGATTTTTATGTTTAATTTCAGAGTCTATAAAAGAGCAAGTCCAAAACCCAATCAAATTCAAAGGATTTTCAAGTGGGCAAGACGTTAGGACAATCTAAGAAATTTCAATAAGAATGTGACTCTTCAAATAAGGATAATGATAGGGTTTGAGAGTAATTCGGATCAAGAGCAAAAGTCAGTCCAAAATTCGCTAGAAGACATACTGCACATACTTTAGTATTTTAATCGTAAATTTCCACTCAAATATTGAATTGATGCGATTCTTGATGCGTTGGAAAGTTATCTTAAATGGCTACACATTTGACTCTAATGAGGATTTCTAAATTCAAAATCCTGAAGTGCGTACATGGCTGCCAAGATGAGTTCTAAAATTTAGGCCATTTTGTATGCGAAAATATGAAGACATTAGGGTTTCTTTCCTACCCTATATAATCATTTCATTAACACGAACTTAAAAGTTTTTTTAAGGGGGAGACGGCATAATACTGAAGAACGAGGAGACAAAATTAATTTTCATGACCGCCATTTGTTTTATTTTTCTCTTGAGATTTTTGTTGTCCATTATATTTATGTGTAACTAAATTCTCAAGTAAGGCTAGGGATGAACTAGCACATTAGATGGTATTTTTAATTTATGTATTTAATTTTCAATTACTAAAACTCTTTTATTTCTCATTCTCAATTCATTATTAATGTTTTCTTCTCCGAATAATTATAGAATTTATTCTATTTATAAATTCAGTCATGCTTTTTCTATTAAATGAATTAGGTCTTTGATTATGTTTCGATCAATTATTTATCTATATTGATTTAATTCTTTGCTGCAGTATCGCTCCCTGAATATATTGTCATCATTGGATTTTCTCAATAGTGATAATAATTTACGTATTTTAAAAGTGGTGAATGATTTTTCAAAGGGTTACATTTGGTTTAATTTTGGTTTATAAATATATACATTCCGATTGGAAATTTTGGGAATTGAGTTCCCAATTTAGTTATTCAATAAATTAAGAATAATTAAAATACCGGATTTGTGCAAGGGATTCCCGACGCTTTACTATTCATCAAATTCGAGTACTTTTTCCATTAGTTACTTTGCTTCACTTTAATTTACATTTAAAATTAATCCTTGCTCTCCATTAATCATTTAATATTTTTCTTTTGTTTTTTATTCCTTCTGCTATTCTTTTAATCTATCTCTCTGTGGAATCGACACTCTAAAGTTGTACTACAACTACCATGTTATTCTTTGGACGTAATCAACCAACTATAACTTCTTTGCCAACTCTCCCATCAGACGCAAGATTTGCTTTTGCAGGCAAAACCCCCAATTCCCCTCCTTTAGAAACCCCGTGGGCAAAGTCATTATGATCATGATCCTCAAGGCTTTTTGAAGCCCAAACACTACCCAACTTGCCATTTCCTCTCTTTTTCTCGACTCTTTCCGCATTCTGTTTACAAGTACCTTGATTATGGCCTTGCACTTTGCATTTCATACAAAATGCAGGCAAAGTCTCATATACCACCTATTGACGAAAACTCGTAGGATTGTTTGGCGTACCAATTCAAAAAGACTGAATCGGGTGAACAGAGATATTCATCAAAACACAGACCCACGCACCATCTGTCCTTGTCGCACATCTTGTGGCATTATCTCTCTTCAAATACGTGCCAATAGAAGCCGTTATACTTCTTAGGAAGGCTTCATGATAGTAATTCGGTGGAAGACCAGGAAGCGTAATCCAAACTGGGGCCATAATCGGTTCATGATCCTCTGTAAAATCCGTAGTCCACTGAAAAATTCGGAAACTCACACCATCAACTTCACAACTCTCTCTAATCATAGACTTTAGAAAATCCTCATTCGAGAACTGCACGAACACATTTTTAGGCCTCAATATCGTCGACACCACGGGCTGAAATTCTATCATAAAGATTAATTGGATCTACTTGAATTAAAAATTTAGCCCACAGGCAATTTTATGTCATTAGATTCAATTTTTAAGCATGATTTACATTGGTAAAAACATGATTATTTATTGAGGTCTCAATTTTAACGTAAGCATGTAATCTATATGCAGTTACACAACCTACAAATTTCTCTGATATTCGTTATGATATCCCTGAACTTAAGGGAGATAATTATAAAGTCTGGAAAGAGAGAGTTCTTCTTCATTTAGGGTGGATGGACATAAATTATGCTATTAGGAAAGACGAACCACCAGCACTCACTGATACCAGCAATGCAGCAGCCATCGCACTTTATGTGCGATGGGAGCGATCTAATCGCCTCAGCATGATGTTCATTAAAACTAGAATTTCTGCTGGTATTCGTGGTTCTGTCGATCAGCATGAAAAGGTCCGAGACTTGCTAAAGGCCATTGATGAACAATTTGTTACTTCAGACAAGGCACTAGCAAGCACCCTAATCATAAAGTTCTCATCCCTAAGGCTCACCAGTGTGAAAGGTGTGCGTGAGCACATCATGCAAATGAGGGACAATGTGGCTCAATTGAAGAAACTCGAGATTGAAATGTCGGAGTCCTTCCTGGTGCACTACATCTTGAACACCCTCCTGCATCAATATGGACCCTTCAAAATCTCATACAACACACATAAGGATAAATGGTCAATTAATGAACTCATAACCATGTGTGTTCAAGAGGAAGGGAGACTGATGATGGAACAGGGTGAAAGTGCAATGTTGGCAAAGCATGGAAAGGGCAAATCTCAAGCCAAACTGAAAGAAAAAGGCAAAATACCTCCCCAATGTGGTATTAAAAAAGATTCCAGGTGTTTCTTTTGTAAAAAGAAGGGACACATGAAAAAAGAATGCGCCAAATTCCAGAAGTGGCTTGTAGACAAAGGTAATCCAACCTCACTTGTTTGTTATGAATCTAATATGGTTAATGTCAATATTAACACATGGTGGATTGATTCTGGATCAACAATCCACATTTCAAATTCCTTGCAGGGTTTGCAAAACCTAAGGAAGCCAGTGGGAAATGAGCGAAGCATCTTATCAAGAAACAAGATGGGCTCGCATGTGGAAGCTGTAGGAACTTGCTATTTAATTTTATCTAGTGGTTTTGTTTTAAAGTTGGAAAAGACCTTTTATGTTTCAAGTTTCTCTAGAAACTTGATTTCAGTTTTAGGACTAGTACCTTTTGAATATTCATTTAATTTTTCAAATTCATCATTCAGTTTATTTTATAAACCTGATTGTGTTGGTAATGGTACTTTTTCTGATGGTCTTTACTGCATTAATTTACAAAACAATACCACTTATGATTCAATGCATGTCCACACTGGCACTAAAAGATGTGTTATTAATGAGGATTCCTCTAAATTATGGCACCGAAGATTAGGTCATATCTCCATAGATAAAATTAAAAGATTAATAAATGAATGGGTACTTAATACTCTGGATTTTACTGATTTTGATACTTGTGTGGACTGCATAAAAGGAAAGCAGACCAACAAGTCAAAGAAAGGTACCAATAGGAGTTCAGACATATTAGAGATCATACATACTGATATATGTAGTCCAGACATGGACTCACATGGTCAGAAATACTTCATCTCTTTTATAGATGATTACTCCCGATATATGTATCTCTACATGCTTCATAACAAGAATGAAGCATTAGATGCCTTTAAAATCTTTAAGTCTGAAGTAGAGAAACAATGCGGTAAGCAAATTAAGATCGTGAGATCAAATAGAGGTGGAGAATATTATGGTAGATACACAAAGAATGGACAAGCACCTGGGCCATTTGCAAATTTCTTCAAGAACATGAGATTGTTGCCCAATACACCATGCCTGGTTCACCGGACCAGAATGATGTAGCAGAAAGAAGAAACCGAACATTATTGGATATGGTGCGGAGTATGCTTAGCAGTTCCAATCTTCCTAAATCATTGTGGGCTGAAACACTTAAGACGGCAGTGTATATATTAAACCGAGTTCCAACCAAGGTTGTTCCTAAAACGCCATTTGAATTATGGAAAGGTTGGAAATCGAGTTTGCGACATATGCGCATTTGGCGATGCTCGTCTGAGGTGAGAATTTATAATCCACAAGAGAAGAAACTAGACGCAAGGACCATTAGTGGGTATTTCATTGGATATGCTGAAAGGTCTAAGGGTTATAGATTTTATTGTCCATCTCACAGTACTAGGATTGTGGAATCAAGAAATGCAAAATTTTTTGAAAATGACTTGATCAGTGGGAGGAATCAAACCAGGAACATAGTTTCTGAGAATGATCATTCAGAATCTCAACCTTCCACCTCAAGTGATAGATTGGTTATTATTTACAACACCCCTCAAGTACAAACTGGTGTTGAACAACCAATCATTGATGTTCCACAAACTGCTGACGACACTTCAGTAGATCAGATAGTTCAAGAGTTGCCAACAACTTTTGAACAACAAGTTGAACCACATACTTCTCAGGAAGATGATGGTGCAACATTAAGAAGATCTGTTAGAGCAAGGAGATCAGCAATTCCTAGTGATTATGTTGTGTATCTGCAAGAATCTGACTATAACATTGGAGCCGAAAATGATCCCGAGTTCTTTTCACAAGCCATGAGTTGCAAAGAATCAGAATTATGGTATAATGCTATGAAGGAAGAGATGAATTCTATGAAGAGTAACGAAGTCTGGGATCTTGTTGAGTTGCCTAATGGTGTAAAAGTCATTGGATGTAAATGGGTCTTTAAAACTAAAAGAGACTCATTAGGCAACAATGAGATATACAAAGCAAGACTCGTTACTAAGAGATTCACTCGAAAGAAGGAATCGATTACACAGAGACTTTCTCTCATGTATCTAAGAAATATTCCTTGCGCGTTATTTTGGCATTAGTGGCCCATTTTGACTTAGAGTTGCAACAAATAGATGTGAAAACAGCATTTCTCAATGGAGATCTAGAGGATGAGGTTTACATAAAACAGCCTGAAGGATTCCCCTCTAGTGATGGTGAGCAATTGGTTTGCAAGCTCAAGAAATCCATATACGGTTTAAAACAAGCATCCCGCCAATGGTATTTAAAATTCCATAATGTATTTCTTCATTCGGTTTTGTAGAAAACATTATGGATCAATGTATATACCAGAAGATTAGTGCGAGTAAAATATGTTTTCTTGTTTTATATGTGGATGACATTTTGCTAGCAACCAATTATAAGGGTTTGCTACATGAGGTAAAACAATTCCTCTCTAAAAATGTTGACAAGAAGGATATGGGTGAGGCATCTTATGTCGTTGGCATTAAGATTCATAGAGACATATTTTGAGATATCTTGGGTCTGTCTCAGGAAACCTATATTAATAAAGTTTTAGAGAGATACCGGATGAAGGATTGTTCACCAAGTGTAGCTCCCATTGTGAAGGGTGATAGGTTCAATTTAAAGCAATGCCCAAGGAACGACCTTGAAAGGGAACAAATGAAGAACATTCCATATGCTTATGTTGTCGGAAGCCTGATGTATGCTCAGGTCTGTACAAGACCTGACATTGCATTTGCTGTGGGAATGTTGGGACGATATCAGAGTGATCCAGGTTTAGACCACTGGAGAGCTGCAAAGAAAGTAATGAGGTACCTTCAAGGAACCAAAGAATACATGCTTATGTATAGACGAACGGACAATCTGGAAGTAATTGGCTACTCAGATTCTGACTTTGCTGGCTGTATTGATTCACGTAAATCAACATCAGGATACATATTTTTTATGGTCGGTGGAGCTGTATCATGGAGGAGTGCCAAGCAAACTTTGACTACCACTTCCACTATGGAAGCCGAGTTTGTCTCTTATTTTGAGGCTATTTCACATGGTGTATGGCTTAAGAGTTTCATTTATGGTCTTAGAATTATGGATTCTATCTCTAGGCCATTGAGAATGTATTGCAACGATTCAGCTGCTATTTTTATGACTAAAAACAACAAAAATGGGAGTCGACGTAAACATATCGACATTAAATATTTAACCATAAGGGAACGTGTTAAAGAAAAGAAAGTGGTCATTGAGCACGTAAGCACTAAACTAATGATAGCTGATCCTTTCACTAAGGGCATGCCACCATTGAAATTCAAGGATCATGTAGTGAATATGGGACTTGGTTCCATTATGTAGTATTTCATTGTATGAACAATGTTATTTTTAATGAAATTCTTAAATATTTTGATATTTTTCTCATATTAATATGCACCTTAATTTATTTTTGAGAAAATTCATCTGTATTGTACCAAAATTAAACATAGGGTTTATTCATTAAGAAATTGTTCCCACATAAATTATAATGTTTAAAGAATAAATACATAGTAATACATGAAAGGTAATACTCGTCATTAGAGGATCTATCGCCATGATTCATGTATTTATTACTTAAATGAAGATTATTGATGGGTTTAAGATGAAATCTTAGATTAGGAGTGTGGACCAAGTGGGAGAATGTTGACCGTTTCTCACGGAGACGTTCGTGAGAACGAGTCTATCACTTAAGAGTCCTTTAAGTGGTCCATCACGTTCATAATTGATCCCATGAAAATAGGATCACGTGAGACACGTAAACACCGAAGCTTGATGGATGCTTCGGCTATAAATACAGTGTTTGGTCCCCAGACTCACTCACTCAATTCTCTTCGGTATTACACCATCTAAATAGAGTGGAGAAGAGTTTAGAAATGCCAAATACAGAGAGAAACGCAGCAAACACAGTGAATAGCATCAATGGCTGGAAGTATTATTTTTGGGATTAAAACCTGTCGATTCTTCTTTCTAAAGTGTTATTCCACATTGTAAAATCTTTTAATCCCCATCTCCCATGAATAAAACCTCTGATCCTGTCCAGCGATGGCCGTTGCCGCAAAAATTTCAACACAATTGCATATCGAAAAGGCGCAGCAGACCACTCCACTTCGTTCTTTGAGAACTGAACACAAACCTCTCCCTCCAAGACTTTAGGCTACCTAAATGGAACAATCACTTCAAGGATGGCCTGAAGCGATTGCGAGACAAGATCCGTGAAAGTCCGAGACCCATGCCGAGGACCCAGGAGGATCGTTGACGGTAGCCATACAACCGATTGCATCGAGCAAACCCTAGCGTCGCCCCACTCTCGAGAGAGAATTAGAGCACTGCCGCCAAGTCAGCTCAATAGCTGGCTAAAAAAAATGTAAATAGTTATATGGATAATGATACAGTTATAATTCTTTTATAATTATTTTACAATTCATTTTAAATAATCAATCACTGTAATTGTGACACTTTATTTAAATATAATTTTAATTTTACATTACTATCCTTCATTTGAAGTAGAATAATAAAATAGTTGTAAATTAATTATAGGTTTATTATTTTTCGTAATTATATATCATAGTAGCTGCATGAATCGAAATGGATAATGTAGTGGGACATTTACGGACAATGATACGCCACCAATTATATTATAATTCATTTACTAACGTACATTAAAGTATTAAAGTTTTTTATGTTAATTCAAAATTTCTGTACTTCCATAATTCAAAGTAAATAAAATAATAATTTTTTTATACTTAATTATAAACAAATTGTTGTATATTTGTTATTATATCATTTTTCGGTGATCTACCATTCTATCTTTATCTTTGAAAGTTTTCCAACCGCACCTCATAAAAGTGAGATTATAATTTCGTTTCCTTATAACAGAGAGAGTGGAGCCCCTGTCTAGTTTGTTTTTACACATGAGATAAGATGAGTTGAGATAAAAGTTAAAAATTAAATAAAATATTACTAGAATATATTTTCTAATATTATTTTTATTTTAAGATTTGAAAAAATTAAATTTTTTATTTTATTTTGTGTAAAAATTTAAAAAAAATTATAATAATTATATGAAATAAGATGAGAATGATTATGAAAGCAAACGAGACCGATCAAGAAGCAACGTCCTTCCGTTAGGCACTCACTATTTTTGTTTGCAACGAATCTTGTAGTTGCTTTCTAGTTCTCTTCTCGTCAAGATGTCTATATGGAATTATGAATAAGCCAACCCTTTTTTTGAGTTTTGTTTACAAGGAAAAATATCAAATACAAGTGGTTTGTCTGGATTCAAGGACCTCGAGTGGAGAAGAGATAGACACGCGCGTCAAATAGACTCTATAATATTTATTTTTGATTTAATGCTATTCGAAATATTTAAATGAGATTTAGATTCAGAGATAAGTTGAGATGGTTTGTGAATAGTAGAATAAAAGTTGAATTATTTATTATATTTAGTGTAAAAATTTGAAAAAATTATTTTGGGATTTGAAAAAGTTGAATCGTTTATTATATTTTGTGTAAAAATTTAAAAAAATTGTAATGATGAGATGAGATTAGTTGAGATTAGTTGAGGTGAATTTTGAATCCAAACCTCTCCTAAATGCGATAGAGCTTACCCGATTTATCTATTTCTGTCTCATTTAAAGTTGTCAAATTCTAGAATTTTGATTTGTTGACAAGGAATTAATTATATAGATGCTTTTCTTGTTTAAAATTAAAATTGCAACTTGCTGGGGAGCTAGTAATTAGTCTAATTCACGTGGTCATGTTGATAATTTTAGACTAGACAACTTAACAATTGAGCAATCTTGCATTGAATGTCTTAAATAAGCGGTGACTGATCACCATTTTGAATTCATCAAAGTTCAAAGCAAAAGTCAACAACATTAAATGTATGTCATCTCAAACACATGATCTTCAACTGCAACTTGTGTCTAATTGCCCAGGCCAGTCAAACAAAAAGAACCCATCTGCCACCACTGTCTAATTAAGGAAATGCGATGACCTTCCACCTAACCCATTAGAGCTTCTACCGGAAGAAAGGGGATGAGGCTAAACAATTTATTTTTTTTAAAATTTTAAAATAAAAATTTTAATAAACTTTTATTTATCTCATTTTATTTTAACTCAGCTTATTATCCGAACGTTCCCTACACTCACCTTCTGCTCTCACCTATGGTATTACGTATCAATCATCCCATCAAATGGAAACGAAAATAATAAAAGATGCAAAGTGTCCAAAATATATAGGAAGGTTACACCTGTTAAAATATCATCAAGTATTAGGGACTTGCTTGGAAATCGGTTTCATTTCATTCCATTTCATCTTTTTTTTTTTTTCCAAAAATCATTCAAACATAAACACTTTTCAATTTGAAATCTTCAATTTTTTTTATCTAAATTATCTAATCATTACAACTTTTCCAAAATTCTAAGGCCTGATTTGAATAGCAAGATACTCACATATCATTTTATCTCATATCATATCATCATTACATCTCATCTAATAATTACATAATTGTTAACTAATCATTATAATTTTTCTAAACTTCTAAATAAATCACAAAATACAATTCAACTTTTAAAAATTTCAAAATAAGAATAATTTAAAAATTTTATATTCTAACAATATTTTAATTTTATAATATTTTTATTCAACTTTTTCTCTCTCATTTTTCAAAACTCCATAAAATCTAAACTCAAACCATTTTACTACTAGTCACAAACTATTTTACTACTATTCACAAATCATCTTATCTCATCTTATCTCACTATTCAAACCAACCCTAAACAAAACACAAAAACCATATCAATTTTTTCAAATTCCAAAACAAAAATTATATTATAAAATTATATTATAAAATATTTAACTTTATAATATTTTTATTCAACTTTTTCTCATTCCTCTCCCAAAATCTCATCTAATCATTACAATTTTCCTAAACTTTTAAATAAATTAAAATAAACAACTCAACTTTTTAAATCTCAAAACAAAAATAATATTAAAAATCTATATTCTAACAATATTTTTTTTAATTTTCAACTATCATATCATTTCATCTCAATTCTACTCACTATCCAAACCTCCCATACTGAAACTATTTTACTAATATTTACAAATCATTTTATTACTATTCACACATTTTTTATCTCATCTCTTTTCTAAACATCATTTCGAGTTTAAATTTGGCATCTTGTGGGATTTAGGTAAAATACAGTTACTATAAAGGAAATGCCTTTATTAATTATTCAATCATGAAAATATTTGAATAGGCTTTAATGTTATTTTATAAATTGTTTTAAGGAAAATAATAAACCTACAATTAACCTACAACTATTTTATAACTCTATTTAAAATAAAGAGTTATTATGTAAAATTGAAAATATTTTTGAATGAAGTGGTACAATTACATTAGTTGATTTGAAGTGAGTAATAAAATAGTTATAAAAGAGTTGTAGGTATATCATTATTGTTTTATAAAAATGTTCATCATTTAAAATAAAATTATATAAAAAAAAATTGTGAAAAGGGTTGTGAAATTCATTGAATGTATATCAATTTTTCTATAAAAAAAAATTACTATGTATGGGGGAGCTATGAAAATCGATAATCTTGAATTCCAGAAATCAATGATCTTTGAAAAACGACTCAGAATTATTTAGTGCTTATAACCACCAAACCTCCAACCACAAGTCAACCACCACCACCAACAACTTAATTGATTATCACTACTTTACAACCACAAATTAATTAGTGTGTGGCAATGACATTCATGATTATTTTTCTGAAACAATCTTCTTCACAGCTTACTGTTGGTGGCTGCCCCAGCACACCTAGTGTGTGGAGAGTGTAATGCACAGTAGGCTGAGATATAGAACTTCTCTATTTTTCTTAGAACTAAAATTATTTCTTTTAATTCGTTGATTCGGCCGGCACAAATATCGGGATATATTATATGAAGCTTCTTAATTTCGAGCCTGTTAATTCTTTTCAAAACGTAAGGATTAAGAGCATCAACCTTTGTTGAATCCTAACAATATCAAGAGTTGGAATAAACATAGATCACTACAACATAATTTGTCTTTTGTGACAGAGGAAACCGTCACAAAAAATTACCAAAACGTCACTAAAGATATTTGGTGACAGTTTGAAATTGTCATCACGACTGTCACCTAATGTGCTTCACAGGAAACAATTGGTGACGGTTTACTGGTGAACCGTCACTAAAAATATTTTTAGTGACGGTTGGAGGTGTTCCGTTTGGTGTAATGTTCGAATGTTCTCTTTTTTGTAACGGATGAGATCTGTCACAGAAAGTAACTTTCGAATGTCTAATTGAACGTTTGAACGTCAACCCGACCGATTGGCGTTCGAATGACAGAAGTTGACGTTCGTTGATTCAAGTTTGAACGTATTATATTTACGTTCGAACGTTTATGCGTCTGACCGTTAATTGCAATAAACGTTTGAATTTTTGTTCGAGCGTTAACGAACCAATCTTCAAACGTAATGGGTTTATCGTTAGGACGTTATTTCGAATGTTAACGAAGAAAAGTTCAAACGTAAGTGGTACATTCGGAGGTTTGTTAGAACGTGAATCGTTTAATCATTCAAACGTTTTGTTCGTTTGAGGATGAGTACGTTCGAACGTTGAGGCCTACGCTCGAATGTTACTATATAATTTTGTGTATTGTTTGTTCGAACGTTTGTTCGAATGTGAACCAATGTTCGAACGTTTTTAATTTACATTCGAACATACAGATCAAAAATACTAATTTCATAAAATTTAAAAACATATCAATTGTATCATATTACACATCATCAATTAACAACTAGCAATGTCTTATAAAATTTCAAAATTAGATATTAAAATTAGTTATATACCCTAATAAAATTGATAAAATTCATTTCTTCTTCTTTCCTCGCCCACCGCGATTCTGTTGCAACGACATAGCACGCTTCATTTGCACCATCATCTCCCGCTACACTTGCTCTTGGACTTCACTGCGTATTCTTTCCTCCTGGTCTCTCTGTTGGTCCTGCAAACGCGTCTCTAAATGAGACTTTTGCTCTAAGAGAGACTCTAACTCTTGTTGTCTCAACCTCATATAGTCATTCTCATGTCGTGCAGCTTCTAAATTTTTTGTAGGATTATTAATTTGTGAAGTCGATGAGGTTGAGGAGGATAAACATCTATGCTTGAAAGATCGTCCCAAACCTCTTGCCATACTAGACTGCGGCCCGAGCACTTGCATGAATATGTCTATGTCACTAGGAGAGGATTCCCCAGAAGCTGACTGCATCTCCATCATTTTTCCTGCAATTTGAAAGAAAACACATCATTAATAAGTAACGTATTAAATGAAATAGAAATAAAAAAATAAATTATTCACATGTTGCATAATTTATTTAACAAAATTAACAATGCTTACATAATTATCCGCAGCAGCAGGATCCATCCACTCACTACGCTCATTAGTGTAAGCTGCAACATAGACATGAATGAGGGAAAAATTTTCAGGATCATCACGTTTCTAACCAAGCAACATTAACAATTTTAAAAATAGAATGTTAGTACTTAAATAAAAGAATATCAGAAAAATAAATGAATTCTATAATTTTTTAATTACCATTTTTTTAGCAAGATGATGGAATAACCTTGAATCGGTATGATGGTGGACAGTCAGAGCAGATCTATTATGTGTATTTGTAGAACTCAAGTGCTCCAAAATTGATTAAAAATGTTAATTGTAATATATATACATATAATATATAGAACTAATATGAATGTAAATAATTAAAGGATATAAATGTAAAATACATGATAATCTGGAGATGCAAAAAGATCACAACACTTTCTCTAATCATCTAACTTCATCTGCTGGAAAGGGGACTGCGCAACATCTTCCAACGTCTCAAACTTCTTAAAGTATGACATCGTCCCTTGTGATGTCGAAATAGTGTAGCCATCAACTCATTAACGGTTCTAAAATCCTCACTATGGCCAAAGTCGAGATCGAATTCATCCTAATAAGTGAATCAGGTAAAAAATATGATTTAATAATTTAGGTGAAAAAAATGTACTCTCAAAGTAAACTCACCAGCACACGACTTCGAATAAACTCCTTAATCTCATTCGAAACATCTCGCCATGAGTGCACATAAAATGGAACATAAACTCGAACTACTGTGCCAATATAGGAGGAAAGCGCTGCTGCACTATCATCCACTCCTCCAGTGGAATTATCAGGAATGGTGATCTTGAGTTTTCCATGCCTTCTATTTTTCTCAAGAGAGATGCCACGTGTAAAGCCACGACCGCGAAGTGCAGATGTATCAATTATATGATAATAGTATAATTATAGTTATATAGTTATTGAGACAAAAGTATTAACTATATAATTAATTATCAACTACAATATTTCCTTACTGGTAGGTGTCGACTGGGGAGTCTTCAATGGGTTCGGGACTTGGACTTGACGGAGGCACATTTCTTCGTTGTCGTTTTGGCGGCATCCTTGAAAATGATTTTAGTTATATCAAAGAAAATTAATTATAAGAAATTATGAAAAATATAATATTTTATAGTCACCTATATGAATAAAATATTTAGTACATTTATTCTTCATCTTCGGATGTATTTTCCATGCTTGTTTTAGAATCTCTCTCAATAACATCTCCATCATCATCATCAACCTCTTCTTCGTCCTCCTTACCCACCTCCTGCCCAGATTCTGATTCGTCTTCATCTCCTGACTCTTCTTCTTATTATTCTTCCTCCTCACTTACTTGAATTGAATGATCATTTAATACGGACGGGTCGAGATGAATGGGTGGAACATCATCACTACACAAGGGGAGCAACTCGAGTGCACCGAGGTCAACAAACAAGTTAATACCCTCTCCATCTTCCTGGTATGCTTTTAATGTCATATTCATCTCCACTATTCTCGTAATCTGCACTCGTTCTTGCTTCATATATATTTCGAGAGACAAATTTTTGTAAGACTCGCCAAGTTATCTCTCCACTAACTTCATCAGCGTTTTTCATTGGATCAATCAAGTAATAGACTTGGGTAGCTTGACAAGCTAATACAAATAGATCATCTTCATACCACTTAGATGCAATATTGACACTCGTAAAGTGATTATCCCTATGTATTGAAACCCGACCACCGCCTAGATCCCACCAATCACATTTAAGACATATGTTACAGACCCACCTAGATATTTCAATCCGATAATATCACGTATGACTCCATAATAGTTAATATCATCTATTCCATGACTCCCCTCGACCAACACACCAGAGTTTTGAATCTTTCTATTACATTCACGGTCTAAAGTATGCAATCTATAACCTTGAACCGTGCATGCAGTGTATCGAAGTGCTCTATTTGAGGGACCACGGGCCAATACATACAATTCAGGAGAAATTGATTCGGGATCACGAGCACGTTGTTCCAAAATCTAACAATTGAAATAGTATATATTCATTAAAAGTATTCTAGAGTTAAATGTTTCAAAATGTGACATATATATAATTTTAGTTCATACACGTTTTTCAAACCATCCGAGAAATTCTTCCTCGTGTTTTGCCTCTATATTCTCTACGCCTTCAGTCCTAAGTTTGTCCATGTACTCACTGTATTTAAGTGCAAAAGAAGTATATTTTGAGCATAACAGTTACAGTTAAACTTTAAAAAGTTAACAAAATTATTCGAAGCATACAATGACATACCTGAGATAGTCATCAATTTCCCGGCAATTATTTAGCACATACCACCGACCTTTACCCAACTCTCCATCAATTAAATCGTAACCCATTTGTGTACCCAAGGGTCGTACATTCTGGGAAAACATTGATAGCTCACGAGGAGGTGGAGCAGCAAGTTCAGCATTTTGCTCTTGACGATTAAATCGTGTCTCAACACCACGAAGATATAGAGAGAAAAATATTAACCATTCATCGTGTATATAGGCCTCTGCTATTGAACCCTCAGCTCGGGCTTTATTCCCAACAGTGAGCTTCAGTCGACCCAAATATCGTTCAACTGGATACATCCAACGGAACTGCACCGGTCCATCCAATAGTACCTCTCGAGGTAAATGTATTGCTAAATGGACCATGACATCAAAAAATGATGGTGAAAAGATCTGCTCGAATTTACATAGTATAGTAGCAATGTCTTCTTCCAGTTTTCTCAACATATCTCGATTTACTATCTGAGCGCACAAATCCTTAAAAAACATATAGAGTTCGGATATGGCGACACATACATTAGATGTCAGCTTCCCACGAATTCCCACAGGTAATAACTTATGCAAAAATACGTGACAATCATTACTTTTCAATCCATTAATTTTCCAGTCATCAGGGCTCACGCATCTACCAATATTTGAAGCATAACCATCTTGCAACTTCACACCTTGCAACCATTTGCAGAAGTCCATCTTCTCCTCCCTTGTCATCGTAAAACATGCATGCGGCATGACCACCCTATTGTCTTCCACCCGCAAATATAGATTATGTTTAATTCTCATTCTCTCAAGATCTTTCCTCGTCTTGATTGTTTCCTTCGTCTTTTTGGTAATGCTCATCAATGTACCCATATATTATCACATACATTCTTCTCTATGTGCATTACATCTAAACTATGTCGCAACATGTAGGACGACCAATACGACAAGTCAAAAAAATACTACGCTTTGTCCAATTCAATTCTGTTGCGCCTTGTTTTCTCTTGTTCTTTTCTCGACCTTTGCCAAAATTGTTCGCTCTAACATGTACCAGTTATTCCACTATCTCTTCCCCAGACAACTCATTTCTTGCAATTATGTCCTCTACTCTCCCATCAAACTTAGCACATTTTTTTTCTCCATGCATGATATGGTGGTAGATAACGTCGATGACCCATGAAACAAAATTCCTGAGAGTATTTTAACCACTCACTAGCAATTTCTTTATTACACGTCGACACGCTAACTTCCTTTTCGTACTCCAGCCGGAAAGATTCCCATATGCCAGAAAGTCATTTATCGTCCACATTACCGCAGCGTGCATCTGAAAAGATATCGACGTGGATGCATAATAAGTTATGACGTCTGTTTCCCATAACTCTTTCAGCTCTTCAATCAACGGCTGCATGAATACTTCAATGTCATTCCCAGGCACCTGGGACAGGGATAAGTAAAGTTAACAAAAAGTTGGGCGCCTTCATGCACCTCCATGGTGGAAGATTGTACGGAATCAACACTACAGGCCAAGTGCTATAACTTGTACTCATATTTTCAAAAGGGCTGAATCCATCGGTTGTAAGTCTCATATATGCATCATCCTTAACTCTTTTCTTCTCGTGCTACCTCATATCGTGAGCTATTTTCTTACACGTATATAGTCTTTGCAACCTAGGTCTCAAGGGAAAATACTGCAACATCTTAACCAACACGTTTTTCTTACCCTTCCACCTCGACTTTTCGCATACAAGACATGCTTGTTTCTCCTCGTTCTCGTTCCAAAACAAAACACAATCATTCTTGCATGCATGTATGGACTTGTACTCAAATCCGAATCTCTTTCTCAACTGTTTCGCTTCATAAAAGTTTTTCGATAATGCAGACCATTCGGGAAGCACCTCGTTAAATAAGTCCAATACCATATTTATTTCTTTTGTCGACATCCCACACAATCACTTAATGTGAAGCAACCGCACAATAAACGATATTTTGGAATGTTTTGTACATCCTGGATAAAGCTCGTGCTTTACATCTTCCCACAAGCGAAATTTTCACAATCAGTCCCTCGGCCACTTAAGGCATTGTCGTCAATCTCATCCATAAACATCACAGCTCCAATGTCACCCAACATCTCCTCCATCTCCTCCTGTTCATAATCATTATCCATGTGCCGCAAATAATTTGGATGATCGACCAATACATCTATTGACTGTTCATACGGCTCACCATGAAGTACCCATCGGGCATATCTCAGATCCATACCGTTCACAAATATATGACTTTTAACTTCATCCAATCCTATCGCACACAAATTTTTACACTATCGACATGGATATTAATGTAACCACGACTATCAACAGAGGCCCGTGCAAAATCAATGAAGGTTCTTACTCCACGCACATTGGGTATGTAATCCTTTCCAAGTCTATCGCCCAGACGTATCCAATTTTTATCCAATTTTTATCATTTTCTAAAAATATCTATCTATTAAAACACGTACATAGAAAATTCACATGCATGTCATACTCCAATTCTCATTGCCTTTTTGATAAAGTAGTTGCTCTTATCCCATTCGAGATTATATTATCCATATTGCACAAACTCGTCAATCTACTACTTTCCACGTTAGTAGAAATTTCGGCAATACCTCCCCATAGTTCTCCAAGTATACATGTTCAAATAGAGGGATTGTGACTCTACGAACAGTATACCCGAAGAACAGTAGAGGAAGACACCGAAACTTCATATTAAACGTGGAGAGTAGGAGTAACAAAAATGTGCAATACAGATAATATAATCTCAAACTGTCCACACTGGACAATTCAGAAATTAGTGGACACGTAAATGTTCACTAATTTCTAAACGGGTCTAAGGTTATTTATGCAATGTCACACCATATCTATCAAAAAACACAACAAACAACATCTCCATGTTGTTTGAATTAACAATGTCAAACAAATAGTATTGCATGTTATATTGTTAAACTGGAGAAAGATGAAAGAATATGTTCACAAATTTCCTATCATTAGTAGATAACGAGAAAGAATGATCTTGAATAAATGACGATTAAATTTTAATCTAATTACTTAACTGTCATAGACTATCTGGCCTTGACAACTCTCAAGGTCGGAGAGATTACGACAATCAAGCAATTAGACTAAAATTTAGTCAATCATTTACTATTATTATTCCTAAATTATAATTTTAATTGTTATTATATAATTTTAAAGGTTATTATATAATTTTAATTATTATCATTCCTAAATTTTAATTTTAATTGTTATACTTAATTGAGTGAGTTATTTATTTATATAGACAATAAGTACATAATTTATATATAAGCATTTATTTGATCTTTATTTAATAAGGAATTATTAATTATAGTTATTATATGTATATTATACTTTATATATAGTTAAGTTATATACTTTTTTTTCTTTTTTTAAAAATTAAGTTTTATACTATACTTATAATTTGCATAATAATCATATTCTAACTAAAGTAGCATGAATATATTATATATACTTATTAAATATTAAATCCACAACCTAAACACAATATATTTCAAATACATATCACAACATATACACAATATTCCCACAACAATATTTCTAAACATATTAATTCATAATCAATGAATACCATAAACTCACAAACTATTCACAAAATTCACAAACAATAATCACAATATTTCAAGAGTAAGCATAAAATCACTACAAAATGTATAAACATATTGCTAAAGTTTAGAAATATACATAGCACTCACAATATCCTGTAACAAATCAAAAGCTTTCAACTTGCCAAAACAACCAATCTTTCAAAAAAATACAACACTAACTTATTAGAAGCATATATATAAAAAAACACAAGACAATTATCATAAAATTCAAAAAACTACAAAAGAAAAATAGTTTTTTCTTATCAAGATCAATGGAACTAGAGTTCCAAAGTACTAATCCTCTCTCACTCAACTCTCTCTCACTCTAACCGCCTCTCACTCTAACTCTCGCTCTCTAACCCACGACCCTCTCTCACTCAACTATCTCTCACTCTAACCCTCTCTCTCTCTAACCCACGACGTCCCATTATCTCTCACCGTCTCTCTCTCTCTATCTCGCTCAACTCTCTTTCACTCTAACCCTCTCTCTCTCTCTCTCTTGGACGTTACTTGTGCGCACGGGAGAAGCAGCAGAAATGAGTCTGCTTCCTCCTGTGCGTGGTTTCATGCAAAAACTAAATCATTAGATTTAACGTTCGAACGTTTAAGTTGTACGTTCGAACGTTAAAATTTCCCGCTCAATTTTCAGATGACGTTTGAATGTTAAATATACACGTTCAAACGTATCTTACTATAACAAAGCCTGAAATCTAGCGAAAAATTTCCCGCACTTTTCTTTTCATGTTCGAACGTATGGAAATTTGACGTTCGAACGTTTATAAATTTCTAGTAAATTTCAGTGCCTAACGTTCGAACCGAACGTTTCATATCATCACAGAGGCGAAATCGAGCGGGAAATTTCTCACTTTTTTCTTCTCGTGTTCGAACGTATTATAATGTAACGTTCGAACGTGAATCAATTTCCACTCATATATCTCGATTCACGTTTGCACGTTATACATTTGATGTTCGAGCGTAACAAATGTATGTTCGAACGTTACTTTAGGACGTTTTTCCGTAGTTAGTATTTATTAATATAATAGTTATATATATGTATATTTTCTATATACTATAATATTTCTCTTGAATATAATTTAATTGTTATTTTTGAAAAGTTGAGAAAAATACTAACAATAATATGTGATATAACAATAATATAACAAAATAATCGCATATGGCTTTGATATCAAAGACATAAATTCCAGGTAATAAATAGCTACTAATAATATTATATGATGATGATAATAATAATAATAATAATAATAATAATAATAATAATAATAATAATAATAATAATAATAATAATAATAATAATAATAATAGTAATAATAATAATAATAATAGGCGGTATAACTAGCCATATGCATAACAACATGTACAACAGGCGGTATAACCGACTATATGCAATACTTATACTGTGAATTGTTTTTTCATTATATATATAGTATTAGTGTATAGTATAGTAATAATATATAGTTGTTTTCTCTTAAGATCTTTCATATTATTCATCAAATGTTCTAATTCAAGCCTTAAATTATAATGTAGACATTTTAATGAATTAGAATTATTATATATAGTTATTATTATATTAGACTATAATATATATAATACTTAATATATTATGTTATATATTATAACATTATACCGTATAATATATTAGTATAGTATTAGTTTAATATTATATGTTATATACTGATAGCATTACTATATAGTATTACTATATATATATATATTTTTCTTTTTGAGAATTAAATCGCCAAACGTTTGAATGTGACTCAGAATGACGTTCGAACGTTTCGTGTATTTAAGCCAAAAACCGAAACGGGAAACGTCATTCTCAGCTCTTATCTGTTATCTCTCCACCGTTGCACGCCATCGTCAAACCGTCGCCTCCACCGTCAAACCCCACCACAACTATCACAAAAGGTAGGCATCTCTCTCTTGTCCTCTTACATGTATTTTTTTTTAAGATTTAGTAGGATTTTGTGTAAACCGAACGTTAGTGGTAGCCGGATTTTCAACTCCATTTTCCGGGCACCACGGGTTGTCATTGGCTAAATGGTCACCGTAGAAAATTTTTTTGAAGTGTATACTTCATTTCTATAGTGACATTTGGTCACTTAGACCGTGGTATGTGATTTTCGATAATGATTGGGTCGACTCAGCCATTCTATGTCAGAACGTTTGAGCGTTTTGACAGAATGTTCAAACATATGACGTTACAATTGCATAGCCCTTCCACGTTTGAACGTATATTTTCTACATTCCAACATTACTTTTCGGCGCACTTACGTTCGAACGTTAAACTTTTGCCTTTCACGTTGCAGAAGTTAATAATTTACGTTTGAACGTAAAATATATGTGCGAATGTAAAAACATACGTTCTAATTAAAAACTTACGTTAGAACATAAAAAAAAATACGTGCGAACGTAAAAAACATACGTTCAAACTAAAAACATACGTTCGAATTACAAAACTTACGTTCGAACGTAAAAGCCATACGGTCGAACTAGAAGGCATAACGTTCGAACTTAACACATTTCAAAATTCTTATTCGTTATGCCCTTAACGTTCGAACGTATATATTATATTATGTTTGAATGTTAATATAATTTTTATCTAATAAACGTGCATCTTTAGATAAAACGTTCGAACATATGTTATATAATGTTCGAACATTAGTGCAGAGCAGTTTAAAATTAATACGAAAGATGCATCAATAGTACTAATAATTTTTTTTCCTTTTCTATTTTTCAGGATATGGCTCATCCTTTGCATACTCGGAAACGGGGGAGGGAAGGAGCCACTTCGGACACTCCTCGGATCGGGGCTCGTATTGTTATGGTGGAGCGAGAAGTCCTGATCAATGAGTTCGACGAGCTTAGATGGGAGCAGACGAACCTCAGAGATGTGTTCATCAGTAGAGGCTGGAGAAATATATGCAGATTGAGGGGGAAGGTATACCCCTCAATGGTTCGAGAGTTCTATATGGGGATGTGCTCCATGTCTCAGGACGTATCCTCTCACACTGTGACTGTACGCGGTGTGTCGTTTGAGATTTCACCGGATGTGATCGCCGAGCTACTCGGAATTCGTCGAGTAGTTGAGACATCGACTACAGTTGACTCTAAGACTGGCGACACAGCCGTCCTTTGCACATCTACATCTGCACACGGCACACTCGATGCAGATGTAGGCACTTCTACATCATCTACTGGGCCAGTAGATGATGCAAACATTGCCAATTGGTCAGAGGCTGACGGTACTAGCCGTGAGGCTCAGGATGATGACCGAGACGAGGATTTCTACATCCTTACTGGGAGAGACTGCACGCAGATCTAGAGGAAGAACGCCTTCAACCAAATACATCTACTACCTTTCTTCCGTATGTTGCAGCTTATTGTTGCAACAAACCTGGATCCTGTGGCACATAAGGCCACATTTAGTCGGACTTGGGCACATTTTTTTAACCTAGTGGCACGTGGAAATCCTATTGATTTGCCACTGCGCATCTTTGAGATGATCCATTATGAGGCGAGCATCGTCTCCACGGACAACCTCCCATACGGTGTCATCATCAGCCGACTATTACTTGCTCAAAGAGTGCCACTCCAGCCAGAGGAGCGGGTCACAGATCAGATGAGCCCCCTCGACATGAGCACACATCGACGTAGCATTGGACAGACGAGGGGGCATCCTCGACATCAGCCCGGGCCCGGTGTAGGGAGTAGTAGTCAGCAGCCCACGAGTACATCTGCGAGAGATGCGCAGCCTGCTTGGGTTGATGCGGTGATCTCACAGTTGACTGCACATATCGATCGACATATCGTGGCTGTAGAGGAGACTATTGCCGAGATAGCCCATCGTGTAGGTATCCTCAACGATAAGGTTGATAGCTTAACTGAAGAGATACGGAGTATGAATTTCATGAACAACGCATTCACGTGAGTGTTGTTTACGAAATTCTATCATATTTTTTTATTTTTTTTAATATATGTAAGGAATAATATTATTTAATATATATATTGTTTTTTAATTTCAATTTTCAATCTTTTTCCATGTTAGATTTTCCAACTTTAATACTAAATCACTGCACTTCAAATATATATAAATATAAATATATATTTATATATATAAACATAAATATATTTATACATATAAATAATGTACAAATATATAATTATATTTTACAAATTGTGTATATAAATATATATTTCAATTTTTTATATTTGTTCACAAATTATGCACTATAAAAACACATCATTTTTAAATTAGAGTCATATTTAATTTGCTCTATATATTACAATTCGAATGTATATATTACAATTCGAACGTATATGTGATGTTCGAACGTAAATTTACTCTCCGTTCGAACGTTAAAAAAAAAAAAAAAAAAACTCATATGCCTTTAGTGACGGTTTGTGGACAGAAAATGCTTTTTAGTGATGGTTTGGGGACTATCACAATTTTTCAACCTTCACTAAAAATCAATTATGATGTAGTGGATATTAAACATTGTGTCAAAATCTCATCAAAATCAATTATCAAAGTACGTTCACTACATGCCTAATTAGTATATATTTCAACAGAAACTCTATGTGCAATCACTTTTATATATTCATTGCGCACTCTATGAATGTGATTGGCTGCGTCACTTTTTTTTAATATAAAATAATTATTTTTACCAATCACATCAGTAGAATGCGTAAAGAATATGTAAAAATAAATGTATGTAACAAAAATCATATTCTATTAATCCAATATTGGTCCTGATTGTTTAGAAAATCTTTAAGGAGGAAGACAAATACTAGAAAATAAAATATTACAAAGCTACTGGTGTAGCTAGAAGACTCCACAAGACAAAAAAAAAAAAAATACAAATCTCAGTGATAATGAAAAATGAGGAATTAGTAATATTCTCCTAAATTCCATCAATGTACTAGTGAAATATTCTATCAAGCAATTGATGTGTCCCGATTTTGATTTGTTTTCTGACTATATCAGAAAGTTTAAGTCAAGTTCAATTCAATTTCATGAATGTTAAAAGAATTATTTTCTATTTCAATTACTCATCTAATCATTTGTCTCTATTTCAGAAAAGTGTAAAAACTATAATTAAAAACAAAAAATATCCAAAAACAAATTATATTCTAATATACGAAAAACTTTCGAAAGACCATATAAAATATGAGAAATGATACTTGCAGTCGTGACTGTACAAGCGTCGTACAGTAACTTTGAAAAAAGTGAATAAATATGAGACCACATGAAAAAAAAAATTAATTTTTTAATAGTATAAACCCCACTCTTCAAAGCCACTGTACGGTGTTTGCGCATTCCACGACTATATGTAGTATTACTTATAAAATATATGAAAATTTCTGAATGCAGTCATGTTAGTGCAGTCGCCATGAACTAGTCCGACTTGGCTTGTCAGTTAAATGAAACGGTTCCTTTAGAAAGAGAGAGCTGTTTGGCACGTACTAAGTGTAGGGAAAAATGCAAAAGAAAAAAGTTTGCGAATAGAATTATTAATGTAGCAGCAAACTCATATACAGGTTATGATTCAAACCCAATTCATTTCAGTCGCTCAATTCATCAAAAGAAATCCATGGAACAACAAGAATGTAACAAAAATAGAAAAAAATCACTAAATACTGACCAGATCAAATATAACATAAAAGTTTCACATTACAAATCTACTGTAAATTCACAGACAAAAAAAAAAAAAAAAACCTTGACACTATTAATGCAAGGAGATTGCAAAAGATCTCTCTCTTTCAATGACAACTTTTCAAAACCTTAGGTCCCTAGCTAACAAGATTAGCAAATTGAGGTGTTTATTTTTGGGATCAAGAAACTTCAACCTGATAGGTGTCGTCAAACTTGTCATACATGAAGCGAGTGATATTGATGCTGGTTTTACCGACAGATTGATCACCCAAGAACACGAGCTAATTGTAATAATTGGGATTTCAGCTTTAGATTTCGTTTGATATCTTGGAATTCAAGTTGGCACCGACATCTGCAACTGGAATCGCTTCAAAGCTGAGAATAATTTGTTAGGGATCGGAAAGATGAAACACTACTCTTTTTAGAGTTATCCCTTGTTATCGAGAGAGAGGAGAATCGAGATCTGTACTTGTGAAGCTTGTTTTTTCTTCTTTTTTTCTTTTTATTTTTTATTTATTGAAGTTGACAGCACCGCGCCACATCAGATTAGTGCACCTTGCCTCCGGCAAACTCAACTGTACGTAGCGGGACTCTGTATATCTCTTATATATTAAAAGCAGCTATAGCTTATGAACATGAATGAATAGTGATTTTTGTTTGACACCATCGATTCCATTTATGCCCCTTTGTGGTTGGTCGTTGTTACAATTTTGTCCCTCACTCTTGTATTTTACTTTTCGGTTGTGCCCTTCTGTGAGCAACTATTGTTTGTTTTGGTTCTATTAGTCATTCATGCTAATTCTTTTGGTCATTCATGCTGTTTTGATGGAGGTTATATTTAATTGGTGATTTATATAATATCTATTTATTTATTTTAAAGCTTATAGAATTTAAAAAATATGGATAGAGGAAACTTTTCTTTATTGAATAGAATCAACTCCACTCATAGCCTTCTAAGAGTAACTTGCCTTAGAATTAGACCAATTAGATCATGACACATGTCCTCCAATAGATACAAAAGACGTATATTTGTTATTCATTGAGTATACTTCTTATTCAAAGTACGCTGAAATGAAGTCATTATCTATCTTAAAAAATTATGCTTATTAAATTAATGGTTTTAAAATGCATTACTTTCCCATGTTCCTAGATTTTTTGTTTTGAGTTATCTTAATCATTGAAGTTCAAATGATTCATTATTATGTGATCTCAAAATGCATATCATGGTGTGCATATGTTTAGGAAAATAATGATCTATCATATTTATATTATATAAAATCATAGCATATAAGTGGTGATATATTTGAATTCCAAAACTGGTTGATGATTAAATATTTAGGTCTCAACTATAATGCTACTAAAAGGGTCAAAAAATAGTTTTTTTATGCTTATTTGTGGTGTGTTCCTAATTTTCATTCTCCATTTGTCTATTTAATTGGTGATTTATATCATGTCTATTTATTTATTTTAAAGCCTATAGAATTTAAAAAAAAACAAATCGACTTCACTCATAGTCTTCTAAAAGTAACTTGCCTTGGAATTAGGCCGACTAAATCATAACACATGTTCTCCAATAGACACAAAAAACATATATTTGTTATTCATTGAGTATGGTTCTTGTTGAAACTTGGCCAAAATCAAATCGTTATGTATTTAAAAAAATCTTGCTTATTAAGTTAAATGTTGTAGAATACATTAATTTTCCATTTTTTGACTTTTGAGTTTTGGATATCAAGACTTGGAGAAAACATAAATATTTCAATTTATGTTTCTGTTTATACTTTGCAAAATCTACAACTTCCATTCATTGCCTCCAAATCTTTCTCAGCTGAACATATAGATTGTTTGGTGCATCTTTTCAATCTAGAAGGATTTTAAATGAACATTGTTAATTTTATTTTCAGAATCATGAGAAACTTCATATTATTTTCTATTTTTAGGTTCTAATTGTTTGATACATGTTTTCGATCCAATCAATTTGATTGATGCAGCCATTATTTATAATTCTTTATAAGCTTTGATGCATGTAACAACACTGCATCATGATCATTAAGCCAAACACAGTGTAAAAAATTGTCTGTGGTGTGCATCTTCTGTGTTTTTTTACTGTGAGGAAGCTTATCTAAGCAGTAAGGAGAAATAATAGATAATTATAAGTCATTGACATCATGAAATTCACTCCATTCATGTTTCTGATTATAAATTACTCATTTTTATGTATTGGGTGGTGAGATTCATAACACTCAACTGCTGCATTTATATTTATTCACCATACTTTATATTTCCTATATTTATGTACTCCTAAATTTTTAATAACCATACTTAAACTCCAAATTCATTTGATATGGAAACATCTACCATATGTCCAAAACATTGCAACATTGTATTCACAATATATATATATATATATATATATATATATATATATATATATATATATATATATATATATATATATATATATATATATATATATATCATACAACTAGGCATAGAGGTAGATCAACTCCAGAAGCAATTCCACAAATATTTCAATGTTCTTTTGATAAATGCCTTGGATGAAGACACCACATGATCTCTATATATATAACTCCCAAAACTTTGTAACCACCATCTGAATGATGAAAAAAATAATTCCATCATATTTTGGTGTTTAAGCAAGAAATTGTAATTTGAATTTCCAACAAACATCCTTTATTTCCCGAACTTGCTTCAATCTATAGTTTGTTTAAACTTATTATTAGTTGGCTTAATAGTTTCTAACTGAAATTACATTATTATCCTTCTTAATTAGCTTATTGTTATAATTTCTTTTGATTATATAGAGCACATTTATATTTTCCAGGAACTTGTTTTTCTCTCAACAGTTCGCACGTTGACCACTACTAGTATGTGTATATATATATATGATAAATATAAGAATATCAATATTTAATGTAGAAAATTATTATTACGATTTAAATAAATAAAACCGGTAGACTGGAAGTAGACTGGAAGTAGACTGGAAGAATAATCTCGATACATAGTTTTCAGCAACTAGATTTTGCATGGACAATGATTTCTAATTATCAAATTTGATTAGTCTTCGCATGCACATCACGAGTCATCATCAGTCATATTGTAAAGCACTTCCATTTACGTAGTTTTCATCAACTTGGTTTCTGCATTCCAGCTCTCTCCGTGAGATCTAAAAACCATGCTAGATGACAATATATGCCCTCTCTCTCTCGCTAAGCTAGGAAAGGACAACGTGCCCCACTTGTGTCCAGTTTAATTTTACATAATTTTTTAATTTTTAAACAAAGAAATTACTGGAAAAGTAGAAATAATGAATTATAGAAAAAAAAACTCAGCTCATCATCTCCTATACTATACAGTAATATGTAATTTCTCATTTTTACCATTCAATTTAAAAATATATATATTGACACTACAAGAAAACTATTTATTTGCAGCTAGTTAATTACAGCGAAATGATTATTTATAATTAAAATGAGTCTATTTTGGTTACAAATAGTCTTTTTATCGCAAACAAATGGCTACAAATACCCATTTTTCTTGTAGTGATGATGTTTAAATATGTATGCTTACACATCAAGAAAAAAAAAGAAATAACATATTGGTATATGGTGTGGAGATGATAAATAACATTTCTTTTAAAAAAATTATTTTAAATCTAATATCTTTATTTTAAATCTATTCTAAATATTTTACCAAAATCATTTTAAATGAGGTATTTGTAGTGTTATTGAGCAAAGACTAATTTTCAAGTAAAGCTTTTTATATTTTGTAGTTCCGAAAATAATATAATTTAAAAAAATTAATTTATTTAAATGATTTTATTATTTTAAGAATATTATTTAATATTCATTAGTTTATTTGACCCAAAACATACTATTAAATACCATTCGTCATTTTCCCAGAAAACGGCCCAAGCGTAAATCGATCATTTTTCCAAAAAATGGTGCTCGCATCCATTAAACCACAAACCGCCATTTTCCCAGAAAATGGCCTAACATATTTATTTATCAATCACTGTAGGCGGGAATCGCTGGCGGGATTACCACCATTCCTAAAGCTAACACTGTAGGCGGGAATCACAGGCGGGAATCACAGGCGGGACTTACCACCATCCCTACCGCGTGCACCGTAGGCGGGAATCATAAGCAGGACTCTACCACCGTCCTTGCTTACCACCATCCCTACAGTTTCTTTTTCTTTTTCTTATTCCTTTTAATCCATTCATTTCAAACATACCCAAAAATCATGTCTCACATGAAAACCCAGTTTTCATTCACGACACATGAGTATGCATGAAATGATGCAATAAATGACATGATGCCAAACACAACATAAATGAACACAAGCATAATTCAATTAAATAAACAACACATTCTCACATCCAACCGACCCCCATACTCCTCGGACTCAAAGTCCAGCACAACTAATTAGACTGCAGAAAATTTGTTAGTGTAGAAATATATTCAAATCTCATAAAGTTTTTTGGAAAATTACTTACAGTGATGAAATATAATTTTCGAATGATCAATGAGGTGCAAGAGGTGGCGGCACAACAACGTAACAATGTATTTTGGACTATGGCCGTGGGTCTCAAAACACTTGGGATGGCTTGGGAAGGGCTTAGAGGTGTTGGTGAAGTAAATGGTAGTGGTGGTTGGCCGCGGGTGGCGGCGTGGGCGGCGGTTGGAGGCCAAAATACCCAAATCGAAAAATGAGCTAGAGGGGCTTCAACGGTGGCGGATCGGAGCTGATGTTGGGTGGTTTAGGTGGCTGGAGGGCCGATGGTGGTGTGGTGAAGAGATGGTGGCCAACGACGACGCTGGAACGAAAAAGGGCTGAGGCTTGGATTCCCTCGTGGCGGTTAATGGCGGCACAAGAGGGGCTGAGATTGCAAGGGGAGGGACGCCGGCTGGAGGGGAAGAGAATGGGCAGGGTGGTGTTGGCCACACAGGCATGCGGCGGCGCACTAGAGGGGATGAAGAAATTGATGGGCCGTGGCTTGGATTCCCTCGTGGCGGTTAACAACGGCACGAGAGGGGTTGAGATTAGAAGGGGAGGGATGCCGACTGGAGGGGAGGAAGAGAATGGGCAGAGTGGTGTTGGCCACGCCGGCGTGCAGCAGCGCAATGTAGGAGATGAAGAAATGGACGGAGGAGAGGGGAGGAGACCGGGGGCAAAATGGAAATTTGGAAATAAAAGCAAGGGCAAAATAGAAAGAAGACAATGGACAAAACATAAATTTGGAAATAGTATCAGGGGTAAAATGAGAAAAAAGTATTAGACAAAAATATTGTTCCTCTGAGATTCGATATATATATATATATATATATATATATATATATATATATGTACAAATGAGATTATAGATATATAAGAAGCTTTTTCAGTCAACTAATTTGAATAATGTGCCACAGAATCTTTGAATAATGAACGAAAACTTAAAATAGATCGAGACAATGGTGACGGCTATGATGACAATGACAAAACAGTAGAAAAGAAGATGCAGTAAACCGTGGCCATAATTAATTAGCTTTCTGAAACAAACAAATTTGACTCTTTTGGGCTTCGAAAAATGACGATAAAAGCAGAGTGGAGGGAGGGTGTTAATTAATTGGTATTAACCTACCTAGCTAGCTTTGGCATAAACTTTTTTCATTTCTCGGCAAGTTTAACTACCTTCGTTATATCAAAATAATACAAGTCTGGAACCAGTCCGAAGTATGAAAACAAAACATTACAATCAGAGTAATCCTTTCCATTATAAAAATCTAATAAATATTGAGGGATCTTGATCAGCAGGATGCTACCATACAGATTGTTGGTATATCTGTATGATAACGGCCTATTGCGTAATGGAATACACGTCTCGATTCTGGAATAAACTCATTTCTTTTATTTATTTTTATCTTCTAATAACTTCTTACATAAAAGTGAAAATTGTACCCAAATATTTTATCAAGCACCTTTTATTTAGCTAAGATTAGTTGTACACAATAATCAAATTTAGCTCTATGAGCACATATTTTAATTAGTGATAATTTATTGCAAATATGTATTTTTTATAATAAGCTAATTACACTCTGAAGTTGACCACCAACTAGAAGCAGGAAAACACATGCAACACGAGAGAAAGAGAGAGAGAGAGAATATTTGGACAATAATATTGCAGCTAGGATAGTTACATCATGTACAGGTGGTTTCACTTGGCCGGCTCTTATATGCGAAGTGAGATTGGAATAAGAAATATGTAAATAATACTGAAATAATTTATGAATAGTAATGAAATAGTTTGTGATTATTAAGATAGTGTTAAATACATTTTTAATATGTAGAGCATTCTTAATGGATTAGCTAAAAGCTAAATCTATTGAGTATTTAGCTATTAGAAAGTAAAATATACTCACAATGGATTAGTTAAATTGTAAATAATTGAAATTTAGTTACAGTGACTTTCAAAAGTTTTTCTAAATTTGAAGGTTACTGTACATATATCAAATATATTTTATCAATTATTTCTCTCTCCCTTTCTTTCTATCACATATTTTATCATAATTGATATATTAATTTGAATTAGTGAAATATTAATTTAATTAGAATATAATTATTAATTAATATATAATAAGTAGAATAGTAAAATATGATAAAATAAAATAAATTAATAATTAAAAAATTACATATTTTTAAAATTATTAGTTACTCATTACTATATAATGAATAAATAGATAATCCAATGTGGAGATTTGATGTGAATAATCAAAACTAAATTCATCTTATATTATTTTATTGTTATATAATGAAAAATAATTATTTCAATGTGAAGATTGATATGAATGAAATAGTCAAAAATTAAATTTCTCTTACAATCATAAAAAATATTATTTAATTTTGACTAATCTATTAAAGATGCTCTAAGTCTATTATTTTTTAAAAATAAAGCAACTGCACAGATCATTTCCATTACTTTATTCTTTTTCTTTAAATGATAATTTTCTTTGGTGACGTCTCAGACCTTTTGTTCCATGCGTTTACGGTAATAAGCAATAATTGAGGTTGGGTTTGGTTAGAGTAACGAAAAAATAATAATAGAATATTAAATAGTAATAAAAAATAAGTAAGTAATAATAATAAAATAATAAATAGTAATAAGATATTTCGATAATACATCTCGGTACCCAAACTGGGCCTTAGTATATAAGATATTACAATTTAAAATAAATAATTTTTTTTATAAGAGTTCAATTGTAATGCTCATATCATTTTCCCATAATATATTAATTGAAGGTTTCTTTGAGTTTCGAGATAAAATATATATGTATGAATAATTATATTTTAAGATCTCTATATTACATATTATTTACATGATATAATTCAATTTAAAAAATATATTTTAAAATTTGAATCTTACAGATCAAATTATACAATGTGAATTGTGTGTAGTATAGAAGCATTATAATAGCATTTTTTCAAAATACTTGTTAATTAAATAGATTTGTACCTTCAAGGTTTGAAGATTTTAGACGTCTACAAATAAATGAGATTTGTTGTTATTGAGCAAGGTAATGGGTGGGTGTGACTTGATTTATAAGTTGGTGTGTATTTGATTTATCTAACTTTATATATATATATATATATATATATATTTATATATAAAATTTATTTAGAATTAATTATATATTCATGCATGATATATCTCAAGCTGTATACTTTTATTAGTTAGGATATTAGGTATATATATATATCATAAAGTCAGATTAATTGCAAGACCAGCTAATTAAAATTATCAGTCTTAGAACTGGTTCTGGTTTAAATAGTGAGATGAGATGAGAAGATTTTAAATGAATTGAATAAAATATTGTTAGAATATTATTTTTAATATTATTATTATTTTAAAATTTAAAAATATTAAATTATATATTATATTTTGTATGAAAAATTAAAAATATTATAATAATGAGTTGAGACATAACGAAACTAACTCTATATTAATGGCATTATCCTTCTTGGTATTTGTTTTTATATTTTTAAACAATCTTATCCTTCTCGGTAAACTTCGATGTATGTACATCGCGGAAATAAATAAACAATAAGATAATCAATACGGCGACGTGTGGGAGTTGACTTTAAAAGTCCAAACACTCATATGACCGTAAGCTGCGGATAACCTAACGATGGGTGAGGAGATAACGGTAACAATGGCGGAATAAAAATCCCTGGAAGATCACCGTCCCATACCGCCTTCCAACTAGACGGCGTTAATGGGACATCCATGGGAGAAGTACCGGTCGTATCCTTCAATTCCGTCGACCTCTCCTTCTTCACGACCACTACCTTCACTTCCTCCTCCTCCTCACGACGTCGTTTTCTCTCGCCAGCCTCCGGGGTTGTATCCGAGTTCCCGACCTCGAGTGGGAAGTTGAGGATCGCTTTCGAACCACGGAGCTTGAATGCGGCTCGGTCGTAGGCCTTGGCGGCTTCTATAGCCGTGTCGAAGGTCCCGAGCCATAAACGCGAGCCGCGCCGGTTAGGGTCTCGGATCTCCGCCGCGTACTTTCCCCAAGGCCTTTGTCGGACCCCTCTGTAGTGCTTTTTGGCTTCAAAACTCGCATTTTGCTCTACGTAGGAGAGCGATGATGCATCCGGCTGGTGATTGGGATTGCCGATTTGGATCCACTTGGCGTTGCTTTTTCTCGGGAGCGAGATCACCAGCGAGGGTTTCGTCCGATTTGTTTGCGGTTTCGATTCTAATGCGAAGCAATCACGGGTTGATTGGGAGTACGAGATCGAAGTTTGGGTTTTGGGATTTGCTTCGAATTGAAAGAAATCGTTGTTCGAACGGTGGGATTTAGGCGTAGCGAGGCCCATACTTTTCCGGAATCCGAAGAAATCGGTTTCATTATGCTGGAAGGTAAAAGAGTCAAAGAGGTCGTTGGAGCTGGAAAAGTTGGTGACTGCCATGGGAGAGTCGGAACTCGAAGTTTGGGAACAGAGAGATTGAGAACGAGATTCAGAGGACGAAACCTCAATGTCTGAACTAGATAAGCAGGGCAGAGCCACAGGGGATACCTCACCAAGTAGGTGAAGCTTGATTAGGTAGAGAGCAGAAGAAACATCTTCGTTAGAGGTCTCCATGGATAGAAGTATAGATCTTCTGAAGGCACGGCCGCACAAGAATTGCTTAAAACAGAGAAGGAGCTTTGAGAGAGAACGAGAAGGGAGAGAGGAGTTTAAATTTCGGAAAGCTTGAGACTTGAGAATTGAGACTTGAGAGTGGAAGAGGCAGTGGAAAGGATACATATATATAAAGTGGAGTAGGATATCCCGAAAAGGAAAGAGGACTTTTGCTTTCACACAGCTTCCTCGCTGCTTGTAGGAACCATCGTCTAGATGGATCCTTCTCCTTTCTTTCTCAGATATAGGGGTGAGGTGCTCCTCACTTTTAGAACCGTTGGATCACCTTTCAGAGTCTAACAACACCCAAATAACACCTCTGGATGCAGGTACTGTTTGTTTTTATCTCCAGATTGCGTTTCTCGTTTCCAAGAAGGTTCTGAAAAATGAACTTACGAATAAAATAATTGCAATAATAATAACTATAATAAATAAAAATAATAAAAAATTATACGTGAGGGGAAAATTATCGAATTTGTCAATATATGGAATTAAATAGTGTCGGACATAAAATATAAGAACGTAAAATGCTACTGTACTCTTAATTTATATCACTCATTATAGCCACTTGATATGGCATCATAATGCCACATAGCTTATTAAAATAATTTAAAACACAAACATAAAATGGTAGAAATAATTTCGGTTTCTAGTTTTTATTTTTTTGTGTTTTCAAAACCATTTTGTTTTGAATATATATTTTTAATTTTTTTTAATAAGTCACGTGGCACCAAATTATGGTGCCACATCAAGGTACAAAGTGAATGGTATATAATTAAGGAATACATTAGTGTTGATGTCGTGTTCTCCATGCTGCTGGACTTAGTCTTGATCCTATTGAAATAGAATGATGGGCTCGAGGTGTCGTGGTACCTCCGATGCCTAAGTCAGTTATTGGGTTGGAGTGAAAGAGTCTGAACCCCTTCCCTAACTAAGGGAGGGGGTATTTATATCTGGCTGGGGCGATCCCCGAAGTGGAGGTAGTGGGTATGCAGCTTTGTACTGGGGTCGGGTGTCCCTGTCAACTCTCTGTCGTGCTACAGACTTGTTAGACCTAATTGCGGTTGTCACTGACATTCCAAGACCCATGTCATAGTGTGCTGAACCCCGTGATGCATTAAATGTGGCGTGACTTCTGTCGCGGCATGCTCGTTTCCATTCCATTAAATGTGGCGTGGTTCCGGTCAGGTACGTCAATCCTTCTGATTTGTCTAGATGCCAGGGTTCAGGAACAGGAGATGTCCCTAAATGTCGGTCAGTAGTGGTGTCAGACTGTCCTGCCTTCCGTCCTTTTATCAGTGTGCTTTGCTCGATTGCTCCTCTTCCTGGGCCACCTAGGTCGACTCGGTCCAGCCAGGCCTTATCCTCAGGCCTTGCGGACCGGGCTTACTCCCCTAGGCTTGGTCCTGGTGATTACTCCTCTCACAATACCCCATGAATTCCTAGCACACGTGTGGTGGGAATTTAAAACATCATTGTCTCTCCCTGTCGTTAGTGCGTGAGGGCACTTAGGCTTTCGTTTTCTTTCCAACTTCCCGACCATTGAATTCGGGAGGTGTCTTCCTCGTCCCGGGCTTTGCATTGGCCCGTGCTCCCCACGCGCCTTATGTGACTTCCCACGTCTGCACAACCCTACGCCGTTTGGTCTTCCCGAGACCACCTACCCATGCCATTCAATGTGGGCAATGCCTCGATTTTTGTAGTCCCCACGCCTCCCGAAGGTTGGATTAGGTAGGGCGCGTCTGCCCACGTCCTGGGCCATTCATTGGCCCGTGCTCTCCACGCGCCCGACGTGACCTCCCATGTTTGCGCAACCCTGTGCTGTTTGGGCTTCTCGAGGCCGCCTACCCGCATCATTCAATGCGGGCATCGCCTCGATTTCTGCAATCCCCAGGTCTCTCGAAGATTGGATCGGGTTGGGTGCGTCTGCCCATGTTCCGGGCCGTTCATTGGCCCATGCTCTCCATGCGCCTGATGTGACCTCCCACATCTGCGCTGCCCTGCACCGTTTGGGCTTCCCGAGGGCACCTACTTGTAACATCAACGGCACCTCGGTTTGCATGTGGACCTATATAAGGCCTCTCCCTCCTTACATTTTCACCATTTGCTTCACTCCTTCTTCACAGTCCTCAATTCGTGTTCATCGTCTTCTTTGCCTCAATTCTCAGTTCATTGTCTTCTTCGTCTTAGTTCTCAGTCCATTGTCTTTGCCGCCTCCCTTTTCATCACTCTTCATGTCTGTCACTGCTGCTTTGATGGCTCCGAAGAGTTCCTCGAGTTCCAAGCCCTTGTACTTCGTCGGGAAGAGCTGGGAGTCTTCAGTTTCTGCCGACGACCTCCAGGTGTTTAGGGCGAAGTACAATATCCGGCGTCGGTGATTCTAGAGGTCCCAAGGTGTCGCGTGCCCACCGTAATGTTTTCAGGATGGTGGGCCATCTGGCACTCTACCCTCTCATGTTCATGAATGGGCTCTAGCTTCCATTCTGCCGTGCCATTTGGGACGTTCTCAATTTCTTGGGGTTGGCCCCCGTGCAGCTTCATCCGAACGCCTAGCAGCTCCTTGTGGCCAGTTGCATTATTTAATGGAGGGTGCTCAACGCCGGTTCGGTGGAATATCCCGATTTGACAGCTCCAGAGTTTATGTCGATGTACCGTGTGTTGTGCCTCGATGGGAGCTTGTTCAACTTTCAGGCGCGTTCGCCTGGGAGGTGCATTGCCAGCCTTGAGTCGTGCCACTCGCATATCAAGGATTGGTCCCAGAAGTCCTTCTTCGTTTTGGGCTCGGGATGGGAGTACCTTGAGGAAGATAAGGACCACAAGGAGTTCTCCGTCCAAGCTGTCTGGTCATACGTCCCCCTGTCCAAGAGCCTAATCATCGACTTGTCCCGGATGGAGGAGGCCAGGTTAGTGACAGTGCTATCCTGGGTTTTCGCCCACCCTTATGATGCGGAGATCGACGTGGTGCTGTCCGATATTAATATCATGAGCTACTTGACCACTCCTGACCGCTCGTACGTGCTCGGGCGGGACTTCTTGATGGACCCTTCATCACCCCGAAGTCACAAGCATCACTCAAGTTCTCCTGCACCCGGTAGCAAGGGGAAACAGTCGAAGGTGGCACATGACGAAGAATGTAGGGCTCCTCAAGGTGACGTAGGCAGGGCTCCCCGAGGTGACGCCTAGGGTTCTTGTGGCAGAGAGGGCTCGTCTCCGAGTGAAGCTAGAGGGACTAGGCCCCCTTCTCCCCATAAGGCTTCGAGAAGCGAGGCTGGGGGGTCTCATCGCGTGCGTCTCGAGCGTCGAGCGGTCCCGGCTCCTCCTACTCGCGGGTCCTCTAGGAGCAAGGACGGGGAATCCCAGCACACGCGTCCCAAGCGCCTAAAAGCCCTTGTTCCTTCTACTTGGGGGTCCACTTCTTTTCTTAAGGCATAGTGTTCGATGTTTGCCTCGTAGTCCGTTTCGTTGACATCCGTTCTGCCGGCGTTCCTCTTCGAAAAGCAGGAAGATGACGAAGTCTTACAAGCCGCCTTCTTCTACTCCTTTACTCAACCGACACCTTGAGGGCCGTGGTCATGGAGTCTTCTGTCTCCTTCGAGGAGATGCTTGCTCGGGAGGCCATCCTACCCGTTCTGCCCACGATAGCGACGAGGTCCCCGATCACTCATTCTCTTCTGGAGGTTGTTGTTCAGGAAGATGTTGCCCCTTCCATCCCCCCAGGTGTTCGGGCTCTCTCCTACTCTGCGGTTCCGATGCCGGATGATAGGGAGGAGGCGGGATCGAGCTCCCTCTTCGTCGTGGATCTATGCGAAGATTAGGTGTCGATCCCATCGCCTCCCCTGCGATCTTTTGCTGGAGCTAGAGGTGAACTCTTATTTTGCTTCTCCTGAGGAGGCGTCCTGGCCAAGTCCTCCAACAGACAGACCATGCTCAGTCGAGGACGGGGTTCGACCAACAACCGACGGGGTCCCCTGCAAACTGAAGAGCCCTCATTGGAGGCTGAGGTTCCTGAGTGAATTGAGGCTAAAACTCCAAAAGCCTCTAGTGTGGGCCCTTCCTTAGAGTTCGTCGAGGATATGTCGTGGCCTTTGCAGTAGTTGGCAGGTGTAGCCTCTTCTTCTCGCACCAGTCCAGGGGTGAGCCAGACTACTGGCCCGAGCTTTGAGCAGGCCTGGGCCGAGGCAATCGAGCGGGAGGCTTAGAAATTGAGGCCTCTCTTTGCGCAGGTACGTTTTGCCTTTTACTTAGCTCGTCTCATGGGGAATTCCCCTTCCTTCTTCTAACACCTTCTTTTGCAGGCTGTGGACTAATTGGTAGGCATCATCGTCGAGGAGCGAAGGGAGCTCGAGGAGGAGACCTAGGCACTCCGATCCCTAGCTCTTTTTGCTCGCTTGGAGGTTTGCAAGGTGCAACAAGATGTAGAGACCTTCTCCTTAGAGCGCCTCAGGCTAATAGAGGACCTCAAGTCCTTGAAGAATCGCCATGTGCTCCTATGGGAGAAGGTTCAGACGCTGAAGAGGTAGAAGTTCGGGTTGTAGGTGGAGCTGGCTGGGGCCAAAGTTGACCTCACCCAATCTTCTTTGGAGTGCAGGTGTCTCCGAGACGTGCATAAATACTTTGAGAAGAAGGACGAGGAGCTGCGGTCGCTTCGAACGGGGATCCTGACGCTTCGGGAGGAGAAGGACTAGTTGGACCGGGAGCAGGCCTCAGCCACCAGGCGATGTTCTCGACTGTTGTTCAAGCATTTCTCACTCATTCGGGAAGTTCAATGTCAAAGGGTTGAGGTGCAGCAAAAGGAGGCTCAGATCCATGGTCTCAAAGTCAAGTTGTTGCATGCGACGAACCCCAGCTTGGCTCGGGAAATGCAGATCTCGGTCATGGAATCCAACCTGGAGACCAGCCTCAGGTACATGGGGGAGATCAGGTCCTAGATTCATTGCAGTTGGCCCATATGGAACGTTGCTTGGGGGTACGGCTACAAGGAGGGCCTCAAATGGCTTCGGGACCATCTACGAGATCATCCCAAGAAGGACCTCAATACCTTGAGTCTGGCATCCTTGGAACTAGATCCTCAGGCTTATGCATTCGTCAGGAACCTCGGGAAGGCTGGAACGCCTCCATTCACCCCTTGGCGCTCCCCCTTCATCTTCTTAGTTGATTTTGTATGGGCTCCGAGCCTCTTCTGTTTTGCTTTCCTTCCTTTTTGTAACACGGGCTTTCATGTAAACTTGATATGTATAAATATATGGATCAGACTTTTTTTTTTTTTGTGTTTCCTCCCTTTCCTTTTTGTTTGGACATGGGTCTTGGGACACACTTCGTCGGGACCTCTGTCCATGCGGTTACATGTAAATCGCGCGGCAAGCTCGACCTTCACCTCAAGCCTCAACCCTACTATGAGTCTGGGATGCTAGAGACTTGTTTTCGAGAGGCTGTGCGGACAGAGCTTGGGATGCTCTAGCTTGGCCTCAACCCGTTGTAAGTCTGGGGACTCTGCTTGTAGCACAAAGGTCGGCAAGTAAAGGGATTTGTGTCCGACTGGCTGTGGACAGGGCAGAGCTCGAGAGGCTCTGGCCTTAGCCATTGTATCGCGGCAAGTCCAGAGACTTGCCTTGTTGCATGAAGTTTGACAAGTCAAGGGATCTATGTCCAATTGGTTGTTGGTGGGCTAGAGCTCGGGAGGCTCTAGCCCTAACCATACTTCACGGAAAGTCTAGAGACTTGGCTTGTAGCACGAAGGTCGGCAAGTCAAGAGACCTGTGTTCGACTGGTTGTTGGTGGAGTAGAGCTCGGAAGGCTCTGGAACTAACTATACTTCGTGGCAAGTCCAGAGACTCGGCTTGTAGTATGAAGGTCAGCAAATCAAGGGATTTGTGTTCAACTGGTTATTGGTGGGGCAGAGCTCGAGAGGCTCTGGCCCAAACTTCGCGGCAAGTCTAGAGACTCGGTTTGTAGCACGAAGGTCTGCAAGTCAAGGGGCTTATGTCCGACTGGCTGTTGATGGGGCAAAGCTCAGGAGGTTTTGGCCATAGCTAATGCATCGTGGCAAGTCCAGAGACTTGGCTTGTAGCACAAAGGTCGCCAAGTCAAGGAACTTGTGTCCGACTAGTCGTGTGGGTGAGTCCTAGGGCTCTAGCCCGACCAATGCATCACGACAAGTCCAGAAACTTGGCTTGTAGCACGAAAGTGGAAAGTCAAAGGACTTGTATCCGACTGGCTGTTGTTGGGGCAAAGCTGGGAGGCTCTGGCTTTAGCCAATGCATCGTGGTAAGTCCAAAGACTTGGCTTGTGTGATCGGAGCTTTTAGATAAAGGCAAATGGATATGAAACCATATTTTCTCATTCATACATTGCTGGTTACATAGTTGGGCAAACTCGTGGTCTTTGAACAAAATCCTTTCTCAAGTGCTCGGCATTCCATGGATAGGGCAGTTCGCGACCTTCTTGGTCCTTCAAATGGTAAGAGTTGAGTCTTCTGCTGGCCGTCACCACAAAGGGCCCTTCCCATTGGGGACCTTGCTTCCCTTATTCTTGGGTGATGACTCCCGTCTGCTTTAGAACCAAGTCTTCTACCTTGAAGGCTCGAGGTCAGACTTGTTTGTTAAAGTACTGTTCCACTTTCCTTTTATTGTTCGTCGTCCGACTTGCTGCTTTCTCTCGTCTTTCTTCTAGGAGATTCAGGTTTTCTTTTAATCCTTCGTCATTGCATTTCCAGCTTTGATGGGATCATAGCTTCGGTCCCATAGACAAGCGCAAAGGGTGTTTCTCCCATGGGGGTCTTGACGGACATTCGGTAGGCCCATAATACACCGGGGAGTTCTTCAGCCCATCTCCCAGCTAATTCTTCAGGATGTTTAACAAGGTCTAGTTGGTTGCTTCTGCCTGTCCGTTGGCTTGAGGGTGCCCCAGAGATGCTTACATGGTTTTGATTCTGAGCTCAGCACACCACTCCTGGTAATGCGAGCACTCGAACTGCCTACCACTATCCGATATGAGGCTTTGGGGAATACTGAATCGATAGACTATGGATCTCCAGAGGAATCTCGTGTTGGCCCGGGTCGTGATGGTCGCTAGTGCTTCTGCTTCCACCCACTTTGTGATGTAATTGACTGCTACTACTACAAACTTCACTCCTCCCTTACTCCCGGTAAATTGGCCGATAAAGTCGTGCCCCCCATTGTGCGAAGGGCCAAGGGGACATGATGGATGTCAACTCTTCCGGCGGGCAGTGGGGAATGGGCGCATACTCTTGGCACTTGGGGCGTTTCTTCACGAAGTCCTCTGCATTTCAGAGGGAGTGGGGCTAGTAGTACCCTGCGCACGTGACTCGGGCAGCCAGTGGTCTTCCGCAGAGTGATTTTCGCAGATTCCTTCTTGTATTTTGGCTAGGACGTACTGGGCTTCCTCGTGCAAGATGCCTCTTAGGAGGGGTTCAGAGAATCCTCTCTTATACAAGACTCCTTCCAACAACATGAAACGGGCCGCTCTATTTATGATCTTCCATGCTTCGTCTTGGTCGTTCGGCACCAGGCCTCTATTGATGTACATCATGATATCGATGACCCACTCCAACGATGCTGGCTAGATAGCGGATATGGTGATCCCAATAGCTAGTGTGTCAACCGCTCGGGCTACCGTGTGATCTAGAAGAGGGACCTCTTCCTGGCCCAAGGCGGCTTTTGCCAAACGGTCTGGTTTATGGTTCTCCCCCCTCAAGATTTGCTGGATATGAAAGTACTTGAACAGGTTGCGCGCCTCCCCCACTTGCTTGAGATACTTCTTCAGTTTTTTCCCTTTGGTGGCAAACTACCACATTACCTGGCCGACTACCACCTGCGAGTCGGCTCTTACCTCAACCTCAGTGGCTCCCAACGACTTGGCTACCGACATTCCTGTCAATAGCGCTTCGTACTCGACCTCGTTGTTAGTCTTGAAACTAAGTTTGATTGCGTAGCTATGCTTCTCCCCGAGCTCTATGATGATATGCACCCCTACACCCCTAGCCAGGCGGGACGAGCTGGCGATGTAGACCCGCCAGGGCTTGCCCTGGGTGCGATAGGCGTCTCTTCAGGGAAGTCTGAGAACTCATCTATGAAATCTGCCAGCACTTTCCCCTTGATTGCCATGCAAGGGAGGTACTCGATGTCGAACTCACTCAATTCAATCGCCGAGTTCGTCATCTGGCTAGACACATCGGGCTTCTGCAGTATTTTTTTGAGGGGAACATCAGTGAGTACCTTCATCGGGTGGGCTTGGAAATATGATCGTAGTCACTTGGTGGTGATGACTAATGCAAACACTAGCATCTTCATTCAGGGGTCTCTGGACTCAGCTCCTCGAAAAGCACGGCTCATCTAGTAGACAGGTCGTTGGTCTCCTTCCTCGCTGCAGACTAGGACAACAGACACGGCGTTCGGGGTCCCTGCCAGGTTCACAGTCAAGCTTTCCCCTGACTTGGTCTGGCTGAGAAGTGGTGGGTGGGCCAAATACTCATTCAGCTCACTGAATGCTCGGTCGCACTCGACATCCCATTCTCGTGCCTTTTTTAAGACCTTGAAAAAGGGAAGACAATGGTTGGTCGATATTGCGATGAAACGGTTTAGGGCCGCCACTCTCCCTACTAGCCTCTAGACTTCGTTAATTTCCGCGGTGGCGGCATACTTACTATCGACTCGACCTTTACGAGATTGGCCTCATGCTTCAGTTCACAAAGCATTCCCGTGCCAGGATCTGCTAGCCACGGATCTCGCCCACTCCTATAGGAGTTGGGAATTTCATTTTCATGTGGAATGTGGAGGTCACCACCCTCAGGTTGTTTAGGGTTGGTCACCCTAAGATTGCGTTGTAGGAGGAGGGGGCCTTTACCACGAGGAAATCCACCATGGTGGATGTTGTTCTCGAGGCCTTCCCTGCCAAGATGGACAAGGTGATAGCACCAATCGGCTGGACTATGTGTGAAGCCTTTGAGGGGCGTTGGGGCAGGGTGCAACCGATCGGGCGTGATCCCCATCCGGACGAAGGCTTCCCAGAAGAGGATATTGATGAGGACTCTTTTCGTCGTGTAGTTGGCGATCTGCACAGTCACTACTAAAGCGTCCTCATAAGGGTGGAGAATTCCCTCATCATCTTTTTCACTGAAGGTTATGATCGTCCCCCCTGAGTGGCTCTTGGTGCTCGGGACTACCTTGCTGGTGGTGAACACTTCTTCATACCTGGCCCTTCTGGCATGGGCTCTCCGTGTGGATTTCACCCACAAGGCCATCTTCTCTGGTCGGGCTTTTTCGGCGTGGGCTCACCCTAGGCCGCCTTTCAGGCCTTCGCCTTGCTGGACTTTTTCGGCGGGAGTGCTTTGAATCTTGGGGGAAGAGGGAGTGCCATAACCTCATCGCTATACTGTAGGTCCGTGCTGGTGAGTAGCTGGTCTACCGTGGATGTTGTGCCCATTCGCTTGGCCATCTCAGCGTATTTGTCTCCGAGTTCACGGAGCTTGAGGTGCATTCTGCGCTGCTCTTCTTCGGCTGCCACTGCCTCCAGGGCTCGACGAGACTCAGAGTGGTGGCTGTGCTCACCTAATTCCAATTGTCCATTGGCCCTCTGCAGGGAGGCATTTTCCTAGCGGAGAGCCGTAACTTCCTCCATCAATTTCCATATCATTTTGGCTTGTTCGTTGACTCTTACTTCCATTGATTCGGGTTGGTCTTCTTCATGACGTAAGGCTTGGGAGCGTGTTGTTGCCGGCATGCGAATGACACGTTACTAGAGGAAAGAAAAAGATCCCACAGACGGCGCCAATATTGATGTCGTGTTTCACAGCCTGGGCAACTCCACGCTGCTGGGCTTTGTCTTGATCTTGTTGAGATAGAGAATAGGGGGCTCAGGGTGCTGTGATACCTTCGATGCCTAAGTCAATTGTTGGGTTGGAGTGAAAGAGAGAAGTATACAATCAGAAAGGGTGTGAGATGAAGTCTGAAATAGTTTGAACCCTTTCCCTGGCTAAGGGAAGGGGTATTTATACTTGGCTGGGCGATCCCCGAGGTGGAGTTAGTGGGTGTGCAGCTTCGTACTGGGGTCGAGTGTCCCTGCCAACTCCCTGTCGTGTCACAAACTTGACAGAGCTGATTGTGGCTGTCACTGACACCCCAGGAGGCACGTTGTGGTGTGCTGAGCCCCTGGATGCATTAAATGTGGCATGGCTTCTGTCGTGGCGTGCTCGTCTCTGTTCTATTAAATGCGGCGTAGTTTCTGTCAGGTACGTCCATCATTCTGACCTGTCCGGACGCCAGGGTTTAGGGATAGGGGATGTCCCTGAATGTCGGCCAGTATTGGTGTCAGACTGTCCTGCCTTTCGCGCTTTTGTTAACGTGTTTTGCCCGATCGTTTCTCTTCCTAGGTCTCCTGGGCCGACTCAACCCAGCCCAGACCTTATCCTTGAGCCCTGCGGACTGGGCCTACTCCCCCGGGCCCAACCCTGGGGATTATTCCCCTTACAATTAGCATTACCCTAAAAGAATTAAGAGCCAATGAATGAAATAGATCCCTGAGAATGCAAAGGGTAGAAGTACTATATTAAGTCATCATCTTATTAACATAATTCATCACTCTTAACATCTAGTCTTTGCCTCAAATTATTTGATCTCACAAGGTCAAGGGTCCTTAATCCCTCACAAGTTTATAACTCAAAGCAATTCTTGACCTCACGTCATATAATATGTTCATGTTTATATCGAGTCAAAATGATATAATCGCCTGGGCTATGAGTCATAAAATAACAAATAAGAATCCAAACAATCTACCCCAGACACTCATGTCAATTCAAGTTGACTTGTCTGCTTTCCTAGACATGCTCTGCGTGACCGTATCACTCGTGGCCTTAAGAAAACATGTTAAAATAGCAACATCAAGTTTTCATTTCATAACATAGTTTCAGGTTCAAGGGCATATTAATAGTTATTGATCCATTAGGGCTCACATCGTGATGGAGCAGAGACCCATCCAATTACTCCCTCATATGGTCGTCTACAACACATACAGTATGAATGTATGTTACAGCGAAACTGTCATTCAATTGGGCTTGTCACATTCAAATGTTGTAGGAATCTTACTCTAGTCACCAGGTGCCCTAACTTGAGTTTCTTAGTAGTCACTCATCTAGCGCCTACCTAAAATCTCACATTCCGCTTTTAATCAGGGATTATGAAGTTGTACAAATACTTTATATCCAACTCTTGTAAGTCATATTTTAGCCAAGTTAATGCGACATTGTTTAAATTTATCTTGAATGCTTCCAAAGCATCAAGATATTTACTTGCTCCCTTTCCAAGCACCAAAGTAATTAATTTATCTTATCTTGCTCACTATTCAAGTGCCAAGGTGATCATCCATGTGTGTGGACTGATCATTGTCTGTGGCATCTTTATAATATGTGTTTTTTACTTAGTATCAATTAACTTATAATATAAGATAAACACAATAATCTCACAAATGTAATAGATACTAACAGTGTTAAATGTACAATAAAGTTTAAGGTATTTTTAATACAACATATATAAAATCTGATGAAGTCCCAAATTCCTAACAGAAGTTTGGAAAACACTTCTACTAGTAGCCTTAGTAAGAGGATTAACTACCATCTTATTAGTAGAGATATGTTGTAGGATTCCCTCACCTCGCGCAACAATGTCTTGAAAGTAGTGAAAATGAATATCTATGTGTTTGGTGCTGCCATGGTATTTGGGATCATTGGCATATGCCAAAACTATCATACTACCACTATATATCTTAATATCTTCATCTATGAAAGCCGTAATTTCTAAACGTTGAAAAAATCTCTTCAACCAAACAGCCTCTTGTACAGTTGCTGAATAAACAACGTACTCTAACTCCATCATGGATAAAAGCAACGTATGATTATTTCTTTCTATACTAAGAAATAGCTACCCCACTAAGCATAAAGTCGTAACCTCATCTACTAAGCATAAAATCGTAACCTGTCATGGATTTACACTCATATTATCACTAGCCCAATTAGCATTGCTATAACCCTCCAGTCTCATATCTCCATCCTGATAGCAAAGAACGAGGTCTATTGTCCCACGACAGTATCGAAAAATCCTCTTAACTGCTTGCTAATAAATAGATCATGGGTTACTCTGATAACGACTAACCAATTCAACTGGAAAGCAAATGTCAGATCGTGTACATAACATCGCTTACATAAGACTTCCAATAGTGCTTGCATAAGGAAATCTAGTCATCTCTTTCTTTTCCTCATCATTCTTAGGGCAATGATCTAGGCTTAATGTATAATCCTTCTCAATTGGAGTGTTTATGGGTTTGGGATTGTGCATACCAAATCATTTTAGGATTTCTTAATATAAGTCTCTTGAGATAAACCAAAAAGCTTTCTAGGTCAGTTCGATTTTAACTCATAGCACATAATTTGCTTCACCCATGTCCTTCATCTCAAAAGTAGAGGACATTCACTCTTTTGTGGTGACAATTATCTCTATATCATTTCCAGCTAATAAGATGTTGTCATCCATGTACAAAGACAAAATTAAAAAACTCTTCCTTGTACGTTTGACAAAGTAACATTGTCTAGACGATTGTTTAAGGCCATAAATGGAACATTTCAGCTGGCATACTTTGCACTCTTGTCTTCAACCTCAAAACCAACAGGTTAATCCATATATATCTCATCGTCTAATTCTCCATTGAAAAATATAGTTTTCACATCTATTTGGAAAAATCCCAAATCTATATGTGCAATTATAGTTATAATGAGGCGAATGGAAACAAATCTCACCACATGGGTGAATGTTTATTCATAATTTATACCCTTTCTTTGGGTATAGCCCTTCGCCACGAATCGGGCCTTATACTTGTCAATTGATCCATTTGCTGGCGCTTAATTTTTAAAACACATTTGTTTCCAACAAATTTGTGCCTAGGTGGAAGATTAACTAACTCTCAAACTTGATTCTTTGCCATAGAACTCAGCTCATTTATCATAACAGCCAACCATTTATTTAAAGTAGGAGAACTTAGTGCTTCCTCATAAGAAGTAAGCTCATCAAAGTCACATGGAGCACACATAAAAGATTCACCTTCAATCTCAAAATGACGACGAGGAATGGTTTCACGTTCGCTTCTACATAATTGAGACTCTTGTGAGTCACTTTTACTGGTACACTCCTACTAAAGTCACTCTCACTGTCTTTTGCGATTCAAGAATATGATAATTTTCCGCTCTCGTCAAAAGATAGTATGACTCACTCAAATTCTTGCAACTCAAAAAACTTATTCCTTCACTCCTTTGTTAAGATGGTCACCATACATTACATAGTCATTTGAGCCCCAGGATATCTTATGAAAATATATTTATTTGCTTTAGGTCCAAGTTTATCATATTTCTGGGAAGTGGTGTGAACCTAACTTGTAAACCTCAAGGCCAAAAATGTTTCAAATTTGATTTCGCAACATTCCATAATTCATATTAGGTTGAATGAACGGACTTAGAAGGCACACTATTTAAAATATAGGCATCAGTTAGAAGAACATCCCCCAAAATGATATTGGCAGTTTAGCTTGTGCCATCATTGATCAAACCATTTCCAATAAGGTACAATTCATTCTTTCCGCAACACCATTATGTTGTGGTATATTAGTAATTGTTAATTATCTGCATATCCCCTTTTACTCACATAGTCCGTCAAACTTTTTAGACAAGTACTCACAACTTTGATCAGTTTATAGGATTTTTTTAATTCGTTCTGATTCTCAAATTTAGCTACAAAGCACTTGAAGCAGTCCAATGCTTCAAAATGATGGAAGATTAGATGATATAACTAAAACGTGAGTAGTCATCTATAAAGGTGAGAGAATAAGAGGCACCTTAGCATGCCTTCACATTCATAGGTTCACAAATATCATAATGGTCTATCCCTAAAAAATAAGATGCCCTAAAAAATAAGATATCCTAGGATCCTTTCCATAATGCTTCATACAAGCCTTCCCAGCTAAACAAAGCTCACATACAGGTAGGCTTACATTAGTGAGTGACCCCAATAGGCCTTCTCTAGCTAGTCTAGCCACTCTATCTTTTCTTATGTGGCATAGTCTAACAAGTCATTTAAATGGATTAGAAACAACATAATCATCATTTGAAGCCATAAAAGAAAATGAAAAATTATCTAAATCCAACATAAAGAAACCATTCGAAAGAAAATTATGTCCATACAAAGCCCTATTCAAATAAAAGTGCTGCTGAGGGCCATCAAAGTGAAAAGTAAAACCAAATTTCAATATAAAAATAACTGAAAATAGATCACATTGAACACCTGGTGCATAAAGCAAATCATGAAGAAGTAACAAGCACCATCTTGGGTTGGTAGGTGCCAACTCCAAGCATTCCTCCCGAGTTCTGTTATTTAATATAACTTATTCTCTGTCAGCTAGTATTCTTCTTAATCTATGAGCCCAACTTGATCTCGAGCTACATGTTTGGTAACTACTGTGTCTACAATCCATTCAGGGATTAAGTAAGAAACAAAAATATGTGAACAAACAAAAATAATGCGAGAGTTGTGTTTAGTGGATACCTTCTTTGCCTCAGTGCACTCATGAGCAAAATATCTCACTTTGTCATAATTATAGCATTACAATTTGGACTTGTCCTTACTAGCACGCTTGCCTCTGCGGTACTTTGCTACATTTCCATCCCTTGGCCCAAAACTATTTTTCGCTCCAGTAGATCTCCCACTTTGCTTGCACTTAAGCTTGAATGTCTTGCGCTTCCTAGCTTGGGCAATAAGAAGAGTATTACGGTGTGCATCTATGCGCTCCGCCTCTAACTCCAATTGACAAGATATATCAACAAACCTCAAAGTGAGAGGACAAAGTCTATTAGCTTATGTATAGGTAATTTTCAGTTGCTTCCACATATCTTGGGCAATTGGGCAGTTCTCAACCTCCCCAATAAGATAATTGTGCATGCTGCTAAGCGTGGTAAAGTGCCGAAGTGGTAAGTCCTTACACATCCCAACAACTGATAAGCCAGAGGATGTTGAAGAGGAACAAAGCAATGATAGTGCCGAGTTGCCCAAGAAAGCCAAGGTAATTAAGAGCCCAGTTAAGGTACCATTTCCTCAAGTTTTAAAATCTGGTATGTGAACTTTGGATTCTAGCAATGAATTCTTGGAGAACTTCAGGCAGGTAAAGATCAATCTTCCTCTTTTACATATTATTAAACAAGTTCCCACTTATGTAAAAGTTCTCAAAGATTTGTGTACAATTAAGAGGAATAACCATATTAAGAAGACAACATTCTTGACAGAGCAAGTTAGTACTCTAATTGAGTAGCGAATTCCTCTTAAGTACAAGAATTTTGGTTGTCCAACCATTGCATGTAATATTGAGAATCATGAGTTTGGGCAAGCATTGCTAGATTTAGGAGCTAGTGTAAATTTGATGTCTTATTCCATTTATTTGCAGCTTGGTTTGGGTGAAATTAAGCCCACTTCTATTGTGCTTCAATTGGCTGACCGTTCAGTTAAGAAACCGAGAGGAATAATTGAGAATGTTTTGATCCAAATTGACAAGTTTTACTACCCTGTTGATTTCTTAATCCTTGATACTAGTTTTGTTGTTGACTCTAATTCTAAAATCCCTTAATTTTAAGTAGACCTTTCATCGCTACTGCTAATGCTCTTATTAATTGCAGGAATAGTCTAATGAATCTCTTTTTTGGGAATATGACTCTTGAGGTGAATATTTTTCATATTGAAAAACAGCCAATAGAGGATGACGATTGCCACCAAACATACATGATTGACACACTCATAGACAAGGATTATGGCCCACATATTTGACAACCGAAATTTGAGGAGCTGTTTAAGAAAAGTGAAAAGCAAATTCCTTTAAGCGTGGATAGTCCCAAATTGGAATTAAAGCCACTGCTCTCAGGTTTTAAGCATGCATTTCTCTGCCGAAGTGACACTTTTCCTGTTAGTATTTCTTTGAAATTAAATACTGGTAAGCTTAGGAAATTTCAGTTGACCGAGTTGGAGGAGTTGAGAAATTATGCTTATGAGAACTCTAAAATCTATAAGGCTAAAACGGAAGCGTTTCATAATAAAAATATTGTTAGGAAGACGTTTAAGGCTAATGACCTAGTATACTTATATGATTCTAGACTTCACAAGCACCCAGGAAAACTTCGGTCTAGGTGGACCGGCCCTTTTATAGTGAAAAATGTTTTTGCAAATGGGGTGGTAGAAATAGAGGATCCTAAAGATGGTCAGATTTTTAACGTAATGGTCAATGCCTTAAAGTATTAATTGATAGGCAAGTTTCGGAAGTGGAAGACATTCAACTTGTGGTCCGGTCTATCAACCTTGACCACACTACGCAGGTATGTTTTTCTTTATTTGTTTTGTTTATTTTGTTTTATTTTTATTTTCTCTTATTGTCTTTCTTTTCCTTTTTGTTTACTGTTGTTTTCTTTGTTTTTGTTTGCAAGTTAGTTTCATCAGGTGTATTCTACCCTTTTTAGTTACTCACCAGTCAAATTTGATTATTAAACATTGAGGACAATGTTTCATTTAAGTTGGGGGTGGTGGTGCAAATTCAGTATTTAAAATGCTTGTTGAAACTCTGTGGCATATTTTCATGTGTCAATTTTTTTTAATTTGCATTACACGTGCATCCTTTTCACATGTGTACTCATTCTCATTCATAGTCATCTTCGTGAATTCACAAAACCCACAATAATCATTTTTTGTTAAAGCATTCACAGAACCCCTAATGCACTCATCCAAGCTTTGTGGTAAGATGGTGGTTTGACACATGTAGCTAGAGAACTCTTTTGCTTAAGTATTCATGTGAGTTTTGGAGATGATTGAGAGCCTACAAATGCAGAAAATTGTGATAAGCTTTCATTGATCTGTTGAATTAGGCACTTCTTTTGAGAATATCATTACATGGTTTGTAGTAAGATGATGGATATACTTGGGATATGATGAAGGTCAATTTAGGATTAACGTTTGAGTCTTTCAAGCCAACCCTTTAAATTATAGATCTCTAGGAGCCAATTTTGAGCCAAGAAACACATATAGCTTTTGTTTTCTTCATATACCTACATTATTCATACCTCTCCACATTGGAGTATAACAACGTATACACTAATTTTTCCTACCCTTGTTACTTTCAAATGTGTACTAGATGTAAAATTCTTTGTTCTTTTTTGCAAGGAATAAAAACAATAGAGAAGAAAGGGAAGAACATGAGTTACAAAGTGTTCAAGTGAGTGAGCTTCAAAGGCAAAAATACCAAGGCTGTGTAGAAATAACAGAATATCAGGGTGACATATACTTGTTCACCAAATTGTTGAGTTGAAAATAAAAAAGTAACAAATGAACAAAACACGGCGTTATTCGGTGATTTGAAAGGTTGATGAGTACATAAAGTGAAAGATATAGTTTATTGAGATGTTCAATAAGATTCCTTAGGTATGTATTTGGAAGTTTTTGAATCATTTTCCTTTTCTTGTCATAGAGCTTAACCTAAGCCACATTACAACATTTTGTTATGATCATTCTGATCCCAAGTAAGCCTTTGGAAAGAATGGTTGAATATTCTCATTTGTTAGTTTTCCTATCATAAGGTCAATGTTTACTTGTTGCTTGTTCACTATTACCTAAATCTCCATGTGATTGTGTGTACACCACTTGTCAACTCCATAGAAAGAGCCCTTACATGAAACACTATTATACCCGTGAGTTATAGAGTTGAACCTTTTGCTTGAGATGTTCTTGATGTTGTATGTGTCAAGGTTAGTGGTAAGATGATTATGGCTTTGAGAACACACACACTCTGCGAATTGCTATAAGTGGATTGATCTTGATGGGTTATTGGATTCCTTAGTTTGTTTTGTTATGTGAATCTGGAAAATGTGAATTGGTGGCCTATTTTAGTGATTTTCATCTCTTTCATCTCTTTAACATAGAACTTGCTAGGGACTAACAATAAGCAAGTTGGGGGGTTGTGATGAGTGTACGAAAGTGCACTCTGAATACCTTATTATTGGACTAAAATGTTAAAATATGAATAGAAATAATAGGAATTAATGTGAATTTTTGAATTGAGTTTCTATTTACTTTAGGATACTCCTAAACAGATTTTTATGTTTAATTTCAAAGTATATAAAAGAGGAAGTCAGAACCTAGTCAGATTCAAAGGAATTTCAAGTGGAAAAAATGTTGGAACAACCTAAGAACTTTCAATAAGTGTAGGACTCTTCAAATAAGGATAATGATGGGGTTTGAGAGTAATTTGGATCAAGAGAAAAAGTCAGTCCGAAATTCGCTAGAAGATAGCCTGTACATACTTTAGTATTTTGATCGTAACTTTCCACTCAAATATCAGATTTATGCGATTCTTGATGTGTTGGAAAACTATCTTAAAGGGCTACAAATTTCTCTTTAATAAAGATTTCTAAATTCGAACTCTTGAAGCGCGTACGTGACTGCCAATATGAGTCCTAAAATTTAGGCAATTTTGAATGCGGGAATATGAAGACATTGAGATTTCTTTCCTACCCTATATAAGTATTTTATTAGCATGAAATTGGGAATTTTTTAAAGAGAAGGGAGACGGCTCAGTTTTTTTGAAAATGAGTTCTTTCAAATTTGTGTACTTTTTCCGTTAGTCACTTTGCTTCACTTTAATTTGCATTTAAAATTAATCTTTGTTCTCCATTAATCATTTAATATTTTTCTTTAGTTTCTTTGTTCCTTCTACTATTCTTTTAATTTGTCTCTCTGTGGAATCGACACCCCAAAACTGTGCTACAACTACTGCATTATTCTTTGGAGGTAATATGGCCTCAATAATAAAATTACATTCTCAATATTATATTTCCAAAGAAAATTCAATTACAAATATTTTAGGAAAATAATAAATAAATAGAGATGTCAGGTCACCAATATACTTATAAGTTACACTTTATTCATTCACAGAAAAAGAAATGCATCCATTACTCATGAGCACAACAAATTACCAATATGATCTCTATTCATTCCAATAAAAAAATAATGAACTCAAACATTCAATCATAATGGTATGCATGATGATTCAATGGATAAAGAACCCATATTCTCAACTAATGAGTTGGGTTTAATAGGTCACAAAATCTAGGGATACATATTCAATATAGACATGCATTTAACAAAAACAATTCAATACATGCATCCACAAATAATCCATATAGATGTTCATATAACATAGAAAAATTGGATTGGAGGAAGTATGACAAGTGTCTCAAAAATAGTTTTTATTATCATTAATTTTTTTTAAAGCATTTTACTAAAAATGATTTAAAACCATTTTTTTGGCTCTCGAGCTTAACAAAAAATATATGAATCAGCTTTATAGACCAATATAAGAGTACACGTGCACCACGTGATCCAAAATGGACAATAGAAGCTGCCGCCTACGCCCCCGCACCCCTCCTATGTGTGTGGGCGTCATTTAGGCTCAAGAGGCTATCTTGCCTTTGCTTCACTCGCCGTGGCGGAGAGTGTCTATAACCTCTACGGTTTCTAGTGTTTTCGGATGTCAAAACTCAAAGTTTAGTCATTTTAATGTGTATGCGTGTCTATAATGTGAGCAAAAACGCACCCGAAATACCAGAGTGGATCACATCAACATGGCCGAGAGTGGTATAGGTAAAATTTTTACTAATCATCGTCTTCTTGGTTGACCCATCTTTTTGGTTTTTATTTTTATTTTTTATTTTTTATTTTGACCACTCATTTTCAATTTGGTCATAGCTTACTCATATTAAGTCTGAATCAAGCGCATGATATGTCAAATTAAAGCTTATGAACCCAGATTTCAAAGAATATAAGATTTGTTTACAGAAAATAACATTTGGTTGGTTAAAAGTTGGCTCAAAATCACAATCCAAACGTTAACTTTAAGATTAAGGTTTTAGATTTCTCCCTCTACATGTAACGAAATTTCACCAAATTTACGGGACAGATTTATGACATTATAAGGAATATTTTCATGTAGGTAATTTGGCCTTAAGCATGTCATGGCATAGCCTTTAATGAAAAATTCGAAACTTAAAACAATCATGGCATATCATCAATTACATGCTTTTAAACTCATTCTATAGCATCAAACAACATATAATCATATTCATATGGGCGAAAACAAGCAGATGGACTCTAATATTGACGTTAAATTAGGTTAATTCAAATTAACTTAAGTGAAGCGGAATTCCCATAAGTACGGATATTTGTTTGTTTTACAGCCCACGCCAAATTGTTGTGATTGCATATTTACGTAGTTTAGGATGCTGCTTAAGTCTCCTAAAATAATTTCACGCTTCAAGATCAAGAGCTCAGGAAATTATAGAGCGAGAGGAGAGCCTTTTTTTTTATACGTTCACTTTTCCACGCTCTTATAATTAACGTACATAAAACTCTCATTTACAGAGTTTTTTAGTGGGGTGGTTAATTAACTTCGATGAAGTTAATGTTGGTGCAAAATTGGCTGCAAAAGAGAAAATAGTGAGATAAAAGTTTGCTTCAAAGCGCGTTACAAATGTTGCTTTCCTTAAGACAATATTCGCTCCCCACCAATAACGATATGCACACGGGTTATAAGCGAATTTGCCTGCAAGATACAATGAAGCCCAAAACAAGTATGTTTTCTAACTGCGTTATGCACATACGAAATTAGACCCCGAATACCCTCAGATTTTACTATTCAACTAAAAGATTATAAATCTGTTCTCTGCAGAATGAGCAAATCCTAATGATAAGTTTTGAAGAAATGACAAGCTTTTGGGAGAGAGAGAATTTCGAAATTTCCTTTTGTCCTTCTGTGATTCTCCAATTCATAGGCCAATGAGTCTATTTATAGATAACCAAAAGATGTGAATCATTTTTTTGAAATCTGATCTGAACAAGTATATGTATTACACCTGCTGCTAACAAACACATAGGTTGGACTTAGTCCAACGGTCATGCTGCTTCCCTACCATTCATCTCGCACGGGTTTGAAACCCAACAGTTGCATCTTTTTCATTTTAATTGCAAACCGCAATTGCTCTGGCACCTTGGGCTGATTGGGTTGTGCGCCCTCATGTTGGCTGGGTAGCATATGCCTAGGCCCGTGGTAGGGGCCCATCCTTTTTACAAAATAATTAAAAATCCTCTTTGACAGAGGTGTGATTGGTCACGCTGCTTCCCTACCATTCATCTCTTACGAGTTCGAAACCCAACAGTTGCGTCTTTTTCATTTTAATTGCAAACCGCAATTGCTCTGGCGCCTTGGGCTGATTGGGTTGTGCGCCCTCATGTTGGCTAGGCCTCACACGCCTAGTCCCGTGGTAGGGGCCCATCCTTTCTACAAAATAATTAAAAATCCTCTTTGACAGAGGTGTGATTCGAACCTCTACATGAGGTAGATAGTGATATTCAATACCACTAAGGTAGATAGTTTTGATTCTTAAATATTGAGGACAATGTTTAGTTGAAGGTTACATGAAATTATGGGTTAATGCAACATTTAGCCATCACCGATGTGCATGACCCTTTAGGTTTAGGGTTTCCGTTCTTCTATGGCTGCCGTCGGGGGCCTCCTAGACCCTTTGGCACTGGCTGCTCATCCTAGAACTTTTGCAGATATTGTTTCCCACACACCTCAGCCTATTCCTGTGGTTGTGGTGCCATTCAGACACCCTGAAGTTGTTGATGGTGAGTTTTTCATGCAGTTTACCAAGGAGGAATTGGAGCTCTCGGCACAACCTTTTTGGTTTGCCATTGTTCTGAAACTCCTTTGGCAACGCCCTTCGTTGGATTGGATCAAATGTTTTATTAATGGACGTTGGGGCTTGGAGGCTCAGCCGATGGTTTTGGCCATGAGGAAACTGAAACACGTATTTGTTCGGTTCGCTAATGAAGATGACTTTCTTAAGGCTCTTACGCAGGAGAGTTGTGATGTGGAAGGTGTGTCGTACTGAGTTTTTCAATGGACCAAAGATTTCTGTGAAGAGGTTGAACCAGAATTAGCGCCGGTTTGGTTGAATTTGCCGGGTCTTCCTCCAAACTTTTATCAGGATTCCTTTCTTTGCAACATTATGGCTCCTATTGGTAAGTATCTTCGCCGTGATATTGCTACTCGCTGTGCTACTCGCACGGATGGTGCATGTGTCTGTGTGCTGATGAATGTTGCCCAGCCCCTGGTCTCTCACGTATGGATCGGATATTCTAAAAATCCCACCAGTTTTCACCAAGAAGTTGAGTATGAGACCTTGCATGCGTTCTGTGAGAAGTGTCTGGTAAAGGGACATAACCGTGTGACTTGCAAAGCCAAGGAGAAAGATGAAAAGAAGAAGGAAAATAGACGTGTATGGATCCCAAAAAATATAGTTGTTCCCGAAGCTGAAATCGTTTCTGACACTGTTGAGAATCCTGTGATTGAAGGAGGAGGTTTTTGTGGAAGTTATGAAAGAGGCAGATACATTAAAAAATTTTGGTGCGAATGTTGTTTTACAGGACCTTTTAAAAAATTTATTGCCAATTGTTGTATATGAGGGAGGGGAAACTAGTGAAAGGAATCAGGCCAATGCAATTGGTCATATTTTACCGGAGATAGAGGTATTGGCCTCTGAGGGAGAGGAGCTATTGTTGTCGCTTAATCAGATTGATACTGAGATTCAGGCTGGTGCAGGTTCGCGTGAGGAGGATGACAATGGAATTGAAGTGGACTTTGTTACTAGATCGGATGATGAGAAGGGCCTTCCTTAGCTTGGAAAGGAACGTGATGGTTCCTCTGATTCTGAATTGGTGCTCAAGATTAAACCGAATAAATGTATCTTACGAAGCTCTACTAAGGCTCCGAGCAGGCCTTCTAAAGCTTCGTTATGATTGATAAGCTGATGTATTGGAATATTCATGGCCTGGGGAACTTGAAAAAATGACTACGGTCGTTATTAAAATTTCATAAACCAAAAATATTAGCGTTGGCGGAACCATTTCGCGATGACAATCAGTTGGATTATTGGAAAAATACTTTGCGGTATGCCGAATGTTATTCTAACACCGAGAATTCTGGCAAGTTATGGGTGTTTTGGGAGGCAGGCATCCAGGTGGATATTATGGGCGTTTCTAATCAGCAAGTTACACTGTTGATCAATTCTTCTTTTTTAATTTCTTTGATATATGCTAAATGTCATTATTTGGATCGTAGACCTTTGTGGTTGGAACTTCTTGATTTCAATCAACTTAATCTTCCTCATGTCATTATTGGAGATTTTAATGTGTTGTGGGATGATAGTGAACGACGAGGTGGACTTCCTAGAACGTCTCGGGCTATGGAAGAATTTTGTAATTTTATCGATGATGGTGGCTTCGTTGAAGTTCCGTTTTCAGGAAATAAATTTTCCTGGTGCAATGGTCAGAGTGGTTTGGGTAGAAGCTGGGCGAGACTTGATAGAGCTCTTGGCAACATGAGTTTCTTGGATAAATTCCCGTCGGTTAAATTGAACTATCTACCTAGAAGGTCCTCAGATTATTCTCCTATGGTTCTCGGTCTCTTGGCACATCTTATGAGGTATGGTCTGACCTCTTTTAAATTTCAACGTATGTGGACCAGGCATGAGGATTTTTGGAGATGTGTTTCGAGCTCTTGGCAGGAAGTTACAGGTGGCTTTGGCCTGAGGAAGTTAGCTGAGAAATTGAAACATTTGGAAAGGAAGCTACAAATCTGGAATAAGGAGGTCTTTAGATAGACTGTGAGACATATTAAAGCTTTAGAAGAGAAAATAGAGGAAGGTGAAGCCAGACTGCAAGAGGTTTATTCTGAAACTGTGGAAGATGATTTATCAGCCTCCAAAATTGAGTTAGACGTTTGGCTGAAAAGAGAGGACATGCGGCTTGCTCAACATGTCAAGAACATCTGGGTGGCACAAGGGGAGGTTTCGGTTTCATTTTTCAAAGCCCTCCAGTCTCAGAACCATAATATGATTCATGAAATGTGCCTTAATGATTCTGTCTTCACTGATCGCTATCCATGAAGAGGCGTGCTTATATTTTGAGGCTTTTCTTCGGAAACATACAAGTAGCTCTTTGCTTGATCTTTCTAATTTAATTTCCTTGGAAGTAACCGATGATGAGAATACAACGCTTTGCGGCATCCCTTCTATCGCTGAGATTAAAAATGTGCTTTTTTTCATCCCCATAGATAGTAGTCCTGGGCTGGATGGGTTTGGATCTGGCTTCTTTCAGTACTACTGGTCCTTAGTTCAGCAGGACCTTACGGATGCGGTGCGTGAGTTTACACCTCATCTTTCATTGTGCTTATATTGAAGATCCTTAATCCGACTTCATTTGGTAATTTCAGATTGATTAGTCTATTATCGGTTGTTTATAAAATTTGCTCTAAGATTTTGGGGGCTAGACTTACGTCGATCTTAACCATATTATTTCTCAAGAACATGGGGCTTTCTTGTCGGGTCGCAGTATCTTTGAGAATACTAATCTTACGTAGGAACTTGTTCATGATTTGAATAAGACAATCTGTGGAGGAAATATCATGTTTAAAATTGACATGGCTAAGGCCTATGACACTATTGACTGGGATTTTTTGCTTCATGTGCTGAAGGCATTTGGTTTTTCTTCGTCGTTTTGTCACCTTATATCTCAATGTATTACCTTGCCGTGGTATTCTGTGGTGATGAATATCACTACTAAAGGATTCTTCAAAGGTGGGAGAGGTCTTCGGGAGGGAGATCATCTTTCTCCTTATTTATTCATATTGGTGGAAAAGGTTTTTTCTTGGCTTCTGAAAGATAAGTTTGTTAAAGGCAAGACTGGGTGGTTCTCTCACCCAAGAAGAGGTCCACGTATCTCTCATCTTTTTTATACCGATGATATGATCATTTTTACAAATGAAGGGAATAAGTCAATAAAAGAAATTATTAAGATCCTTGATGACTACGGTAACTGGTCGGGACAGAGAATTAATGCTACCAAATCATCAGTTTTCTTCTCAGATAAAATTCCTATAGCATGACGACGTGATATTTTGCAGATCACCCGGTTTTTCGAAGGAAATTTTCCGATGAAATATTTGGGAGTGCTGATTGTAAAGGGGATACTAAAGGTGATGTATTTCCAGGACATTATTCAGAGAATTAGGCAAAAGATTGAAGGATGGCAAGCTAATTTCCTTTCTGCAGGGGCTTGGCTTATTTTATTGAAGCATGTTTTGTCTAGTATGCTTGTCCATTTGCTTTCAATTTTGTAGGTTCCAACGGTGGTTATTCATCAAATCCACAGATTATTCAGCACATTTTTCTGGGGCTCAGCTCATGGCAATCCTAAAAGAAAATGGATCAAATGGTATAAACTATGCAAACTGGTGGATGAAGGCAGAGTCGGGCTGCGAAACCTTGTGGATGTTCAAAAATCTCTTCATCTTAAATTTGCATAGAACTTGTTGTGCAAAGATTCTTTATGGAAGGATTACTTTTGTTCTAAGTATCTGCATGAACAACATTTGCAGCAGGCTTCAACTAATAGAGGCACTCGGTTTTGGAGGATGATAGCGAAGGAAATTCCAACGGTTTTTCAGCATTCTAAATGGCTTCTCAAATCGAGCATGGTGTCTTTCTGGAGAGACCGTTGGTTGGAGTCTGGAGTTCTCTGTGAACAACAGGTTATTGTAGGAGATCCTAACCTGTTGGTGCAGCACTGTATGGTGAATAATAGTTGGGATTTTGATTAGCTAGTTCAGCTGGTGGGTCTAGAGAAAGCTAATGAGATTATCTCTACCATTGGTAGAGGTCGTGAGGGACTGGACCAGTTCGTCTGGTTAGACACCTCTGATAGCTCCTTTCAGACCAAAAGCGCTTGGTCCTTGATCGGCATTCCGTTTGTCCCAACTAGATCTTCGCAAGCTACTGTGGAGGCTTAGTTTCGCAGGGCTTCTAATTCCTCACAGGTTGGTAATCTTATTGGCTTAACCCCTGTTATTATTACTTGGCTTTTATGGAAATGGTGTTGTAATTCTCGCATGGTGGCTGAAAACAAAAGGTTTATGTGCTTTGGAACTCGTTCAAATATTGGATTCATTGGGTGGGTAATAAAATAAAATAAAATACTTCAAGATTAGCTCCTCGTGATGTTGCCTTATTGAATATGTTAAAGCTACCGGTTCCTGGAAGAAATAAAGAGAAGATTATGGCTATTGCCTGGAGGAAGCCAATGCGAGGTTGGCTTAAGTTAAATGTTGATGGAAGTAGCATTCATAATCCAGGTGAAATGGGAGCTGGTGGTCTGGTGAGGGACGATCTCGAGAATTTGGTTTTTGCTTTTTCAAATTATACTGGTAGGGGAACCAATAATTGTGCAGAACTTATGGCACTTCGGATAGGCATAAAAAAATGCAAGGAGTTGGATCTTAATAATATTGTCATTGAATTGGATTATTTGTTGGTTGTTAATTGGTTGAATAATGGGAGGTGTTGTCTTTGATACTTGGAAGACTATTGGGATGACGTACAAAGTTTGCTCAGAGGTATACAATTTTGTGTTCAACATGTCTACAGGGAAGGTAATAAGTCAGCTGACTTTCTTGCCAGATTAGGGAGTAGTGGTTGCAATTGTTACTGGAATGCGCAAAGCAATATTCCCTCTCCTCTTAGAGGATTATTACGTACATATCGGAGTGACAAGCCTCATATCAGAATCTGCTAATATTATTTTGTCCTTTCTAGAGGCCTATTTAGATTGATTTTAGGCCTGTTAGATGTTTTGTGGCTTTTGTTTCGTTATCTTTGGCTTTGGTTTTTTTGGTACTTGAGATTTTTTTTTTTATTTTCTACTTTTTCTAAATCCCAAGTGCCTTGCTTGTTACCACGATATTCATCCGCCATAAGTGAGGGTTATTAATAAATTTGGGATGGGGCTGCTATGTGAGTGGCTTCTGGCTCTTCCTTAAAAAAAAAAAACAAAAAAAAACCACTGAGCTAGTTACCAACTACAACCACTACAATGGACCCAAATTATTATAATCAAACTTTCCTTAATTTCTTTATTTCTAAAATAATTCACAACTTCCGAATTCAAATGTCTAAAATAATATTAATAATAAATATAATATATATTATTTTAAAAATATTTCCAACAGTTAAGTGCTAGTGGTGGAGAGTTAATTATATCCTAGTGGTGAGGCTTTAATTAGGTACTTATAACTTTCCTACCCATGTGGAGACAATATAGATAAATAGAAAAAATATTTTCAACCGTAAATTATACAACAGCCGCGTAATCATTTTAGAAAAAGTGAATAAAGCATGAGACCTACATAAAAAAATTATTTTTTAATAGTGGATCACACTCCTTTTCAAAGCGATTAAGCGGCGTTTACGCACTTCATAGTTGTATGTAGAATTGCTCATAGATAAATGGGTATGAGAAAAGATATTTATAATTTTGAATTATGTAACCACCGTGTAATCGCTTTAAAAAAAGTGAATAAAACATGAGATTCATATGAAAAAAATTAATTTTTTAATAATAAATTTTATTTTTTTTCAAAACGATTATATGACATTTATGTAATTTACAATTATACGTATAATTACTCTTTTCCGTCTTCTTTCTCTTCAATAGGCTAGTTGAATTTTCAAACTCTTCAATAGGCTAGTTGAATTTTCAAACTTACGTAGGGGTCCCAAGTCCTTGTAAAGTTGACTCCTTAGTTCTTTGTATGAAAAGTAATGGTACATATAGTTGTGGAGTGTGCAAGCATTGTACAGTCGTTTTAAAAAAGAGTAGGGTCCACTATTAAAAAATTAATTTCTTTTCATATGGGTCTCGTATTTATTTACCTTTTTCAAAGTGATTGTACGATGCTTGCGCACTCACGACTGCAAGTATCATTTCTATTGTATGAAACCATTATTGACCTTAATTTATGTCCAGATTAAAGTCTCCCAACTGGTTGTCTGCCTGCGGGCAGCCACCTTCAAACCTTTTGCGCATGCACATCTGCTGTACTTACGAGAAGAGATCCAACCAATATTAATGCATCAAGATTCAAGACCACGCTATTAGCATAATAATATGACGAGTAATTTTACGTACAATCGTAAAATATGTAAATATCATATAATTATTTTAAAAAAATTAATTATTATTAAAAAATTAATTTTTTCATGTGAATCACATATTTTATTTATTTTTTTCAAAATGATTACGTGGCGGTTGCACAATTTACAATTGTAAATATCTTTTTTCAATATTATTGTGATAATATTTTGTTTAGTTTAGTGAAATTATGTACACTTAGGCCTCGTTCATTTTCACAAAACATCTCATCTTATCTCATTTAATTATTACGATTTTTTTAAATTTTCACACAAAATAAAATGAATAATTCAACTTTTTCAAATCTTAAAATAAAAATAATATTAAAAAAATATATTCTGATAATATTTTATTTTACTGTTAATTTTTATTTCAATTTATCTCATCTCATCTCGAAAAAGCCTAGTCACTATAACTGATCTATTATTGACTTGTTATGATCCTTTCTTTGGGTAAGCTTTAAACAGTCAAGCATAAAAAGAAAGAGAATTTCAACATTACTGTCCCCATGGCATTTATAAGTTTTGGACAATGCATGATAGTTATTATGCACGCAAGTGGCTTCACGTGACCTGTTCTATTGTTGAAACTTGGACTTCTTTCATTTAAAGAAATCAGTACATTTAATCGGTTGTTACTTCATTTGCTTCTGATCTACTTCTACTTGAATGAGCAACTTTTAACAAGTCTGCGCAGCGCCTTGATCTCGTCAGCAATGGATGTTTAGTGAGAACAGAGACTGCCGGATTCTGATTAGAGGCATTCTCCCTCTCATTTATAATTTCCGGATATCATTTTCAAAGTATGTTTCTTGAAATCGAATAATAACTTATTATTTTCAGATAATCTGGATCCCATCCACTTCCTTCTCATAATTATAAACTTAGGTAGGGTCTGGATAGTAAGATGTGATGAGATGATTTTAGATGAAAGTTAAATAAAAAATTGTTAGAATATTTCTTTTTAATATTATTCTTATTTTAAATTTTAAAAAAATTAAATTATTTATTATATTTTATGTAAAAATTATAACGATGAGATGATATAAGATAAAATAATTTTAGTACCCAAACTGAGCTATATATATAGGCATGCACACTCAAAAGTTCTAGAGTTTCAATGCCTTCAACCTCGATCATCCACCCATATTCAATATTCTACATGAGCTGTTTTTGGAAAATAAAATCATTTCAATTCATCTCAAATTAATTATTGATAGGATTCATTACATTTTTAATTTTTTATAAAAAAATAAAACTCATCTCAATATATTTCATATATTCAAACATATATTTCACATTTAAATACATTTTAATGAGATATATAAAATATCACTATCTACGTATCAATTCAAATGAACGGAACCTTAACATACGCAACATCATTCTTGGCGTCTCTTAAAACTGTTCCTGTACGTAATTTTGAAGGTAAGAAAAAGTGAAACTTCAATACTGTACTTGGTGGTTTATGGCTTCGAACTTTTCTGAAATTATATATGCATGCAATAAGTTGACCCCGTTGACCGTCCTTCCACCCACAGCTGAAAATTTGACTCACTCAAAAATGAGTAGCACAAAAGCTATTCCAAGTACAGGAAGATGTCACATAATAATTAGGAATAAATTCCTAGATCGTCTCTTCAAGAAAAGTTACTTAAAATTAAATTCGTTTAAAATAGTGAAAATATTCATAAAAAGAAAATAAAAATGATCGTATGTGCAATGGATGGAAGAGTGTAACAAGAATGAAAATGGCACTAGTCATGGACTAGATTCATATTTTTAAATTTTTTAGTGTTGAAATGAAATGTAAAAGACTAACAAATTAAAATTAACAATCAAAGAATCGACCAAACTGAACAATCTTAATTAATCTGAAAATTAAACAATAAAACTGAAATTATTTAACTCCTAATTAAGCTTTAATCGATCTAATATGCAATGAACTAAGAGATTAATAAAACTAATCTAAGAATTAAACTAGATTAGAAAGTAATTGACAAAATACGAATTGAAAATTGAAAAGCCCCAAAATCAAGATTCTAGGATTCATCCTTGTATTCAAATCACAAATTCTCAAAATTAATCCATAGCAATTGTAATCACTGTTCAATAAAAGCTTAAAGAAGCGAGAAAAATAAATAACACGAAGTAAATAAACAGCAAATAAAGTGCCCAAAAGTCTAAGCCAAATATCTCAAAAATATTCCATAAACTTTAAATTGAAATTAAATAAAAAGTAGGAAATGAAAAGAGCAAGCCCAATAGATAGAGATGGAGGTGGTAGGCAATGGAGGAGGCAGCTGGAGCGGCAATTGGACCCTGGAAGAGTTCTTCAAATGTGCGGCGCTACTTCTGCAAAAGTCCCCAATTTCGTGCTAATGATATGCTTAAATAGGGTACGAAGAAACCCTAATGTCTTCATATTCCCGCACACAAAATCGCTTAAATTTTAGGACTCAACTTGGCAGCTACGTACGTATTTCAGGAGTAAAAATTTGAAAATCCTTATTAGAGACAACTTTGTAGCCCTTTAAGATAGCTTTCCAACGCATCAAGAATCATATCAATCCAATATTTGAGCGGAAAGTTATGATTAAAATACTAAAATCTGTCCAATCTGTCTCCAAACGTATTTTGGACTCTGATCCGAATTATTCTCAAACCCCATAATTTTCCTTATTTGAAGTGTCCTACACTCGTTGAAATTAGAAATAAAATAATAGGAATTAGAAATAAAATAAAATAAGAATAATAGAATATCAAAAATATGTTGTGCATATGAATGAACATTGTTCAATTAAATCACAAGTTATAAAATTAAGCATAAATCATGCTATTAACCAATTTAAATCACAATTCGGATTTATTCATCTTAATCATTTTTCCATCTAAAACCAATAATAATGTAATGAAATAAATAAAATATATTAGTTCTAAATGTATAAAATATGCAATAATTCAGCTTAATCACACCTCCAACTAGCGTTTTACTAATCCTTGAGCAAAATAGTGAAAATTAATTGAGATGAATATTGCATAAAGATCGAAATCCAAACAGAAACAATCAAACACAATTCTGAATTCTCACAAAAGTGACACGTTACTACTCAACCCCCAAGAGCTATATCTATCAAGACTATCTCAACAATCTTTCACATATAATTGAGGCAAATGTCTCAGAACTTAAATGTGTGTGTGGAGCTAAACTAGTTATGTGTTCCTCATTACTAGCCATGATTTGTTATAGGATTTTTCAACCTTAAGATTAATCATTGCTGATTATAACTACCTCAAAGCCCAAGGGAGTAGCAGTTTTCACACCAGCTCTGTTTTTAAAGGTTGAACACTCAACCCCCAAAGTCTTGGGTAACTGTTTTTAATGGATCCCAATTTTTGACAGGGCTCACAAGCCTTACAAAAATTATAAGCATCTTTAAACATGGAAGGCCAGTAAAAACCGTTTTGCAAAATTTTAGCAACTGTTTTCTTTGTTGAAAAATGACAACCAAATGCACCCATATGACAAAATCTCAACACAGAACAAAACTCATCATCAGGAATGTATCTTCGAATCAATTGGTCCGAACAATATTTGAAAAGATATGGATCATCAAAGTAAAAGTCTCGTACCTCAGAAAGAAATCAACGCTTATCGTGGGTGGACCATTCAGAAGGCATTTGCTCAGTCACCAGATAATTGACTATGTCAGCATACCAGGGAGCTCTATTAATTACAAACAGTTGCTCATCCGTGAAACTATCGTCAAGAGGAAGGCTGACATTTGAAGAGAAGGATGATGACAATCTAGAGAGGTGGTCAGCTACCACGTTTTCAACTCCTTTCTTGTCCTTAATGTTGATGTTGAACTCTTGAAGTAGTAAAATCCAGCGAATCAAGCGTGGTTTTGCATCTTTCTTAGCCAACAAATACTTAAGAGTAGAGTGGTCAGTAAAAATAGTAACAGGAGAACCAAGAATATAAGTTCGAAATTTATCAAGTGCAAAAACCACTGCAAGCAATTCTTTTTCAGTAGTGGTATAATTTTTCTGGACATCATTCAAGGTTCTACTGGCATAATAAATCATAAAAGGTTTATTATCTACACGCTGTCCCAAAACAGTTCCTAAGACATAATCACTTGCATCAGTCATGATTTCAAAGGGAAGGTCCCACTGCATAATAGGGGCAGTGGTAAGTGATTCTTTAAGGGTATCAAAACCTTTTTGGCACTCATCAGTCAAAACAAATTCAATATCATTTTGTAAAAGAGTGCATAAATGTATTGCAATAGAACTGAACCCTTGAATAAACCGCCTATAGAAGCCAGCATGTCCAAGAAAAGAACGAATATCCTTAACCGTCCTAGGAATAGAAAGTTTAGATATTAATTCAATTTTTGCCTTGTCGACTTTTATACCTTCAGAAGAAACAATATGTCCCAAGACAATACCCTGAGTAACCATAAATTGGCATTTCTCCCAATTAAGTAAAATATTTTTTTCCTCACATCTATGGAGAATACATGTCAAATTATGCAAACAACTATCAAAAGATTTCCCAAAAACAGAGAAGTCATCCATGAATATTTCACAAATATCATCAATCATGTCAGAAAAAATACTCATCATGCATCTCTGAAAAGTAGCTGGAGTATTACACAAACTAAAAGGCATTCTGGTAAAAGCAAAGGTGCCAAAAAGACAGGTGAAAGTGGTTTTCTCCTGATCCTCAGGCACTATAGCAATTTGATAATAACCAGAGTATCCATCTAAGAAGCAATAAAATACATTACCAGCCACTCTTTCTAAAATTTGATCCAAGAATGGTAAAGGAAAATGATCCTTCCTACTGGCTGAATTAAGTTTTCTATAATCAATGAACATTCTCCAACCAGTAACCATTCTAGTTGGAATCAACTCATTTTTATCATTTTTTACAACAGTTAAACTAGATTTTTTTGGTACCACTTGAGTTGGACTTACCCACTTACTGTCTGAGATAGGGTAAATGATACCCACTGCGAGCAACTTAAGCATTTCCTCTTTGACAACTTCCTTCATGGTAGGATTGAGCCTACGTTGAGCATCACGAACTGGTCTAGCATCATCTTCAAGATGGAATCTGTGGGTACAAACAACAGCATCGATACCTTTGATGTCGGCTATTCTTCAACCAATTGCACCTCGATGCTTTCTTAAAACTTCAATTAACTGGGCTTCATCCTTCTGATTTAACTTTGAGGAAATCACTACAGGAAAAGTGCTTTCTTCAGGACCAAGAAACACATACTTTAAATCTTGAGGAAGTGGTTTTAGTTCCAACTGGAGAACTTTTTCCTCTGAAAATTTAAGTATGTTTGGTAGTGGTAGCGTTTCAAACTGGGGTTTCCATCTTGCGCTTGCAAATTGTACTTCAAGTGGCAAAGAAGAATCTGCAAAACAATCTAAAAATTCGAAGACATTTTCATCAACATGGTCAGTTTTTTCATCAAGTAAAAATTCATGTGACTGAAAAATGGAATCATTATCAGAGAAAGAAAAAGTTGAGCAATAAATTCTGTTGGTGTCAAGCTCTCCACAGCATTCAAATCACTTGAGTCATCAAAATGTGCTAGCATCTTGCAAGCTTTGAAAACGTTTAACTCAAGTGTCATGTTCCCAAAAGTAAGCTTCAGAACTCCACTTCTGCAATTAATCAAAGCATTTGATGTAGCTAGAAATGGTCTTCCAAGGATGACAGGAGCTTGGTAAATAGTGGAGGCTGGCTGCAGCATATCAAGAACTACAAAATTTACTGGGTAGTAAAATTTGTCCATCTAGACCAGCACATCCTCAACAATATCCTTCGGCTCCTTAACTGATCTGTCAGCCAACTGTAGCTTGATGGAGGTCTTTTTCAGCTCACCTAATCCCAACTGCTCATACACTGAGAATGGTAGCAAGTTCACACTACTCCCCAAATCAAGTAAAGCTCTCCCAATGTGTGACTCACCAATTATAATGGAAATTTTGAAAGAGCCGGGATCTCCAAACTTCTGAGAAGTCTCGCTCAATATCAATGCACTAACTTGCTCTGTAACAAACTTCAAACTCTTCATTAGGCTAGTTGAATTAAATTCAACTCTTCAATAGACTAGTTGAATTTTCAAACTTACGTAGGGTCCCAAGTCCTTGTAAAGTTGACTCTTAGTGCTTTGTATGAAACCATTGTTGACCTTAATTTATGTACAAATTAAAGTCTCTCGACTGGTTGTCTGCCTGTGGGCACCCACCTTCAAACCTTTTGCGCATGCACATCCGCTGTACATACTCTGCCACCCGAGAAGAGATCCAACCAATATTAATGCATCAAGATTCAAGACCACGCTATTAGCATAATATCATGAGCAATTCTGCGTACAATTGTAAAATGTGTAAACGTCACGTAATTATTTTAAAAAAGAATAAAATTTATTATAAAAAAATTAATTTTTTTATGCGAATCTCATATTTTATTCACTTTTTTTAAAACGATTACGTGGCGATTGCACAATTCAAGATTGTAAATTTTTTTTCTCAATATTATTGCGATAATATTTTGTTTAGTTTAGTGAAATTATGTACACTTAAAACTTGGTTCACTTTCACAAAATATCTCATTTTATCTCATCAATCATTACAATTTTTTCAAATTTTTACATAAAATAAAATAAACAATTTAACTTTTTTAAATCTCAAAATAAAAATAATATTAAAAAATAATATTATAATAATATTTTATTTAACTTTTAATTTTTATCTCAACTTATTTTATTTCATCTCGAAAATAAACTAGGCCTAGTCATTATCACTGATCTATTATTGACTTGTTACGGTCTGGGTAAGCTTTAAACAGTCAAGCATAAAAAGAAAGAGAATTTCAACATTACTGTCCCCATGGCATTTATAAGTTTTGGACAATGCATGATAGTTATTATGCACGCAAGTGGCTTCACGTGACCTGTTCTATTGTTGAAACTTGGACTTAACGAAAGGATCGTGCTGCAGCCCCCGCTGGGTGCTGTAGCATATATTTGTAGGAAAATGCTGGAGAGCTTCCACTAGAGCTCTAGTATATTTTATTATATGTATTTTTTAATTTTTTTTATATAAATATTTTTAATAATTTTAAATATTTTTAGAAAATAAAAAAATTTATAATATTAATAAATAATACTTGCTTAATCACGAAGTAAAATATAAAATATTTTTTTATGATTTTTTATTTTACTTCATGATTAAGGAAGTATTTTTTAATAACTTTTTTTTTTACTTCTTGATTAAGAAAGTGTTTTTAACGATATTCTAAATTTATTTTATTTTTTAAAAATATTAAAAAATATTAAAAAAAATTATATAAAAAATAACTTAAAAAAAACACATACAAATATGGATCGTGCTACAGCCCTCGCTTGGGGCTCCCACTGGGGGCTGTAGCATATATTTGTATGTGTTTTTTTTTAAGTTTTTTTTTATATAAATTTTTTTAATATTTTTTATGAAAAAATTAAATTATTTATTATATTTTATATAAAAATTATAACGATATGATGATATAAGATAAAAAAATTTTAGTACCCAAACTGAGCTATATATATAGGCATGCACACTCAAAAGTTCTAGAGTTTCAATGCCTTCAACCTCGATCATCCACCCATATTCAATATTCTACGTGAGCTGTTTTTGAAAAATAAAATCATTTCAATTCATCTCAAATTAATTATTGATAGGATTCATTACATTTTTAATTTTTTATAAAAAAATAAAACTCATCTCAATATATTTCTTATATTCAAACATATAGTTTACATTTAAATACATTTTAACGAAATCTATAAAATATTACTATCTACGTATCAACTCAAATGAACGGAACCTTCACATACGCGACATTATTCTTGGCGTCTCTTAAAATTGTTCCTGCACGTAATTTTGAAGGTAAGAAAAAGTGAAACTTCAATACTGTACTTGGTGGTTTATGGCTTCGAACTTTTCTGAAATTTTCGTCCACCGATTCCAACAACAGTAAAAAACACAGACATCAATTTATTAAGTTTCTCCGTAGTTTTGTTTTTTTAATGCAACTACTGTACTTCATACGAGCATAGTGAAACTCGAATGCGAATCGGCAGTTATTTTTTTCATTTTCGATTATCGCTGGTATTCTCAGATATTATATCTCTTTATTATTTATTATTTTATTATTATTCACAAAATATTAAAAAATATTTGACTGTCCAAACGCAACCTTAAAATTAGGACAGGCAGAAATAGGCAAGATAGCCTTCGATCTTCTAATTGCAACTTTTTCCTTATTTTTTCCATCCTAGCTAATTAGTAATTACCTTCTTTCACCTTCTAGTTTTCCTTTACCGTACTGTTGTTCATGTGATTACGGTGACATAGAAATGCAATGCAGGGAACATAGAAATTCTTCTATATATGCATATATAATCCATTATGAATACCACATCTTATCATCAATTAATTATATTCCTCGAGGAGTAACTTAATTTGAATGGAATCTTCTGACTCAGATTTAATTTGAAGATCAGCAAATATTTTCCATCAAATAATATTATCAATCAGCTTCTCCTTTTCAAAAACCTTTATAAACAGAATTCCGTAATCAAATAAGTACTGTTCATATGACCATGAGCTGTGAATAACCAAATGGCGGGTGAGGGGACAGCGGCGGAACGTTAAAAATCCCTTCAAGATCACCGTCTAATACCGCCGTCCAATTTGACGGCGTCAATGGGTTATTCCTCGAGGAAGAAGTACTGGCAGTGTCCTCCGTTTCCATCGACCTATCCTTCTTAAGGACAACTACCTCCTCCTCCTCCTCCACGCGATTTCGTTTTCTCCCGTCGACCTTTTTCATTGTCTCCGACTTCCCGGCTTCGAGTGGGAAGTTGAGTATGGCTTTCGAGCCGCGGAGTTTGAACGCGGCTTGGTCGTAGGCCTTTGCGGCCTCTATAGCTGTGTCGAAGGTCCCGAGCCATACACGCGAGCCGCGCCGGTTAGGGTCTCGGATCTCGGCTGCGTACTTGCCCCAAGGCCTTCGTCGGACCCCTCTGTAGTGCTTTTCCCCTTCCCCTTCCCCTTCGAAACTCGCGTTTTGCACTACAGACGGGACCGATGATGGATCCGGCTGGTGATTGTGATCGCCGAATTGGAGCAACTTGGTGGTGCTTTTGATCGGGAGCGAGATCATCAGAGAAGGTTTCATCCTGTTCGTTTGCGGTCTCGATTCGAATGCGAAGCAATTGCCGATTGATTGGGGGGAGTAGGAGGTTGAAGTTTGGGAATTGGGTTTGGATTCGGATTCGAAGAAATCATTGTTCGAATCGAGGGATATAGGCGCAGTGAGGTCCATAATTTTCGGAAACTCGAAGAGGTCGTTGTAGCTGAAAGAGTCGGAGACTGGCATGGAACCCGAAGTTTGAGAACAAGATTCAAAGGACGAAATCTCATTGTCTGAATTAGATAGGCAGGGTAGAGGCACAGGGGATAACTCACCAAGCAAGTGAAGCTTGATGAACTGCAGAGCAGAAGAAACATCTTCGTAAGAGGTCGCCATGGATAGTACAGATCTTCTGGAAGAACAGAATCACTTAAAACAGAGAAAGCTAGGAAGAGCTTTGAGGGAAGTGTTTTATTGGAGAGGAGAGTTGAGAGTGGAAGATGCAGTGGAAGGGATATATATAGAAAGAGGAGAGGAATGGGGTAATGTACAAACGAAGGAACTAGGAAGAGTGACTTCGGTTCATACAGCTTCCTGGTTGCCACATGGAACCATCCTTTATATATTCCTTTTGCTTTCTAAGATCTCACGAGTATGTGCTCCTCACTTTTATGCTTTTACCATCGTCGGATCACATTTGTTCAGTCATCAATGCCGAATCGATTCCCTATCCGCGGCTAATACAGGTAATTATATTATTGAGAAATTATATTCGTAATCATAGAGTTTATAAATGTCACATTTTTTTTAAAAAAAAGAGTAATCACATCTATATAAAAAAATTAATTTTTTTAATAGTAGATTTCACTCTTTTTCAAAAAGAATACACGACGCTCACACAATTCATTACTGTATCTAGCATTACTCATTCACAAATTGGTGTGGTTTCATATGATCTGTTAGACCTAATTTACAATAAAAGTAAGTTTATAATCTAACATGTCACATCGAGTCAAGTTAATTTTTAAGCAATTCATTTGTGGTTAAAATATTTCTCTATACTTTTTTCTTGACAAATGCTTGTATATCTCAAGAATAATGAATTATTCTCTACAAGTTGACTATACTGCATAGCATTAAAATTATAATTATTTTTTATTATAATATAAATATAATATATTATATGAAATTATATTAATTTATTATTTTTTTTAAATTTAACGCTCAATTTTTTACTTTTTTTAAGAAGTGCTAGATCTAAAAAGATATATCATTAAAACCAAACTCACAAACTAACGTAGTTTAGTGTAATACACTAAATCTATTTTAAAATAATAAAAACTTATAATATGATGTACCACATTAAACTATATTAGTTTATGAATTTGTTTTTATTAAATCTATAATGAATAGAACATTTCTCATAATCTTAAGAGTTATAAAATGTTACATACATAAATATTTACTAATTAAAAATTAATTTAATTTTCAAGTTTTAGATAATTTGCACCAAAAGTCCAAAACAAGCGATAAATCGAAATAAGTAAATGACACAAATTCCAATGAAAGTAAAAGTAAGTTTTTTGTTTTGAAAATTGATATTGCACACGTGTAAAGCTTACAAAATATTGAGATTGGAACACATACAACATAGAGCAAAAATATATGAAAATTGGCTAAATTACCAATGAAGGGTAAAAAAGATCTTGCATACACAGAAATGGGTCTCGGGGGAAAAAGAATGAAGAGTATTAAAGAAAATCTTGAGGTAGCAAAGAAGACCCAAGACGATGCTAAAGCTGGAATCCTTAAGCTGCGTTTGGATGTTGAGTTAAGTTGTGTTGAGTTGAGCTCTTTATAAATCGTAGTGAGTTGAGATGATGTAGTGAATTTTGTAGGGTCCACCTAAAATGAGTTCAAATGTATTTGGATGTTAAGATGAGTTTAAATATATTTATGAAAAATTGAAAAAAGGTTGTGGGTCCCGAGTGTAAAGAAGTGTTGAATTGAAAAGTATTGTAGGTCTCACGTATAAAGATGTTTTGAGTTTAGATGAGTTTAATAATTTTAAAAGTTGAGTCTTTAGATGTTAGACTTAGTTTAAAATTCTACTGAACGGAATTGATTTCAGTTGAGTTTAATAACGAAATGAGACCTTAATATCCAAGAATTCTCAACATCTTGCAAACGAGTAACATTCTCAACATTAACTTACTTTGGAGCTAAGATCTTTTGAACCAATTGACAACACTTTGATTTCACACTCAGAAAACTAAGGATTGAATCCTCCCTTTCCCATATATAAAAAAAAAAACAAATTAACCCCTAAAGTTAATAATGTTGGATTCAAGCTTAGAAGAAACTTAAACACTTTACTGTTCGTCTAGACTTGAATTGTTGGAGTACTAAGTATGATCTAATACGACAGGATTAACAAGAAAGAAAATAACAATGCCAAAGAAAAAGAAGTAAGCTTAGGTAAAGTGCAAGACAGTGTGTTTTTGGGAAGCCTACATGGGTGCAATAAGGATATGACAAAGCAAGGCATGTTTTACCCAACCCAACACCTGAACTAATAAAATATAGGAAATGAAGAGGTCAATGGTTGCAGTTGTGGTGTTTAATTTCTAGTAGTCTTAGGTCTTCTCCTGTCTCAACCACTCTCTTCTTTCTTTTTTATATATATATATATATATATATATATATATATATATATATATTTCGGCAATCACATTTAGGGGCCATCTTTATCTATTTATTTTATTTTATTTTTTGAAAAGTTCTTCCAGCAGGGTAGCAAGTGTAGTATAGAGGCTCAAAACTAAGTCCAAGAGTTTACCGAGTCTTAAACAGTGATAAATGCTTCATAGTTGGTCCTACCGTTATCCAGAAGGGAATGACTTTTACGAGGACGTTCATGCCAATAATACCACTTTCAACGTCGGACCCCAAATCATTTTCAACCTCTGTTCACTGATTTTGAGATTTCCAGTAAATGTTTCAATTGTAGTGTGCATAGTTAATTTATTGGACCCATTGCAATTTTGTATACACTAATTCGAGATAAATGAATAATAGTGCAATTTTGTTGAATGAGGAAAGGTTACAAACTTTTATTTATGAGCAATGCTACGTACAGTTCTTAAATGGGGACTGCAATGCAAGCTTAGGCTATTTTAACTTTAAAATTTTTTAAAATTACAAAACTATTCCTCCTAAAATGATATTTTTTCTCATTAAATAAAGGGCTTGCACATGCAGTCCCCACTTGGGGACTGCAAATAGAATTTCTCTTTATTTATACACTAATTCGAGATATTTCGTTGCTAAATTACAAATGAACTTCCGATCTGTTGATCTTTGTATTAAGTTATTAACCAAGTTTTCTAAATTGATAACAATATAATAAGTTAAGTATTACCGGTTTTCAAAAGCATGTGAATCATGTAGAGTGGGATGACCTGGAGGCTTTTATGGGGAAGTTAGGATCCAATCAGAAATGGATTAAATTATTAATGAACTGTGTAAGAACAGTGAGTTACTCAGTAATTATCAATGGAAATCTAGATGAAATAATACTCCAAAAATTTGGATTGAGGCAATGAGATCCTTTGTCTCTTTATCTTTTTATCTTATGTGCTGAGAGATTGAGTTCTTTAATCAATCACTCAGAATTGATGAGGTTGATTAAAGGGGTAAAGGTGTGTAACGACCCGACCCTATATATATTTTTTTTCTTAGGGATAAAATTTGAATAATTTTATTAAGGCTCCATCTGTATTATTATTATTATTTTTATTATTATTTTCCCTCCAAACCCATGAATCCTCTTCATAATACAACTCCTCTCTACCGGATATTTTTTATTTTTTATTTTTTCTTCTTTGAATTTCAAACAAGCCATCCACATGCTCATGCACATGCACGTCTATTCCTTTATTTTTATCTAGGGTTTTCTTTTAAGATCTCAAACATATATGCATACACACGTTTCACTCACCAAAGAATGCAAGCCGAAATGCCCTCCACCGTGAGTCTTCTAATCGCGTATCAATCCAATGCATGCACGGCTTAATCCGTTTCCTCCACATTCACGTTTCTCATCCTAGGGTTTTCTTCTTAGCTCTCAACTGGCTAGGTTTATAAATAGGTTAAGCCCTCCTCTGCATAAAAGGAATAGCCACTGCCGCCCACATCTTTATACACTCACGCACGCAGAGCACTTTCCACAAACCTCCTCCCCTCAAAACCGCAGCACACGTCCGAGAAGACAAGCTCCACCACCTCCCTCAAGTTCGTCTAGCAAACCACGACGCAACTCCTCCCTCTGATCACCTCGTTGCCCAGATAGGCGAATCACTGCACGGCCTGCCCTCGGAAAAGCCATCAAGCCGCTGCCATCCTCCCCTGTTTTAGGCCCTCGAAACAGAGCACCCCCACTCAAACCGAGAACCACGTTTTGCCACTTTTGGGCCGCGGCCCCACCGTTGGCAGCAACAGACGACGCCGAAGATCTAGCCTCCACTGCCCTGTGACGCCACAGCAAGCCGCCACCCTTGCTCTGTAAGTTCAAGCCGTGTTCTCCCTCTTTTTCATCCCGTAAACTCTCCCTCTCTCATAACTCTCTCTCACTCTCAGTTGCTTAGCCACCACTCGTCGGAGTTGATGCCGTGCCCAGCCACCAGAACCACCGTCGCGACTGCCTTCTTCCTCTCTCGGTGAGCATCGCACCACCCAACCCGAATGCATGCATCCCTTTCATGCGTAAAACCAAACCGGATCCATGCAACCCGTAAATCATTCTTTTTCTTTAGGTTAGTTATATTACAAAAATGCCCCTCTATTGTGTTTTCCCAAAATGCCCATGTTCAGTACGTTGTTTTCCAAAAAATATCATTTCTTATTTAAGACTAACGGGTAAGGATATTTTAGTATTAGGAAGCGTTTAAGTTTAGAAAATATAAGACTATTTTAGTAGTTTAGTTTTTTAAATAAAATCACTTGTTTAATTAGAAATTTATATTTTTATAGGCGACCGATTACGTGCCGAAAATAGTGGATTAGCATTGCCAGGTAACTAGCATGATCATATTCTTACACGTACGTACGGTAAACTGTTTATTTTGTTATAAATGATATTATGCATGTATGCCCTTCATTGGAAGCCCCTTTTTACGTACCCAAGACATGATAAAAAGTCATGAATTTATGTGAAAGTTTATGAATATTGATGATCTTATGTGATAATTTATGCATTAAAATAATTATGGGAAGTCATACATGATTTTATGTGAAAGATTATTCATGAAATTATTTATTAAATGCATGATTTTATGTGAAAGATTATTCATGAAATTATTTATTAAACGCATGATTTTATGTGAGAGTTATTTCATAAAATTTTCTATGAAAAGTCATGAATTTATGTGAGGAAACATGTATTATGATATTATGAAAGAATGCGATTTCTTTTGAAATCTATGATACGATATGATAAGTATATTTGCGATTTCTGTTGAAATCTATGAAATGACCAGTATGCAAGTATGATTTTGATAAGATATGTAACGGCCTATGTTATGATATGAAAACGGTACCTATGTTATGGGCATATTGCATTGCCAGGTCGTGCATGCTGGTAGTGCACCCAGTATTGTCTTCCTTATGTATGGATTCCACAACCCGCGGCCACGGGCGGAATCGGAATCTATTTAGATTCGCTAACCCTAACTCACGGGGGTCAACAGTGGGTAACGGCCTATGATAAGTGAAAGATAAATTAATGTTCATGTTCATGTTATTTATGAAAGTATTTATGAATATGCACGCTTTTCAAGAAACCTTATGTTTATAATGATTACTATATGATGTGTTGCTTATTGAGTTTTCGACTCATTTTAGTTTGTTTTTATGTTTTTAAACCACCCCAGGTAATGACATTTATGAAGACGAGACTGCAGGACAGGACTTGACCCAGGGAGGCGAGACAGAGGCCTAGACAGATTATGCTATAATTATTTTTATGGTTTAAAGTTTAAATAAATTATTTTGATAAGCACTCGAGACTTCCGTATTTTTAATAAGTGCTTCCGCAGACTTTATTTTGGATTTTCAGTATTTATTGAAATTTGTTATTTTATGGAATTCTTTCACTTCTGGCTCATTGTTAAAAAGAAAAAGCTTTTATATTTAAGTTTAGTAGTAGCACACTGGCTCCTCGAAAATTCTAAAATGTCTTTTCGGGAACGGGGTGTTACAAGGTGGCAAGAAGAGGACCAAGAATAAATCATTTACTTTTTGTAGATGATTGTGTTATGTTCTGTAGAGCCATTATTAGAGATTGGAACAACTTGCACTCCATTTTGTGGTTGTATGAAAAGGCTTCTAGTCAAAAAATGAATAGGCACAAGACATCCATTTTCTTTAGCACAAATACTAAAATAGCAATAAAAGAGCAAGTTAAAACAGAACCAGGAGTAGTAGTAAGTGGTAGGTATTAAAATATTTGGGTTTATCATCAATAGTTGGAAAATCCTAGTATAATAGCTTCAGGTGCATAAAAGATCGCATGTAGAGGAAGATAAACAGTTGGAAAAACAGTCACTTGTCTAAGGCATGAAAAGAGGTATTGATCAAGGCTATGCTTCAAGCCATTCCTTCTTGCACTATGTCTGTTTTCAAACACCCAAAGGAATTGTGTCATGAGATATCAACAGTGTTGTCAAATTTCTGGTGGAGAAATCACCCAGATAAGCATGGCATCCATTGGAAGAGTTGGTCCTATATGGGGGGGGGGGGGGGGGCAAAGAGTAGAGGTGGCCTGGGTTTAAGAGATATATGAAGTTTTAATATGGCTCTTTTAGCTAAACATAGCTAGAGGTTCTTACAAGATCCTACCTCTTTAGCTGCTAGAGTTTATAAAGGAAAATATTTCAGTGGTGAGAACATATTAGAAGCTAAGTTGGGTAGCTCAGCATCATTAATATAGAGAAGTGTATGGATGGCTCAAGATTTACTGCAAAAAGGTATGTTTTGGAGTGTAGTAAATGGAGAACAGACAAAAATATGGAAACATAAATGGTTGCCTAAACCTACAACATATTGTGTTCAATCTCTAGTTACTACCCCGGGAGTGGAAGCAAATGTGAGTGAATTAGTCATAAAGGAGTTGAAGATATGGAATGAAGACTTGATCAGAGAAAAATTTAATAGAGAGGAAGCAGACCTGATGTGCAATTTACCAATTAGTAATAGAGGTGGGGCAGATAAGATAATATGGAATTATAGCAAAGATGACAAATTCTCTGTACGCAGTGCTTATCATCTAGATCAAGACAGAAGAAGAATGATCAAGGGGGAGATTCGAGAACAGAACAAACAAACATGAGATGGAAGAAGATATGGGGAATGAATATTTCTGGAGCCACAAAAAATTTCCTTTGGAGGGTAGGAACTGATGCTTTACCTAAAAAAGCATTACTTTATAAAAGGAAGATTGTGGAACACTTCAATTGTCTAATATGCCAAAGCGAAGAAGAATCAATAATGCATGCACTATGGAAGTCTCCATTTGTGAATGATGTATTGTGACGCCCACAGATTCTGCTTGGAATCGGACGGACGTCTGAAGCGTCGGGACATGCTATACAAGGTTATATGCCCCTGTTCATGACATATAAGATGTAATGTTCCTAACATGCATCTAGCATTTTGCAATATTCACAGCGGATATTTTTTTTAGCAATACTATGCACCAAACTTATAAATTTATAATATCCCAAATACTTAAAACATACTTCATACATAATGATATACTAAACAATTGAGATCACAACACTAGTCCAAAAATGGTTGTGAACAAAAGAGTGCTGGAGATTGAACTTTACAAATACAAGTAGTAATCTGAGGTAACTACATCTACGTCGCACCGTTGCTTAGTCGACCGTTTCCAGTTGGTCGATTCTCGTTTCTCCTTCAAATCCTGTAATAAGATCTATCATTCGGTGGGAATGGTAGTTGAGACTACCACAGTGAGATTTGATTACAAATCTCAGCAAGTTAACAAAAAACCTTCACACAGGTCAATGATGCATGCATGGCAATAAAAACGTGAATGCACAATCAAAGTCAATAGTAAACATACCATAACTTGAAGCATGGAATAATAAGCATAACGTGACTTGACATAACATGGCATGAGTTGACATAACTTGAACTAAAACTGAAACCTAGCTTTATGTGACATAAAGTTGAAACTTGACATGAACGTAAACTTGAACATAACATAACGTGAAACATGAGTTAAACGTGAAATACATGAACTTGAAATCTTATTCAATAGACTTAATTAATAAAGTGACCAAATGGGTGCTACATGGGTCCCCCTGAGCCGTGTGTCCGTGCCGATTACCACATCACAACACAGGTGTCTATACTAGATGTGAGTGCGTTAATATGTACTCCATAGTTGTTGTGGTCTTACGTATTCTACTTGTCACAATTGTTGTGTCTCACGTAGTGTATGCTCCACAATTGTTGTAGCCCCATACTTCATGCTCCACAGTTGTTGTGGCTCCATGATTTGTTTGTACCACACTTGCTGTGGACACATGTAAAAAGAAGTGTGGTTCCATTGGCATTAGTGCCTGGTGCGCTCCGGTGACCAGCTAGTTAGGCTTCATTCGCAACCTGTTGACTGTACTTTGTCAACCCAAGGAATTTCACACCTATTTAGAGACTACCGCGTGAACAAAGAAGTTCCACTAGGATATTATCCTATCCTAACGCTTAGGGTCGTGATTGACATGAATAACTTAAAAAGACTGTTCTCGAGATACACAAACTGTATTCGAGACGGGATGACATGAATACGAAAAGATAAAAGTCCTGACGTAGCATAACATGAAGTGAACGTAAGATGACAAACATAACATACCTTGAGACATAAATATAATAGAAAATATTTCATAACATGGCATACATGTAGCAGACAATATTTCGTAACATGATATAACATGTAATAGACAATATTTCGTAACATGGCATAACATGTGACAATGAATATTACGTGACATGATATACATAACTATGGAAAACTCACTATGGCCGAAACATTCATAGGCCATTTCTCTTGATTTTGGTTGCAATTTTTTCCATCTTCAAAACCAACGATTAAACCAAAATTTTGTAACAAAGATCTTCCTATCCTAAATTTAAAAACACACTTAAAATATCCATTAAGAAAAAGCTAATCATCAACACCAAACTTTTTTTAAGAAGACCCAAACTTTTTAACAAAAAGTAAATCCTTGAATCACAAGTTTTGACCTTAATAAAAATATCTTCAAGAATTTTAAAAAAAATCAAATCTTACTTCTAACATATTCATAACATCATCCTAAGATAAACCATGCTTTAAATCATCAAACAAAAGTCACTAAAAATCACAAAACAACACTTGGAGTTTTTGGTTTTATACCTAGTCCAAAACAGAAACTTTTCTCTCAAATAACTTTGATCAATCTCTTGATCCATGGCTTAAACACATGTGATCTTTTAACTAAAACATCTCATGGTTTAAAAATGTGTCCTAAAGAAGATCCAACTATCAAACTTAAAATCACATGGCTAAAATTCAATAAAACATGGATCTAACCCAAAAACATCAAATCTTAGGCCTAACCGAAATCCTCTTGCATAGAAAATCATATCTTTAAAAATAATACTAAATATCTTCAAAATAACATCCTAAAATGTATATAAGAGGCTTAGGATCATCAAATAAAAATATCAAACCATTTGGAATAAGATTAAACCATGAAATATTCAAACTTTCACAAAACAAAAACTGTTTTTTCACTTCTAGTTTTCAAGTTTCTAAATCTAAGGAAATCTATAATCAAAAGCTTTATTCATGCAACAAAACCTCAATGAAAATTCATAAAGACATGCTAACAACACTATATAAAATTTTCGGACCAAGATATGTCCATTAGCTTGGTCAAAATTCCAAAACATAACATACTCTCCAGTTTCACGTCCAGAATGACCTTTCTATGGTTAAAAATACTTTTGACTGATCAAATGAGCATGTAATGAGACTAATTAGATATACAAAGAAACTAAACTCAAAGACGAACAACTTTTGTGAAGGAGTCAACGTGCGAAAATACTTACAAAGGGTTGAAAATTACCACACAAAAAGACCTAGAAATCTAACGAGAGAGCTCTTTTGGGTTTCTCTCTAAGAACGGGGTGAAGAAGTGATAAAATGGAGTGAAATGTATCTTGAACGACTTTAGACTCCTGTATGAGGAAGTTATGGGCTTGAATGACCCTTGATTGGAGGTGGCTATGTGACATAAAGTGGAGACTAGTGAGGGGTAAGGACTGCTTTGCAGCAACTGTGAGAGATGGAGGTTGATGAATTGGATTTCTCCTTTACATCAAGGCACTATAGGGTGCAGCCAATGGCAGTGGATGGTCTGGCATGTGAGGGAGGAAACTTCTTCAAGAAGCTTTGCCAAGGTGGCCAAATTCGTGGGCCTTGGTGGGCCTCAACCAAGTGGGCTTCAATTTGGGGTTTAAAGAGGGTTTGGTTAGGGTTTGAGATGCTATCAAGCCCAAATCCAATTTTTCTTGGCCCAATCAAATTTTCAAGATTTAAAAGGTTGGATAATGATGTCATAATAAGTATTTGATTAATTAATAGCATGTGGAAGTGATTTAATCAAGTGATTAAACACAATGCTAGAAATTGGATTAAAAAGGGTTTGGAGGCCAACTTTAGGATTTAGGGAAACCGTTTAGGATTTTGGTTTCAACCAAGCTTTTTAGGTTTGAATTGGATCCCAACCATTTAGGGTTTCACTAGGATTGAAACCCTCATTAGTCTGGCACAAATTGGGGGATCAGATGAAACAAAGCTTTACTTAGGTGGCATGATCTCACACATTGACTTCCTTCACAAATCCATCTATTGGTTCCTCATGGTGCCAAGTGTCTAATACTATTCACTATGTGTGGCTAAGATATTGCCAAGTGTCCAAATAAAACTTCTCTAACCTAATTTGGATATTCCACACTGTGATTTTGAAAACACTGCACTGAGTGGTGCGCTTATTGAGGTTACTATTCACTCTGAAAAAAATGCATAATACAATTAGTACTAAAAAATCCTAAATATTCATTTTAACTTATAGTGAAAATCGTTTACCGAAATTCAACCCCGAAGTGCCACTAAAAATAATTTCACAATTTCGAACAGACGTTCCGTCTGAAATTATGAAAATGGGTTATTGCGTCATAAAATCCTAAATAATCAACTGAGTCTAATGGCATAGACCAAAACACATTCTGACACTTCTAACTACCTCAAATAATTAAAATTCATATTTCTAGCACTATAGTAAGTGATAACACTGACTATGTTGACAGACTAAAACCTGTGCAATTGGTTGATTTGTAAAAACTTATGGGGCTTTCACGAGATTCCTAGAGTCAATAGAAATTCCACCAGTGAATTTCTAGCGGACTGTTACATGTATGGGCAGAGGTAGGTAGTGCAGACTGTGAAGTGCAGAAATGGGTAGTGGCAGGTGATGACTTCATGGAGCTGTGGAATAAATTAAGTCAAAAATTGGAGGTAGAGAATCTAGAGGAAACTACTGCTATTATGAGAAGCTCTTGGCATAAAAGAAATAAAGTGGTCTTTGATAACATGTTTGATGGTCTAGCACATGTGGTTAAAAATGCTTTAATAAGTCTTAAAGAATACCAGCAAGTTCAAGGAAAGGAGGAGGGGAAAAAGAATAAAGTAGAAACCAGAAGAGAGAAATAGGTATGGAAAAAACTGGAGGGGAAATTTCTTAAGGTCAATTTTGATGCAACAACTGATGAAGAAAATAAAAGAGTGGAGATGGGCATCATAAGTCAGGAATAGAAAAGGAGAAATTATGGTATCTTGTTGTGAGCAGATTAACATGAAGACTCAACTAGCTGTAGCAGAAAGTTTGGCTTTGAGAAAATCAATTGACCTGTGTGAAGATATGGGGTTTAATAAAGTCATGTTTGAAGGTGATGCAAAAGTGGTGATTGATGCAGTACAAACAGGTGGTGAAAACTGGAGCTCGTATGGCCAAATGATAGAGGATGCAAATAGGGTCTTTAAGACAAGACCAAATTGATAGATCCAGTTTATAAAAAGAGAAGGTAATAGTGTAGCACGTCAATTGGCACTAACTAGGGAAGGAATGACTTGTTGGATGGAGGAAGGACTATAGGCTATTTTGAGTTTGGTTCTTAATGAAATGCTTTGTAATGACTGAAAATCTATGATTAAAAGCAGTTTCTATTTCAAAAAAAAAAAAAAAAATCTCATCATCTTTTACCCTCTATAACGAAAGAGGGTTTTTGGGATGAAAATTTTTGTCCCAAATAATTGGGGGTGTAACCGGTCCGATTTTGGATAAATTTTGGGATTGAACCGGTATATACCGGTTTTGCATTTTCAAGAATCGATACCACACAGGTTACCCTCTTAAATCAGTACTTCCGGTTTTACCGGTTCCGGTCCAGTTCGGTTCGGTTTTCCGGTTTTTAATATATATTAAATATCTAATCTCTTATATTTATATATATATATATATATTAATATATATAAATATTAGTAATACACTAATACTATTAGTATATAGTAATACTATTGGTATTATTACTATCTGTTAGTGATAATATAGTAATTAATATACTAATGTATATTAGTATTACTAATTAAACTTGGAAAAAACCTCTTTGTTTTTCAGTTCAAGCACTAAGAGGGAGGTTGAGGATGGTTTAGCTGAGGTCATTGGGGCTGGAATTTTAATGATGCTGACAAATATCTAGGTTTACCCTCGTTGGTGGGTAGATCGAAATATAAAGCCTTTTGTAGTATCAAAAAGAAGGTACAGGACAAATTGGTACTTGGCATAATAAATTTCTCTCCCTGGCAGGAAAGGAAATCCTGATCAAATCTGTTTTGCAAGCTTCCCACTTATGCTAGGAGTGTTTTCAAGTTGCCTAAAAGATTATGTACAGAAATATCTCAGTTGTTGGCCAGATTTTGGTGGGGTCACATGTCAAACCAGAATAGAGTTCAATGGAAATAGTGGAAGAGGGTTGGCCTACAAAGGACCAAGGGGGTATGGGGTTTAGGGATATGGTATGTTTTAATCAGGCACTGCTAGCTAAACAATATTGGAGACTCCTTACCAATCCTTATTCTCTGGTGGCTAGAATAATGACGGAGAAATATTATAAAAATGAGGATATTTTGAGTGCTAAACCTGGTGGGGCTCCTTCATTGATATGGAGGAGTATCAGGGGCTACTAAGTCGGTAAAGAATGGAATGGGGTTGGAAATGGACAGAAAATCAGAATTTGGTTCGACAAATGGTTGCGAACTCCTAACACTCATATGGTACAATCTCCTATAAATTGTTTGCAGAGGGAGGCTACAGTGGAATACTGTTGCTGGATGGGGGTTTGACTGTAAGTAGAAGGTCAGAGGATATAATGTATTGGGGTCATACTAAAAATGGTCTTTTTTTGGTGAAGTCTGCCTATCACTTACAGTATCAAAGTCTTTCTGAGTTCCTGGGAGGGTGCTCTAACCATCAACAGTTTTCTCAGTCATGGAAACATTTATTGGCCTTACAAGTTCCTCATGCTGTTAAAGTATTCTTATGGAGAGCTGTTAGTGAGGCACTCCCAACCAAAAGCAACTTGTTCAAAAGAAAGATTTCTGATAATGAGGCCTGTCCTATATGTAACCAACAGAGTGAGACAAGTAACCACGTTTTGTGGTCATGTGGGGCTGCTAGAGATGTTTGGTCTGATTCTGCAAGCTTTCTACAGAAGGCTGAGTGCTTTGAATCAGATTTTATTGTCACTTGGGAGGATTTAATAGCTCGACTAACAGGGTCTGAATTAGAATTGGCTGCTTGTGTTTTCAGACAGATCTGGCTGAGAAGAAACAGATGGGTTTTTTATGATCTTTTTGATAGTCCATCAAAGTTGTGGCAGAAGGCAAAACTGGAACTGGAAGCTTTCCAACAGGCTCAGATTCAAGACAAGGCTGCTTGTGTAGATCAGAATGTTAGCAGGAGATTGGCTCAATGGAGCAGACCAGAAGGGGACTGCGTACAAGCCAACTGGGATGCAGCTTTCATCTCAAACGGTGGGAAGATGGGAGGGGGAGGGGGTTGTGTCTTCAGAAACAGTTCAGGAGACCTGTTAGCTGCTGCAGCAGGGCCAAGAAGTTTTATTGGCAGCCCTTTGCAAGCTGAAGCAGTAGCTTTGGAGAGGACTATTGAATTGTGTGTTGAGTTGGGGTTTCAGCAGGTTGTGTTTGAAGGAGATTCACTGAATTTGGTTCAAGATATTCTAAGCATAGAGGAGAATTGCTCATGGTATGGCCAGATTGTTGAAGATCTCAAGTCTGTTTTCAAGCATCCAACTCGACGGAAAATCCAGTTTACTCCCAGACATTGCAATCAGGTTGCTCATATCCTTGCAAGGATGGCCTTACAATTAGATGACGAAGCTGTATGCATTGAAGAGGGCCCTTCGGAAATTATGCATTGTATTGAACATGACAGAACTGTTTCTATGCTTTGATTTATGATATGAATGTTATCTTTCAAAAAAAAAAAAAAAAAGGGGGGGGATATGTTGAGAATTTATTAAGCTATAAAATGTAATTAATATATATTTTCTATTTAAAACATATGAACAAATAAATGTTCATGTTTAAGATTAAGATTTTATGTTATAAATTATAATATAACATTATTTAATATATAATTATAATTTATAAAAATTATATATAATATAAAAATATTAAAAATTAATTAAAAATATATAAATATGCGCACAGGTACGGTCCTAGAAAATATAAAATCGAAACCGGATCCGTTATGACCGGTTTTTAAAATGGAGGAACCGGTCCCGGACCGAACCAACCGGTCCGGGCCAGTTTTTTGGTTCTCTAGCTTATTTTTACAGCCCTACAAATAACTCCGATTTCGTCCCAAAGTATTTTTTAGGACGAGCAAAATCATTCCAAGGTCGTCCCTAAGGGTGTAAGACTATCGGTTAGGATCAGAAAAACCAACCGAACCGGACTGATAGTCATGTTGGTTGGTCTCCGGGGTGTGGTTTTTTTGGACCGGACCGGGACCGGCCGAATGTATATATATATTCTAAATATTATATATATTATTTTATATAAGAGTTGTATAAATTAATTATGTAATTTTCATCTAAGAGATTACCATTGACCATATATACAATGACATTATTTAATATTCATTAACTATATATGAGATGTTAAATAGATTACTTAATTTTAATTTTACTAATTTAATTAACTTTTTGTATTAATGTGTTTTTCAAAAAAAGAAAAAAAGGTAAAAAACTGTTCATAGACCAAATCAGACTGAATGGACCAACCAGACTGATAGCTAACAGTCTAGTCCGGCAAAAGTGATAGATATTTTCCGTCCATGACCTCCCCAGGACCGGACCGAACTAATACACCCCTAGAAGTCCCAATATTACTGTACCAAAAGGTCTTTTGGGACGAAAATTTAGATTTCATCCCAAAAAATAGTTTTTGGGACGAAATTGAACAAAATTGTTCAATCGGGTTTGAATGGAAAGATTTTTGGGATGATTGAATTTCATCCAAGATATATGGCCGAATGGTAAAATCATATGTTTGACTGTGAAGTATGTTTGAATGCTTGGGGTGAGTGGTCGACCGAAATAAATTCATTCAAACATATTAACATGGAAAAACGTTCAAACGTTAAATTTAGTGGTCGAACATGCAACGATGTTCGAAAGCATTCCGTTGAATGTTCGTTCAGGTTATGATATGTTTGAACGATTTACTAGAAGATGATGTTCGAACATGGAATGTAGTCTTCGAACATTGATTTCATGTT